>CM053789.1:461159241-461759241 GCA_028749045.1 Cupressus sempervirens
ATATAACATATATGTAAAAATTGCACACATAATGTTAAGCCAACTGATATTGGAAATGAAAACAAGAAGTTCAAAGACAGCTCAACTAGACAATAAATTTCACTAAAAAGGGTAGTGATGAGAATTCTAAAAGACTTCATAAAATTACCTACTAGAATAGTTTAGAGTAAAGGAAATCCAACATTGAGAAAATATCCCATGTGTGCTAGAATTATACAACTACAATAAAAGTAACATATCTGTAATATTCTATACTTCTAGGTTTAAATGAAGTCTTGAAAGTTGTGGGGATAAATATAAACTACTTTGATAGAAAATGTACAAAAAATGTCAATCTCTAAATTTGTTTAAACATGTCTACACATAAATGATAAGTTACATTAAAGTAGAGTTAAGAGTGTTATGCTAGAATTACTATTTAGTAAACAAATGAAATGATGACATGATTTCATTTATAGACTTGAGAAAAATATTTATTAGAAAGTATATAAAATAAAAATATATAGTCTAAAATGAAAGAACATGTCAAGTTGATACTTTGAATATCTTATACTAATATTTTTGATAGAAAATTATTAAATGACTAAAATGAATATATGATTCCAAGAAAAATATTCAAGAACATAAAACCAAAATCATCAAAGAAACTCACAAAAAACTAAAGAATTTTTTTAATTTACACAATTTTCAGAAAATATAGTGTAATTTCAATAAAAAAATATTAATTTCATATGACAAATTTCATTAACCCCATACCATATTCTTTGGTCTCTACTTCTGCCATGTACACATATTTTTCTTGTTAAATATCCTTTTCTTTTTTAGTTTGATGTTCTTTAAGAAATGAATAAAATATATTTCAACATTTATATAACTATACATTTTATATACTTTCCTAGTCTTTAGTTAGACTATTTTATATCCAACAATGACTAGGAAAGTTTCTAGACTATCACATGGATCACAAAATTAGAAATGGCTATGTACAAAACTTGCACAAATATCAAATGTATTATCTTGATTCCTTCAAATTACATTCCAAAGTTACCAACAATATATGTTGTACTTGTTCCATACTAATAATTTGCAATTGGTCGACCAAATATAAATATCACTTGTACACTTATCATATTTTCTTAAATAATTAAGATCAATGATTTGAAATCCTTTTAATAATTATATATTGATGTAAGAGAATCTTGGGTTCTTAGGAATTGGACACAAAAAAGAAAAATGTTTTCTTCCAAATTGCAACTTGTATGGTTTTTATTCTTGTCCCAATGTAGCTTCAATTTGTGTTCTTAATTGTTCTATAGCTAGGAATGTGTTATTAACTTCTTCTTTTTGAATCTTAACCTAGCTCTAAACCATTATATGTTTCTCCGCACCTAAGTTATTCATAATTGTTTGAAGATCTTATTTGTTCTTTGTATTTCACATCTAATTTATGTTATTAAATCTCACAACTAAGATTTCCAAAAAGATTAAAAATAATCACTAATATCTAGATGTTATTTGACATTTTTATGACTTTGATCTTGGATTGCAATTGACTTCATGGGTTAAGGGTGTATATTCAATACATTTTCTTATAATTGAAAATGTAATCCCTTTTAGGTGCACTTGTGGGTCACATAATTCTATAAACCAAGGTAGTTATTCATAGTCTAGGGAGGAGATAGTAGATTAGTACTCAAAATATTAAGGCTAAGGTATGTCTATCTACAATTATATACACCTCATATGTAAGATTGCACATTGCAGGTATATTGTAAGTATAATTTTCGTAATAAGAATGGTGATAAAGTTATTTTTCTATAAAGTTATTTTACAATTATAACCTCCAAGTTGTTATTTTTTTCTATGTTATTTTACTCTCTATACATATATTTGAGAGATCTCACTAAGGTATCTCCATCCTTGGTTACATCGAGTGGTATCAATGAAGATTTTTCTTATAGTGGTTGAATCTTAATTCTAGTAGTTATAATTCTCTAGATTTCTTTTTTGGAGGTGGTAAAGTGACAATCTAGCACATAATTAAAGATGGCTTGTGAAATATGGTTTGATGAAGGATATATGCATATCCACATGTAATTAACTTATTGAGAAAAATTGTACAATATTTTGAATTTTCAGAGACTGCCCATAGAAGAGATTGACAAATCCATGATGTACCAAAGAACAAATTAGAAGTTGAAGAATAAGAAGCACCATAGCTTGATCATTCAGATAATAGATTATTAATAGCCATTTGAATTGATATAATTCTGATGGAAATTAATATTTAAATGAGGTTCATGATTGGTTCGCAAAGATGGAAAAGTACATTGAGTTAGAGGGAAAGTCCATACCTACAAACTTTCAACTTAAATGCTTTAGTAAATTAAAGAAGTTAACATAGAAGGATCTCACTTTTAAAGAAGTAAATAAAGGAATTTCATATATTGGATAACAAATATGGTCATAAAGATGATGAGGTTGAAAGGGTTCAAGTTATTTGAATGGTTTAAGGGTTTTAATTTTAGTTTAGTCAAGATACATAATGTAGAGGAATATTATTAGTATGCCCAAAAATTTATGGATAAAATGAAGAATAGATAAGAGAAAATACAAAGAAGAAGAGGTGAAATATTTAGAAGAGAAATAAAATTTACAAGAGAAGAAAGATCTTTCAAAGATAATAAAATAGGAAAGGCATATCTCAAAGAAGAAAGATCATGCAAAAGAGATGAGAGAAATTTCCACAAAGGTAGTGTATCATGTGGGGATATGATAGATGAATTAAAGGTATTCATAAAAACCTATTTTAAGTGTAGATAAGGAATTGACAAATTTAAATGCACCAAATAGAATTCAATTAAAAGGACAAAAAGTAATGGTAGATGTAGTTAGGTAGAAGAAGAACACATTGTCCATTTAAGTCAACTAAAAGAAATAGAAATACCAACGATGAGGATATACCTATGTCACAAGAAAATGTATCATGACTCATTATGAAAGAAGAGTTTTTTCAAGATAGGATTCAAATATAAATATAAATGTTGCAAAGTGGTAACTAAGAGTGGTAGTTCAAATAATCCAAAACCTGACGAGATAGTAGACAAATTAAACTTGGAGTGGTCAAAGTGTCCCAAACACTATGTGATGGAAAGGATAGAAGATGACCATAAGGTACTTGCAATTAGATACCACTTAAAGTGAAATTAAAGACCATAACTCATAAAAAAATAATGATATTATTCCTATTGATCTTTGTCACATATTATTTGGGTGACCGTGATAGTACGAGAGGCAATGTTTTCATGATGGAAGGAAAAAAAAAAAGAATTTTACAAATAAGATGAGACAACTTTTATATACTTTAGTACATTATCCTATGAATGATAATTGAACTCGTGTTGGGATTTTTCTAGCTTAAGCAATGATGTTCTTGGATGGACTGAAGCGTGAAAACATGTATAATGATTTAATCTATAAGAATTTTGAATTAGGAATAAAAGAAGAGAAACCTAAGGAGATAAATGAAATATTGATATATTATCAAGACATTATATCAGATAATTTAGGTAATTAATTTCCAACTATAAGACGTATTAGATATTTTATGAATTTAATCCTAGGAGCAAATCTACAAAATAAGGAAACACATTGAATGAATCCTACAGAGAATTTGGAAATGAATATAGAAAAGAAAGAATAATTTAGGAATAGTTTGATTAGAGAGAGTTTGAATCTTTGTTTACTACTTGTTGTATCAACACCTAAGAAGATTGGATAATCGAGAATGTATATTGATTGAAGAGCTATAAATGGGAGAAATGCAAATGTACACACATATATTCAAGAAAATACCATCTGTTTGAATCATAAGCCACATATTTGAACATTCAATTGAAAAAAAATTTAGTACGCAAATAATATTTAACCCTACAAGATTATGATCATAATTAATGAAAATTTGAAGGTATTAACTCAATAAAAGTAGATGAAAACATATTTAAAAATTATGATCATTAAAAAAACAAGAGCTATGATATAGTCGGAGTCTCACCTACTATTAAAAAAAAGGAGCTAAAGTTGAAAATTTTTTGCACTAGCAATAAAAATCATTAACTGATCTATGATTTTTAAAACAATACCATTTTAACTACATATGTTGATTTGAAAATTTATAACATTTTAAAGTAAAAAATCTTCTCATAGCTTACTGAAGAAATTTGTATTATTTGAATATAATGTGGTAACTTAAAAGAATTGATAATGAAATAGCTTTCCTCTTTCCAACAACACATAGTGACTTCATAAATTAGTTGCAAGTATCTAAACAAAATGTTAAATTTAAACTTTTCAATGCATTTATTTACTTTTCATTGAACAATGAATGGAAACTATTATCATGGATTCTTGATTAGTTTATCATTTCAATCAAGACAATGATAAAATGATTTTCATTAAAATTTTAATGCATGCTTATTAGATAAAATGGGCAATCAAGGCAAAAGAAATATGCCACATATCATTGTTTTGGAAAATTTGATAACCTTTACTATGAAACACCAATAGGCTAATTTCAAACTCACATTCCATTAGTGTTTCAAGGTTATAAATCAAATGTTGATACAAAGGAATAGTGCAACTTTACATTCCGAATCAAGATCTTTAAGTGGGGATCCAAACCCCATTAACGTTGGGTTGATAAGGCATTTCTAACTATCCAAAAAAAAAATTTATTTTGATCTCACCAATTCTTGAATCAATTACAACAAAGAATATTAAACAAATTTAGATTTGGGCATTCATAACCAAATAGGTAACTTTTCCATTCATTACAAAACAATACTACCATGAAATGCATTATAAAAACCTCGCTCAAAACAATCATACCTTCAATCAAATAGCTCCAAAGGGAAAATAATCGAACCCATTTCTAGCCTTTATAAGAGTCTTAGGTAGTTACAAAAACATTTACCTAAATATCTGAGTTATCATATTAGTTACAATTTTAATATGATTCCCAACTAATATTTTAATAAAACAAATATTTGAATTTCTTCAAAACATAATAAAAAATGGCAATTTAGAAAGAAATATCATCAAAAACATTTTACATAGCACATGTCACACTTGTCAAAAAATTAATAATAATGTCATGTCATGATCTTTTTTTTTTAACTTTGAATATATATATATATATATATATATATACTACTTTTTGTGAAGGTTCATTTTTTTAAAGATAGATTTTATATCAATTGAACTATAGTATTAATCTTTATCTCTATATAATCTAGAAGAAAAAAAATGACTAACCAATTCTAAAAAAAGATGAAATATTTACAAAATAAAAATAAAAATAAAAATAATATAACTCAAAAAAATTATAAATATAATTTAATATTTTAGAATGCACTTAAACTAATTGTAAAAATGAAGTGAAAACATAAGTCTCTATATAAGCAAAACTAATAACTGTAAGCATTTTTCTTTTTCTTAAACACAACTAAATTTGTAATTAAACTATTTCGTTTTCTCAATAGAGTTAATGAAGAATAAGTATGGCAAAGGTTTCTGTTGATATTCGTTTATTAAAGAGCGATGTACACAACAATATAATGTGAGGCCATCGATAACAACAAATTTTGGACGGCACACTAAGGCAAAAAAAAAAAAACATTATTCTTTTTACTCGCGAATCTTCTCAGTCCCGCGACTTTTTTTTTTTTTGCAGGTCATTTCGATAAGGTCACCTCACTTTATTTGAATATTGCTTTAGGTAAGATAATGTTACTCCATTTCTCTTTCAGAATGATTATGACATTTACGAAATACCAGTGGCCGCATCGATCACACGGCGTGCTGATCACACCAAATACATCGTCAAATGATATTCCATTTGATTACGAGGTACCTGATTCCATTTTATTGTGGTTCGTTATTCCTAACAATTTATCTGTCCTGTTTATCGTGACCGCGTGTACATGATTCTTATCTGCTATGTTTATTTTATGTAAGGACCACTCAAACACTCAGTCTAACTATGGAAACTTTCAAAAGCATTTTGGCATAAATTCCTCTTGCAGATAATGTTTGAACATGTAATATAGTTTTACTATTCTATGAAATGGTTTTATGAGCTCCACCTACTCTACTTCAGCAGTTTTTCCAGGTCTTTGGGAATGAAATACACTGAAATTGGAGAGTTTTTTAAAACTAATTTATCTGACATGGCTTAGTTAGAGAATTATTTTTTCATACTAATAATTATAACTTATACTAATACCAAGTATATTTATACCAATATGAAGTATAATTATGATAATATGTTACTTGAGAGTTATAGTAAGTTTAAGTATAGGAATATCTTATTGTGGGTTATTGTGGGGTTTTTAGATATTAAGAAAATGGTTGATTAATCACATGGTATAGACTAACTCTTCTGTTTTGTTTTTCTGTCCTATCTTTATCCCAGCCCTAGTTTTGACTGTATATTAATATAAAAAAATATACTAATACAAATCCTATTAGCGAATTTTAAACCAGAGGGATTAGCAAAGGGTTCATTCTTCTTACATATTTCATAACACATCTCCTCCGTTTTCCATTTTCCGTTTGCTTCAGGTAATGCTCAACGGTCCCACACTCCTTCCATTTGTTCTTAACCGTCCATCTGTCCAATGTGGTAAACTTGAAGTTTTGAATTTAAGATTCCCGTCTAATGCACAACAGAAATATATATTTTTGAAAATGCTTTAGAATCTTCTACAAAATATATTTTTAAAAATTTTTGTTTCTCACAAAATATATATTTTTCTAAGGGTTTTAGAGTCGGCCAGAAAATGCAACTTGACGGCTTAAAGATACATCTCAGCCTTTCCCAATTACCAGCATCCTCCCTTCCTTTGACAAAAAGGTGGTTTGAAACCCATTATTAGATGTTGCAATGCAATTGCTATAGCAAACATTTATGCAAAATGTGGAGGCATAGAAAAGGCATGTCAACTATTTGACAATACCTCCAAGAGATATGTTCTCATGCATGGCTTGCTTCAGCCAATTCATCTTCATGTGAATCTAACTGTTCTCTAGACATTGGATGAGCCATTTTGCTACCCCAATAGGAAATTCACAATAGTCTGTAAAAGAGTTTTTTCTATCCTATTTTGAAAAGTAATAGAAACCAAATTGCTGACTAGTGTTAGAAATCAGTCCATTACTCTTCCAATGGCCTTCTAAATTGCTAAATCTTTCTATGGAATGACAAGAGTTAGTGGGTCCTCTTAAATTAAAGAGGAATTATTGACAACAAAGAGCCTGTTTAATCAAGCTTGAATCAATCACCAACAAATAGTCAACTCCTAGTAGTTTGATTAGTTCGTATCAATAATTTTCAAAATTTTAAAGAAAATTAAAATATATTTTAAAGAAGTATTAAATATTATTTTGTAAATAATTTAAATTTTGTTTGAATAGTTTTGTTAATTTCTTAGTTTTTGACGGGTGATGCATTAAAGTCAAAGGTAATCATTAATTATTAATATTTATTGTGATTAATTATTATTGTTTGTTAACATTTAGTAGAATCAAATTCAGAGCAAGTTCTTGTGTATGCATAATATTATTGTTAATATAGACAAAAAAATTAGAATAAAAAAATCATGAATTATTCAGAAATTAAGAGTTTCCATGAATTATTGCTAATAGTAAGAAACTCCTAAGGAAGGGTATCAAACGGGTGATTGTGGATGGGAATAATATTAGATTTTTGAAGGATAATTGGATTGGGTACACCCTATGCTAATCTCAATTTAGTCTACTAAGGAATTACACCAGCTAGGGATATGTTTGATAAACTACATAGATAACAATGGGAAGTAGATAAACCTTGATTTGGTCATCTCAAACCAAAATTTATCTTAGGAACTTGAGAGAATGATAGAAAGAGCTAGAGTCTCGACTTTCCCTTCTAAAGATGAAGTGGTTTTGAATTCAAATGCCTCTAGGAAATCCATTGTTAAATCTATCAATAATATCGTTGTTGGGAACGAGGAGTGTAGGGACTAGAAATATGTCTTTCACTTTGGAATAATCCTTAAGGTCAATTTCTTCTTGTGGGATGCATTGAATGGGAGCATTCTTAAAATTGGTAATCTCAGGGCAAGAGGGTTTCAATTTGTCACTAGGTGTGTGTTGTTTCATAAAAATAAAGAGACTTCCATTTATCTCTTGATTCATTATGCTTATGCCTAAGAGGTTTGTTATGAGCATTTATCATAGATTCAGAGTTTAATGGGTTTTCAATGTTGAACTCCAATATTTAATTTTAGGTTGTGATCCCCCTTCCTTCCACCCCTAATTTAGATGTTATGAAAGGTGTTACCCTCATGCGTGTACTGACAGTTATGAAAAGAAAGAAATAATTGCATTTTCATGGATAGCTCATCTCCCCACTTTGTTACCCTTTAGATGATTATTAACCTTTTATATAAATGCATTTGCCAGTGGAGAAGAAAACATCCACCCTCCCATCCCCTAACACCTCAAGAATGTTTTATTGTGGATAACTAGAGAATAATGGATTTGACATCTTGATTTGATAATTCAAAATATTTCGCTAGACAATGGGTGAGATGGAAACCACCCCTATCCCCCTCATTTAAACTTAGCTTTGATACATATACATATGAGGTATATACCAAAGAGGGTCACATTATGGGGAATGATAAAGATAATCTAGTGATGACATATGTTTGCAACTATGGTGAGAACAATAGAAATTCTCCTCAAGCTATGTGGCTATTTTGAAGGGTAGACATGCCAACTTAATTGGAAATTAAAACATGGAGGTGAAGGGAGATTTATAGATTATTATTGAGCCAATTGAAGGGAAAAAAATATAGTTAGCTAGAATATTACCTGAGTTATTAAGGATTCACATACCCTCATTTTGAGATTTTAGGAAGTGGTTATTCAACACATATACTACAAAGGAAATCACTTGGCAGATGCACTAGTAGCGATTGGACATACAAAAGTTGACATGTATAGTTGGAATAACTTTGATGGGATTTCATGTCATATGTAAGACTTAATTTCAAAATATATAAAATAATCTTATGCGGTCAAATAATTTATGTGATTAAGTTACCCCTTTTTGTTGAAATCATTATTTGGAGTTTCTTGCAAAAAATGGGTTGTAATGTTATTAATTATAAAAGAGGTTTTATTGGTCTATCTAGTGGTGCTCAATATGGGAGGAAGAGATTTTTTCCTAAAATAGAACATGGGTAAAAGCACAACCCCGTGTCAACATTTTACAAAGGAAAAGGCTAACAATAGTATAATTGTTCACCTTCAATGGCATGAAACTAGTATTCTTATTTACAATTTGAAAATGAAGTAAACTAATGAAATTTATAGAAATGGATGAAGTTTAGGATTATAATTTTTAATAATTATATGGAATAAGTAATGATATATTTTCTTATTTTTAAAGATAAGTTTTTAGTTGCTAAAAAATGTCGAAAATCAGGGATCTAGTTCCCAACATAAAATGTCATTGAAATAAACTTATTTCCCTTTGATCTCATATTATGTTATAGATAACATATGTAGCTAGAACAATTAATAAAAAAAAAATTCTTTAGAACTATATCTTATCTTTTATAACAATTCAGATTTTAACTTATTCAAATTGATAATTTTTGTCTCCCACCACATGTTTCAAAATAAATGTATCCCAACCAAAAGAAAAATTATAAATTCTAGAAGAGGACTCCCTCCTCTAGAATGAAATATATTTTTTGTTTAAAAATTATATGATTTAATATTTTTTTCTTTCTCAAAATTGACATCTTCTAGAGTGTTAAAATATGCACTTGTAGAATTTTTAAATTACAATATACTATATCTAATTAAAACACTATGAACCCTATATGAGAATATTCATGAATTTGAGCTCTATAAAATGATATTTATTTTTTATTAAAAAAACATAATAAAAAATAGTAAGAGTTATTAAAATGTCAGTTTTCTAAAATAATTTTATTTTTTTAGTAATTGGATACTGACTAGTATAAAACATGCATATAATAGACATTGCTAAGTGGAAAAGTGTGAAACCAGATATAAATTAGTTAGAATAAATTTATCAAGATCGTGTGTTTAAACAAAATTGACTTTTAGATAAAAATACTCAAATTTAGTCATTCTGATAAGTCAACCTGAAAGGTGACACAACTTTGTACTTTTACCCACACATGTTTTTTAAAGACTTGGTGTAGTCTTGTGATAGAAGGTGGGTGAGGTAATTAGGGATAGAGGCATACCTAACTATCAAACCCCTTTCCAAGTAAACAAAACATAAGAAGGAAATAGACAAAAACACCAAGGAGAGAGACAATAAACAACATCCTATTCATTCATCAAATAATCAACAAACATGCCCTCTTGTGAAACCTTCCAGTTGTTGGAAATGTAATATAGACTAGGTGAATGAGAGTGGGGGGTGAATCACTAACCAATAAAATTTATACTTTAATTCACCAATTAAATATTCACCATGTAATCTAATCTAATTGCATGCATGAAAGACTAAAAGAAATAAAACATTCATAACATTTTGACACAACATTTGGTAACCCAAAAATGTTCCAAATAGAAAGAAAAACTTGGGTGGGGATGATACCCACAAGATTTATTACTGTAGTAGAAAGTTAGCCTATTAAAGCTTACAATTTACCACTTCTGGTGATCTGCACTAGTAGGAGAAATAAGGACTATTATGTCCACCTTGTGAAAGGATTTATAACATATAATGAAGTATGCACTATGTTAGGAGATTTGGAATGAGACTCTTAAGTCCACCTTGTGAAAGGATTTGACTGATGCACTCGTTACGATAAATCAATGTTTGATCTCTAATCTATAACTTGGTTTGTTGAATGAGATTCCTTTGAACAAAAACACCTGGATGTGCTAGATAAGTCTCTAAATTTCCTTATACTACTTGTAGCCTTCTTTGATTCATAGTCATATGTATCCTACTTGTTCACATACTTGTTTTGGATATGGTATAATACATTACATATATACTAATCCACTTAATTACCTTCTAGAGTCTTCTACAATACCAAATTTATCATAATTCACTAAGTCAACCCAATACTATAACTTGTGTTCTGAAGATAACTTGGTGATGTTCTGACACTTGAAAAACACAGCTAAGACTCAGTAGATTATGGCATTCAGTTGACATTGAAGCTCATTCCATACTAATCACTTCAAGTAGTAGGAATTCAGTCAACACTATATGACTTAGTGGGCACTAAGAAACTTGGTAGATAGTGAGATGCTCAATTAACACTGCATGGCTTAGTCAATACTGATTTCATTCACTTTTTTAAAACTACAAGCTCGATAGACATTGAAATACTTGGTTAATAGTATTGAAATACTTGGTTGATACTTGGTTAATACTAACATTGTAATCTATCTCAGGTGCTTCGTAGATACTATAAAGCATGACATAAACTGCAGTCTAACTAATTAGCTCAATAGTAATTGAAACACTTGGTTAACATTGCTAGAAGTATGGTAAGCTCAGTAGCAATGAAACCAACTGACTAAGTGTTAAGTCACTAATAGACAAATAATTTGTCCATAAGATCAACAATATCCTCCTTTGGAATTACTAACAAAAATAGTTAACATATCAGAAATTTGAATGCTCAAAATACAATTCAAAACTCCCTCTGTCCACTATTAAGGTCTTCAACTAAGTTTTGACTGATTTTTGTTGTTGCTACTTGGTAACCTCTTACTCTATTTTTCATTTTTCATTTTTTTAAATTGCTTTTCTAAACATTTTTTTGCTATCTATACATTTTTTATCTTTCTTATTACAACTCCTCCATACATATATCTAGAGTATGATAATATTCTCCCCCTTTATTAATAATATTTATTCTCCCCCTTTTTGACATAAATTCCAAAGAGCTATCAGATTTCCACAATCCATCAATGTTGAGATTCGCTATCTGGATTTGATTGTGTGACCAATTTTTTACATCAACGTTTCGGATCACACTCCGTGATCCATCATCAGGATGCATACAAATTTTGTATGCATCCTGATGATGGATCACAGAGTGTGATCTGAAACGTTGATGTAAAAAATTGATCACACAATCAAATCCAGATAGCAAATCTCAACATAAATTCCAAAGGTGAAAAACATTTACAAGTTAATGCCAATATGTGACAAGAAATCATTGTGTACCTTGAAAATGATTTTCATTGTCCTATCCCAATTCTCCTACAATACCTTTGATGCATGCAAGGCTATTTACCCTTCTACTAAAAGTTACATCATATGATTAGCTATGGAGAACTTACTACCATGGACCAATATCTTTCCATGTGTTATATTTTTTTCATTGCACCCATGTTGGGAAGGATCATGCCCTGAATACCTACAAGTGTGGGCCTTATCCAGGTTTCTTCCCTTAATAATTCTACCTAAAGATCTTTCAAGTAACCAATATGTGATAAGTTATAACTAGGATCAAGTGACAATTGTTGTGTACTTGCCTTCATGTCCTCATCTATCTTGGATAGTTTATCCTTTATTTTATAGAAATATTAGATACATCACTGAGCTTTACAAAGAGAGAAATAACAATATTTATAGATGTTTCAAATGTAGCAAGAATAGTAGAAAATTCTACTTGGTCAATAGCTATCTTTTGTGCAACCTAATCCAAAACTTGGTAAGGTTATTCAACTTGACCTTTATCAGTAAGGTCATGTAACTCGAGCTTGCTTAGTAAGGTGTTTAGTTGTCATCTTAAATCAGTG
The DNA here is from genome assembly GCA_028749045.1 of Cupressus sempervirens. NCBI lineage: Eukaryota > Viridiplantae > Streptophyta > Pinopsida > Cupressales > Cupressaceae > Cupressus > Cupressus sempervirens. Next base: position 461,172,100 of record CM053789.1, read on the forward strand.
ATCCTTGTGCATCTTTAATGATGATATGGATCTTTTGCTCACTAACTAGAACTGATGATAGATGTCCTCTAAGAATCACAGTTCCAGTAATCTCCATATAGAGCCAAGTTGAAATGGTTGAGTCACCCAACTCATTGACTTGGTTGTTAAGACTTTCATTACTCTAATTTTCATCCTTTGAAGATTTCCTTATCCATTTTTGCCTCATTTTCTTTTTGATATTGTCAACCTTAGCTTTCTTTTCATATTCAACTTTTCCTCTATTCATACAATTCTTGGTAAGATGTCCAAGTTTTGTGCATAGAAAACATCTCTTTGTAGTGACTCTCTTCCTTGTACAATATTCTACGTAGTTTTCTCTAATGTGCCAAAAATCACCATAGTAGTGACATCTGTACCATGTATTCTAGTCCCAACAAAATATACCTTTGACAATTTATTATGTTGGGTTCCATTTCTTGGTCTTGCACTCTAAAGGTTTGTGTCCTTATTTGTTGCGATTGTGACAGTTTCCTTCAAACTTGGGTTTCTCTGTACTTTCACTTGCTATATGCCCTAGTTTTTTGCAACTGTAGTACTTTCTACTAAGCTTTGATTTACCATTTCTCCAATAGTTGTTTGATGTATGACATATTTTACCCCAATGACTATATGTAAGACTCTTATTCTTTTGAGCTCCTTGCTAAGAAGATTCACCTTCTTTTGTATATCCTAATCCAACTTTACCTTTGTATATTAATTGAGTTTTCTTATCCAAATGATTCATGCTTTCATGTGAATTCATTATCCTCTCATTGGTATTCTTCTCTATAATGAGATCATTCCTCAATCTTTCATTTTATGTTCTCAAGTTGATAAGCTCTTGATTGGCATCATTGAGTTGATCAATCAGATCTAATTGCTAAAGAGTTAGTTGATTAATTTCATTTTCCTTTCCTTCTATTTCTTCTTTGGCTTCATCCTTTTGTTCCATGACTTCACATAATCTGACTTATTGCATTTTTTTCTCTTCTCAACTTTCTAACTTCTTCATGAAAAGTAAGATTCTTTTCAAGTAAATCTATGATTGTTGCATCAACTTCATTTGAATTTGTATTTTAAAAATGTCTTTAATTCTTTCTTCAGTGTAGGGATTATCATTCATCTATTTTGCAATATCTTTTCCACTTTTCTTGGATTTAGAGAGTCGCTACTTCACTTTCTTGAGTTTATCCATGGCCAATTGTAGATCCAACTTTTAATTTTCAATAGTTTTCTCCAATCTATAGAATTCCATTATCTCTGTTCTTTTCTAAAGCTACTAAAATTTTGATGTGAGAACCAAAGCTCTAATACCATTTGCTGGAAATGTAGTATAGACTAGGTGACTAAGATGTGGGGTGAGGCATGAATCAGGAACCAATAAAACTTATACTTTAATTGACTAAATAAATATTCACCATGTAATCTGGTCTAATTGCGTGGATGAAATACTGAAAGTAATAAAAAATTCATAACATTTTGACACAATATTTGGTAACCCAGAAGCCTTCCAAATAGAAAGTAAAACTTTGGTGGGGATGATACCCACAAGCTTTATTGTACTACAATATTAAGTTATCTTGCTAAAGCTTACAATTGATCACTTCTAGTGATCTACCCTATTAGGAGCAATAAAGAATGTTAGGTCCACCTTGTGAAAGGATTTACAACATACAATGAATTATGCATTATGTTAGGAGATTTGGAATGAGACTATTAATTCTACCTTATGAAAGGATTTGACTGATGCGCCTATTAGGATGAATCAGTGGCTAATCTATTATCTATAACTTAGCTTTTTGATTGAGATTCCTTTGAATAACAATGATCACCTAGATGTGATAGATAAGTATCTTCTTTTACTTATACTTCTTGTAGCCTTCTTCAATTTTCACTCATATGCTTCTTACTTGTTCACATACTTGTTTTTGATATGATATAATACATTACATATATTTGAATCCACTTAATTACCTTCTAGAGTTGGCTACAATAATTTTTTTTATCATAATTCCCTAAGTCAGCCCACTATTGTAACATGGGTTCTAAAGACAACTTGATGATGTTCTAACACATGGAAAACTTTGGTACTCAATTGACATTAGAGCTCAGTCCATAATGATCATTTTGAGTAGTAGGAACTTAGTCAACATTGTAAGACTTAGTGAACAATGAGAAACTTGATAGATACTGAGACACTCAGTTGACACTACATGGCTCTATCAACACTGACTTTATTCACTTTGTTAACACTGCAAGCTTGATAGACACTGATATACTTGGTTAACACTACAAAGCTTGGCTAACACTATAAACTATCTCATATGCTTGGTAGATACTATAAAGCTCAACATGAATTGTATTCTAACTAATTAGCTTAGTTTGATTAACACTACTAGAAGTATGGTAAGCTCAGTACCAATTAGAGAGTTTGATAGAAATGAAACCAACTGACTAAGTGTTAAGTCACTAATAGACAAATTATTTATCCATAAGGTCAACATTAGGTTGCAAATAAGTCAAAATTCAAGATCCATAATCTCATTGTCAATCTAACTCTATGTGCCATTGTTTTGACATTTCTACTTAACCTAAGCCTAGAAATATTTATTTATATTTTCTGAAATATCTTACAGAATATTCAAGATCTTCACATTAGAGAAGGTCAACCACATAATGATCTACACCCATCCCAATGCACAATCCTTGTATAAATTCACAACTTAAAATAATTGAATAAGTTAGCTCAAAAAAGAACTCATGCAAAGAGAAACTTAGAAAGAGAAGGACTAAGATATGATTGAGAATAATGAATAATAACCATTTAATAGGATTTTCCAATATCATACTTGAAAAATATTGCTGCTTGACACACACTAGAATTCAAACAACACTAGACTCAAACTTGATCAAAACTACAACTCTGTCATCACTATACTCAAACTTGGTCAATGTTGCAACTTAGCCAACACTAGAACTTGGAAAAACAAAAAAAACTTGAAGGATATAAAAGAAACCTAGAATTATCCTACATCAGACAACCTAGGTTGAAAGAAAATATTCTCCTAAATCATAAAGGTGTCAAAAAATGAGCTAAATGTAACTTAGATTGAGAAATCCATGTCACATCTTCAATTAATCTAATCTTCCACTTTAACAAATACTCATAGTTATCTTTTTCTCTCGTATCATTATTGATTCTCTAGTCTAATATATGTTCAATATTTTGAATTTTCTTCTTTGAATAATAACTTAGTATAACACCTTCATCATTTACTAGCTTCATGAGAAATCAAAACTAAAAATTAATTTAACACAAATAATAGTATTAATAGGAAAGTAACAGTAATGAAAACACTACATACCCCATTAACATGCAGAGTCATAACTACATACTAAAACCCAAATACTTATAAACATATTTTTTACAATGGAAACATGGACATGTATAGAAGTAGGGGTAAAAGAAAAACCCTATAGTTGGAAATACCAATGGGAAAGTAAGTTCTTAAGGTGGGGGGTGAATTGACACTTTAAAACTTTAACCTTAAAAATAGTTCATCATACATTCATCTCATAACTTTGCATATATTCTAAAATTACTAACCATATATCACATCCATAACATAAAGTAAATGAACACATAACACATAACATTTGGTTACCTAGAAAACCTTTGAGGAGAAGGTAAAACTAGGGTGCAGATGACACCCACAAATGTTCACTACTATTATAAATTGTGGCCAATTATGGCTACAAAGTTTTGACCATAAAATTTGATCTACACTGTGAGGGGTCTACCTTTTTAAATGCTTACAACACTGTTAGGTCTCACCTTGATTAAAGGATTTCAAACTCACATTGAAGTAAGCACTCAGTTAAGAGATTTGGAATAGCTTGTTAGGGCTACTCAGTTAAGATATTTACTCTATATCACCTATTAGAATGATTCAACACCTTATCTTTAGTTAGCACCTTTCTGCTTTATGTTAGATCTTTTCTTTGTTGGTTGTTTCTTGATCCTTCTGATCAGGTTTATCCTTTCTAAACCTCTCACTTCTTTTCTTTATTCCTCTTAGACTGATTCTACCTTGCATAACTCTATCATAGCCATCGTAGCCACCATGAATGACTTCTAAACTCTTACAATTTGTCTCATTCTGCATAGGTACTCTTCTTAGGGTTTCCCTTTCTTAAATGAGCATTTTTGTAGATGGATTAGGTTAGAATCAATGGTTGTGGTTGATCCTTATTACTGCCTAATGCTTCCCTTAATTTGATTGGATGCATGCATTGCATAGGGATTCATAATATGAGTCCATACTTATCTTTTATAATCATAAATTTGTGATTATGTCAACCCAAAAATGGTTTACATAAAAGTTTGTTGCATAACAAACAACTAAGTCATTCACCATTCACTTGGCATCAATAGGCTCTAATGCTCAACCTACACTATCCTCTAAATTCTCCAACTCATCTTCTATAGAACTTGACACTAACTATTATTCAACACATGAATCACTTAGCATATATAGACTACTCAGCATTGGAGTGACTCAACACATACTATCTATTAAACATTGACTAGTCATATTAATTGTTATGCTTTATCTAGGGACCTATGCTCGACATGATTTAATCACTCCACTTGCATTGATTGATCAGCTCTCTTTGATCACTCTACATGCAAATAATGACTAAGTGTTTTGTCACTATAAGGTCAAAACCAAAATGAGATTATAAATCTTCCCCATTGACATGAGTGGAAAAAACACTTTGTCATGGCATACACATTCCTTTATGCATAAGTCAGACAATGTCTCTTCTTTGCTTAACTTCTATACAAAATCTTCAAAACCACAAAATTTTCAAAATTTCTGAAGTTACCTTTATTTTTTAACCTTCATGATTAAATGCTTCATTTCAGATCTCTAACTCCTTTTGAGTAGATATCCGCCTTGACAAAAATGCTTCAAATTTTCACAATTCAGAATTTGTATAGTCCCCCCTTTTTTAACAATATGTCATGTGGGTGGAACACTTATAGTGTGTTTATCCAAAAATGACTTGTGTAGCTCCAAAATTATCTATAATTTGTATACCAATTGTCACTTGTTGCATCTAGTGAATGAATATATATTTCAACATTAGTGCCTAGGTCAACTAAGCCTTGATGTGTAGAAATATGGGAATCTTTGTTCATCAATATTTTTGCATTGGCTGGTTCCCTGTGCCATAATTTTTTGTGAGCTATCAACATGGACTAGATACTAATCAAAGTAGGTATGACATTGGCATCCTTTACTTTCAACTCGATGAGTGTACTCTGAGTTGTCCAACATCTGAAAATATAATTGACTATTACCAAGAGATTGTTTCGATGTGGTACCTGTAAGTTGCAAGTATCCTTGTAGCTGGTGAATAGCCTATTGGGTTTTTTTGGTGAATATATTAATGTTGCATAACTTAGTAACTAGAGAGAAAAATTTCTCTAACACCTTCTTTACATTTTCCCTCTTGGTTGCTAGATCAACCTATCTAAGTGCAATGACACTAGATATCTTTTCCAAAAGTTTTGTATGAAACTTCCTTTTAGACCATTCTAATAGTTTTTGCATTTGCATCTAGGTCTTCATATTTTATCTTGTCCACTATATTGACAAGTTTCTCTATAATAAGCTTTTCTGCATTTGAATCTGGGAGGTTGAAAGCATCAATGAATATCTTTGATTTCATGTAACACTTTATTATTCTCATTCTCCCTACTTAGAATTTCTTTCCTTTTCTTTTGTTATAGAGCATCCTGAAGAATATTCATTTCATCAATAATGATTATTGATAGATCAAACTTGGGTAATTATATCGCTTGATCTAACATGACATCCTCAAATTATGTAGCATCAGCACTCTTTGGTGTGTTGGGACTTCACCTTTATATTTGCAATGGGGTGTCTTGTGTTACTTGGCCTCTTAAGAGTTTGATATTGAGAGGAGATGTAGAAGATAGTAAGGTAACCGATGTCTGTATAGTGATTTTCTACTCAATTGCAATAGTCAACTTGTGCTCTTCAGTTCTGTCTCTCACTTTATGTACTTCATCCTATGATAGTTAAGTGGGTAGAGGACTTGCTTCCTTACCCTTTTTTACTTTAGTTTCATCCTCGTAAATGATCACTATATGAAATGTCTCTTTTTTTTATTTTATATGATATTTCAAGCCTCTAATCAGATTTTCAAAATCAAAAAATCAATAATACAAAGATCCACCAATTTCTCAATAAACCCCAAATCGGGTATGTCCAAAATAATGCCAAAAACTTCACAACTTCACATATTATTAATAAATCTGAAAATGGACATTTTTACAGAAATTTCAGTAGCATAACATCCTACAAAATTAAATTTTCATATCTTTATATAATTTACACAACATCTCACAAACATAGGACAAAAACTATGCTCATCAGGCTCTCGAAATTAACACAAAAATGCCCTGAAATACCACAAAAACACTAATAATCTATCTCAGAAGTTTAACCACATCCCAATACATATATTCAGATCTATTTTAACATCTTAAAGTCTAAAATACAGCATCAACCCAAACTGATATGAAATACTCAATCGAAAACACCAAACTCTTACAAAAAACACACCCGAAAACTCACAAATTTGCACTATTCAGCACAAGGGCAAACTCTGCTTGAGCTTGCACATGGAGTGGCTTCAAACTCCCATCCTTAGCCTTCCTAGAAACCTACAAACTCCCATCCTTGGGTACCCTTCTCCAAAGTTTTGGCAGCCTCTGAAGAACAACAAAGCAATAAGCGAAAATCAAGTTTTGGAATGAGCCCAAAGTGCCTCCAAACCCCTTAAAAGAGGGCATAACCCTAACTCACATTTTAGATGGGTTAATAAAATATAATTTAATAATATTTTTTATTTATTAGTCCATTGGTTTCCAAAGATTAGCCCTTTTTGACGAAACTTCACCTTTTCGGAGCTGCCTGCCTTAGCAAAGTTTATTATTTTTAATTATTTGAAAAGGGGACATGAGAAGTCCTCCCCTCCCAAATATTTCTTTTCCTCAAGAAATGAAGGTTGGAATTCTCAAGAATATGTGCTCCTTCCCAAGTTGCATCCTCTAGTGGTAATCCTTTCCATTTGACCAAATGCTCTATGACGCTCCTATTTCTCAATCTTTTCTCTCTTGTATCCAAAATCTCTTCTAGTGTCAAAACTAATTTCCCTTCATCATCAAGAGGTGGTAATTTTGTAGATACTATGGTTTTCTGGCCTAGAACCTTCTTCAGGAAAGATACATGAAAAATATTATGTATTTTTCTGTTTGGTGGGAGCTCCAATTCATAAGCTACCTCTCCTACCTTCTTGATAATCTTATAAGGCCCATAGAACCTTGGCTTGAGTTTCTTTACCCCACTCCTCTTCAAGGTGCTTTTCTTATATGGTTGCAACCTAAAAAATACCAAATCTCCCTCCTCAAAAGATCTTTCAATCCTTTTCCTATCAGCATATAACTTTTGTTGGTTCTGTGCATGTTGTAGATTATCCTTGAGGGACTTATTATGTCTTGGCTTTGCTTGATGAAATCACTTGCTGCAGGTACTCTGCTATCGAAAAGTATTAGATCAACAAAGGAAAGGGCATCATAACCATAAAGAGAATGAAAAGGAGGCATACCAATAGACATGTGATGAGATGTATTGTAACAATACTCCCCTAGGTGTAACCATTTCACCCAAGCATGTTGTTGATTTGAAACATAGTTTCTCAAATATCCCTCTATCCATTTATTAACTATCTATGTTTGTCCATCTGTTTGAGGGTGATAGCTAGTACTAGGAGTGAGTTTAGTTCCTGCCAAATGAAAGAGCTCCTTCCAAAAAGATCTAAGGAATCTACTATCTCAGTCACTAACAATGTTTCTAGGCAAGCCATGTAATCTAAAAATTTCCTTGAAGAACAATTCGGCCACTTGTGATGCCTTGAAATCAGATGTGATAGGAAAGAAATGTGCATACTTAGTTAGTCTATCTACCACCACATATATGCAATCCTTACCTTGAACTTTGGGCAACCCAGTGATGAAGTCCATGGAAATACTTTCCCATTTTTGTTTAGGAATAGGAAGTGGCTGCAACAACACTGCAAGAAAATTTTGCTCACTCTTGCTTTGTTGGCATACCATACATTCCTTAATGTGTTTAAGGACATCCTCCTTCATACCCTTCCATGGAAACAACTCTCAAATTTTCCTGTATGTCTTGAAGTATCCCTGATGACCAGCCAAAGGTGTGTCATGAAAGGCCCTCAATATCCTCTCCTTAGTTTTTGATCCTGGCACTAAGAAGATCCTGTTCTTGTAATAAATCAATTCATCAACAACCTTGTACCTATTATCATCCCCTAACTTATCCAAAATCTTGGTGGAAAAGGAATCTTTAGCATACTCTAAAATTATGGAGACTTTCCAATCAGTAGAGATAGATGTTAAGGAACACAAAGTGGGCTTTCTTGAGAGAGCATCAGTAACCACATTATTCTTTCCTTTCATGTATTCAATATCAAAATCATAAGCTTGTAATTTTCTTACCCATTTTTGTTGATGATCATTCAAATACCTTTGGTTCAAGAAGAACCTGAGGCTATTATGGTCTATCTTTACAATGAATCTCCCACATACCAAATATTGTCTAAACTTATGAAGTGCATGCATGATTGCCAACATTTCCTTGTCATAGATGGAGTAACCTTTCTCTGATTGATTTAATTTTCTACTCTCAAATGCTATTGGATGTCCCCTTTGAGTTAGGATAGCCCCTATACCTTCTCCAAACACATCACATTCAATAACAAAAGGTAAAGAGAAATCTGGAATTGCAAGCAGAAGGCATGAACTCATTACCTCCTTAAGCTTATCAAATGTTTTTTGTGCCTCTTCTGTCCAAACAAAAGCTCCTTTCTTTGTCAAATCAGTCAAGGGGGTAGAAAGCTGAGAAAATCCCTTGGCAAATCTTCTATAGTAGCTTCACAACCCAAAGAAACATCTCAACTCTGTAAGATTAGTGGGTGGAGGCCAATCCAAAATTGCCTGGATTTTTTGTTCATCAACTTGTACTCCTTTAGAACTTATAATATGTCCAAAATATAGGATCTCTGTCAAACCAAACTCACATTTAGATAGCTTAGCATAGAAGGATTGTTGCTCCAAGATTCCCAAAACAGTGTCTATGTGCTTTAGATGCTCTTTCCATGTTTTATTGTAAATCAAGATATCATCAAAAAATACCAAAACAAATTTTTGAAGATGTTGGCTGAATACCTTATTCATACAAGATTGGAATGTTGCAGGTGCATTAGTGAGGCCAAATGGCATAACAAGAAATTCAAAGTGCCCATAGTGACATCTAAAAGGAGTATTTTCCACATCTTCACTCCTCATTCGGATTTGATTGTACCCTGATCTTAAATCAATTTTTGAGAAGTATACAGCACCATGTAACTCATCAATGAGTTCATCTATGCGTGGTATGGGATAACTATTTTTTATGGTCTTCTTGTTTAGAGCCTTGTAGTCTATACACATTCTCATTTTACCATCCTTTTTCTTGACAAGTACCATAGATGATGCAAATGGACTAGAGCTAGGCCTTATGAATCCCATGTCCAGGACTTCTTTAATAGTTTTTTCAATTTCTTCCTTAGAACCTCTTGGATGGTGGTATGGGGTTGTTATAATTGGTTTGGCACCCTGTTCTAACTCTATAACATGCTCAAAACCTCTATCTGGTGGTAATCCTGGAGGCAAGTCATTGAAAACTATACTACGCTTATCAAGAATATTTTGAATTTCAAAATGGAAATTACCTTGATTCTTTAGAGAGCTTGTTGGATGGATTATGACTCATGCTACCCATGCTACTTGTCCTCTTCGAAAAGTCCTCTCCATCCTCTTTGCAGAGACTGCCTTAGGTGCTCCATTCGATAAGCCTCTCAATATGACTTCTTTCCCTTTGGAATGAAATTTAAACTCCATAGTTTGATGGTTCATGTAATAGCCTCCAATAGAGTGCAACCATTGAACACCCAATATAAGATCCGTCTCCCCAATACCAACCACATAGAAGTCATCACAGAACTCATAATCTCCTAAGGTCATCTTGAGTTGTTTCACACCCGTGTGCAAGGCATAGTGAATCCATCAGCTACAGTAACATTGAATCCCTCAAAATATTCTGCTTTAAGCCCTCTTTTCATGACAAATCCCTCATCAATAAAATTGTGAGTTGCCCCACTATCAAGAAGAACTGTCAACCTTTGCCCTACTAGTACCCCTCGAATTCGAAAGGGATGGTATCTTGGGACTCTTGATAATGCTGCTAAAGTGCCATCCTTGCTGATTTCTTTTTCTTTCTCTTCTTCTACCTCCTCCTTAGTGTCATGAAATTCCTCATGCTCATCTGAAGAAACTTCAATATAGTGCACTTGACCTTTCCCCAAACATCTGTGTCCTGGAACCCATGGTTCTGTACAAGTAAAACAAAGCTTTTTCCTTCGTAATTCACTCCTAGTCTCTTCATCTACCTTCTTTTTTGCTACATTTATCACATCTTTTGGTGATAGTGTTGGTAAAGTCTTTTTCTAAAAATTTCCCTTATGTTGCCAAATATTTGGGGGTTTTTGATTAGTGATTGGTTTCATAGGCATGCAAGTTTCAAGTTGCAAGCTTCTTTTTATAGCTTCTTGTAAGGTTGAGGGTGAGAAATCCTTAACCAAACCCTTAACAAAATCTTCTAAACCATCAAGAAAAAGATAAACAATCCTCTTTTAACTCATATTAGATACCATAACAACCAATTTTTGAAACTCTTCTATATACTCATTAACTGATTTGGTTTGCTTCAACCTTGACAATTCTTTAAAGTACTCTTCATTATCCTTGAGGTCAAATCTATCTATCACTCTTTGACTGAAATCATCAAATGTAGTTACCTGATCATGACCTTGAGTAGTCATTCCATGATACCACCAATCATAGGTTGCATCTTCCAAGTGTAGACTTGCAAATTGAATAGCATCACTCTCCTTCATGGGATTAAGTGTGAAGAAAGTCTATAATTTTTGTAGCCATGCTCTAGTTGAAATTTTATTTGTTCTATCAAAAGTAGGTGCTGTAAACTTGCTTATTTTATTTTTGAGCTCTCTTCCACTTATGTCATGCTCCCTCCTGTTCTCTTTCTTAGGTATCAAAGTGTTCATCATATCCACATATTCCCTAAAAGGAACCAAACTGCAAAAGTCATCATCTAAGCCATTATAAGTAGCTCTTAATGCAATCAAGTTACCTGTAACCTCTTCCAAGGGATTAAGGGTTCGATTTGGTACTGGTGGCTCATTTGTAGGCAAGAAAATAGTTTTGGTTGATTTGGATGGTGTGGATTTATTTCTTGGCTCCTTTGAAGTGCTCCCTTTCTCATTAATAGATTCAACTCCTTGCAGTTTTTTTGTCAATATTCGCAAAGCCTCTCTAGTTTCTGCCAAACTATCCACTATTTGCTTCTAAGTATTTTGGATGTCTTGGAAGAATTTCTTTGCCATCTCATCTAGATCAGCCATCCTTTTCCCTTCCTTGGATTTTGTACTTTTACTTTCAACTGGAGGTTTGATTAAAATTTCTTTATTCTTTTCTCGCTGCAAATATATTTTTTCTCTTACACTTAGTTGCATGCAAACTTCTACAAACCCTCAAGCTGGCAAGATCATAGCTCTGATACCACTGAAATGTCTCTTTTTCTGATTTTATATGATATTTCAAGCCTCTAATCAGATTTTCAAAATCAAACAATCAATAATACAAAGATCCACCAGTTTCTCAATAAACCCCAAATTAGATATGTCCGAAATAGTGCCAAAAACTTCACAACTTCACATATTATTAATAAATCTGAAAATGGAAATTTTTATAGAAATTTCAGCAGCGTAATGGCCTAAAAAATGACATTTTTAGATATTTATAGAATTTACACAACAACTCACAAACATAGGACAAAAACTATGCTCATCAGGCTCTCGAAATTAACACAAAAATGCCCGAAAACACCACAAAAACACTAGTAATCTATCTCAAAAGTTTAACCACATCCCAATACATATATTCAGCTATATTTTAACATATTAAAGTCTAAAATACAGCAGAAACCCAAACTGATATGAAATACTCAACCGAAAACACCAAACTCTTACAAAAAACACACCTAAAAACCCACAAATTTGCACTGTTCAGCACAAGGGCAAACTCTGCATGAGCTTGCACATGGAATGGCTTCAAACTCTCATCCTTAGCCTTCCTAAAAACCTACAAACTCCTATCCTTGGGTCTCCTTCTCCACAGGTTTGGTAGCCTCTGAAGAATAACAAAGCAATAAGCAAAAATCAAGTTCTGGAATGAGCCCAAAGTGCCTCCAAACCCCTTAAAAGAGGGCATAACCCTAACTCACATCCAAGAGGGTTTAATAAAATATAATTTAATAATAATTTTTATTTATTAGTCCATTGGTTTCCAAAGATTATCCCTTTTTCCCGAAACTTCACCTTTTCGGAGCCTGCCTGCCTTAGCAAAGTTTATTATTTTTAATTATTTGAAAATGGGACATGACACTATAGCTAGTAAACTTGAACTATTTAGGATCAAAAATTTTGTAGCTATTGGGTGCGCCTCTACCTCTTTCATCTAGATGACTATGTTAGACATAGAAGATGGTGTTTTTGTGGTGATATCTTGATGTTTAAGCTTTACATTTTGATCTTTTTGTAGATCATGTGTCTCTTTCTTCGTTCCCTCTATAGCTGATGGGGGCACATTTGGTGTAAATTTTTGGGTTTCCCTTGTAGATACATTTTCTATCTTCTTTATTTCATCTACTTTCACCAATATTGGGTTAATGCATGGAATAGCTACATTGGTAGAATATTTTTGTAGCTTCCTCAGATCTTCTTTAGTCAAATGATTAACATTATGAGATGTATTATTAGGAACATCCTTGGTAATAACTAGCTCATGTTGAATCTCTTGGTCTACATTTGGGGGACTAGCACTCAACACTTGAACATCTTTTGCATCCTATTGTTCTTCTTCAACTATTTCTTCTATCTCCTCCATGGTACCTTCCTTTGCCAAAAAAATCTTTTTTTTTAATCTCCCTCCTCTTGCTCTCCCTTCTCAATTATAGCTTTTGTGGATAACCCATAAATAGATTTCCAAATCAATATGCTCTTGGTTACCACATTTTCTATTTTCTTCTTCAATACTTAGAATGCTCTATATTTAGGAGCAACTTTCCCTTTGTGTTTCTCCATTTCTTTTGCAATCATTTTCTTGTCCAAAGCAAGCATAAATTGGGCTAATGTATCCTCTTTGATTTTTTTCTTAGAGGCCAAACTAAATTTCCACTTTGCTCAACTCTATCATATAAGCTCTTTGGTATGGAGTTGGCAATCTTTAGAGGAGTGGTCTTAAATGTTACCAGGTAAAAGTACAAAGTTGTGTCACCTTTTAGGCTGACTTATTAGAATGACTACATTTCATTATTTTTATCAAAAAATTATTTTGGTTCACACATATGATCTAGATAAATTCATTCTAGATAAGTTATATATGGTATCATACTTTTCTAATCAAAAATATCTATTAAATATATGTGTTATACTAGTTTGTATCCAATTACTAAAGAAATAAAATTATTTAAGAAAATTGATGTTTCAATAACTCTTACTATTTTTGATGATTTTTTTTAAATAACATATAAACATTGTTCAATAGAGCTCAAAGTCAAGAATATTCTCATATAGAGCTTATAGTGTATTGATTAGATGTAGTATATTGTAATTAAAAATTCATATTTTAACACTCAAAAAAATTTCAATTTTGAGAAAGAAAAAAATATTAAGTCTTATGATTTTTTTTTACAAATTATATGATGTTTTAAAAGATAGATACCTCTTCTAGAATGTACAATTTTTCTTTTAGTTAGAATAGATGGATTTTGAAAAATGTGGTGGGAGATGAAAACTATCAATTTTGGGTGAGTTTAAATTTGAATCATTATAAAGGAGAAAATATAGGTCTAAAACCAATTTTTATTTTCATTGTTCTAGCTATATATTTTTTCTATAACATAGTCTACGATCAAAGGGAAATAAGTTTATTTCCATATAGTTTTGTGGTAGGAACTAAACCCCTAATTTTTAGATTTTTTCAATAGCTAAAAAATTATCTATAAAAATTAGGAAAACATATCAATTATTATTCCAAATAATTATTAAAAAAACTTAATCCTCAACTTCATCCATTTCTATACATTTTGTTAGTTTACTTGATTTTCAAATTCTAAATAGTAATACCATTTTTATATCATTGAAGGTGAACAGTTATACTTTTATTATCCTTTTCCTTTACAAAAGGGTGACATAGGTTTGAGCTTTTACACTACCATCATGTCATATATGGCCTCTTCTATATTATTTTTATCCATACTCTCTAGCTTATCAAAATCTATATGTGAAAAGCTTGATAAATCTGCATTTGTTTTAACATTTTCACAGAAATTATCTATGTCATATGAAGCATTGTGGCTTACCATTTTGAATTGACTCAAATTGTCAAACTCTATCATCTCCTCATCTAAATCCTCTTGAGGTGTGTACTTCCTCTTCAGCTTCTTAGTAGGCTAGCTCAACTCTACTATGGCACTTATTTTCTTCCCTTTTGCCTTAGTAAATTATTTTTCCTGTGTAGTGGCAACCCTTGTGCTTGACCTTGTTAAAGGTGCATCTGGCTATTTTTGTGACTACTTTTTCTTCTTTAGTTTCTCCACTACCTATTTCTTTTCTTTCCTCTTCTTCTTATTTTCCTTATGTGCTTCCTTGATTTCTTCTTCCTTGGCACCTTCTTTTTCAACATCTTTGTCTTCACCCAAACCTTGAGTAAGTTCCAAAGGTCCTTGAACTTATTTTTCTTCTTGTTGCTCTTCATCTCCTTCTTCTTCTACACCTTCTCCAAACATCCCTTTCAATTTCTTTAAAATCTTATTCTTTTCCTTATGATAGAGTAAGTTTGCAAGTTAATAGTTATTCTAGAATTTTCCTCCTCATAATTGCAAAAGGATGTAGTATCCTTGTCAATCTCCTCTACCAATAGTGTAGTAATGACTGTTGAACCCTCATCAACATTTATTTCATATGGTAAGGGTCTCAGTCATCTAACCATGGAAATTTCTACTTGCACATAAATGCAGTCAACATCCACTAGAAAATAAATATCATTTTAGTGTTCTTCTACTAGCTGTTTCATTCACTTCTTGAAATCATCAAAATATCTTGTCATAATAGTGTCAAAATTATCTCCAAATTGTTTAATAAACCTTTTTATCTACTAGGTAACTTATCTATTTGTCTTCCAAACATTTTTACCAAAAGTGGGAAATATGTCCTAGACATAAAAGAATATACAAATAATCAATGAGCCATACTTACATGGTGCACTTTTGGCATTCTTGAAGGCCTCCAAATTATCTAGAGAGTTGTTGAAGTTGCAACTTGGCTAGGTCATAAGAATGATCACATTCAACAATCTTGAAACTGAGGTCAACTACCATGCAAGAAACACTATTTAGTTAGCTTGACTAAAAGAATATTTGCTCTATAACTCTAACTGTAACTCTAGCTATGAATGCTATCAAGGGATTTGAAATTATCGCAATTGACATTCCTCTTTTGTTCCACACAACTCCAATGTTATTTTCAATAACTTTCTTCATATCACTTCTCATACTCTTTGGCCTATCTAGGGTAGGGTAGCCTAATACTTAGTTAAAATCCTTTTTGAAATTATGATTTATCCATTCTTTAACCAAATCTGATTATCATGTATATGTCTCAATACAATCTTAATCCACTCAGTTTTGATAACCTGAGAAAAATCTAGGGAATGAATCAACCCTTTTTCACTTGATGATCTTATTTACTTCCTTCAACACACCATTGTCACGTAAATTCTACTAGATTTCTCTTATTTTGATGTGTCCTACTTCTTCAATCTTATGAGTGTAGCAACATTGAACATCATGAATCATTAAAATCTTTGATGGTATCATGGATAATGTACTAGACAAATCTCCCTTATATGTGATCTCAGGAATTACATAGAATAGGGGTTGTCTAAGATCAAAGCTACTTAACTAAAAATTGAAAACTTCCTTCCCCCTTTTACTAGTTGTTGTTGAAGAACTAGCTGCCACATTGATTCTCTAGTGCTTGTGAAATATGAAACAGTGTAACTCAAAACAAGTTAAATACCTCTTAAATCTAATGAATGTTGTCGAGTTGTAGTGTAATCTTCTCTACAAACACTTGAATCTCATTTCAATAGTTTCCTTCATGCTCTTTGTGCTCTTCAAACTCTGGTAGGTGCAAATGAGTCAAAAATTGACTATATAATCCTTTAAATTTGGCATTAATTTCTTACTACTTATACAATTATAAACTCGGCTATCATAGGACTTTTAACATGCTTGCCTAACATAGTAAGATCAACTATCACTAGCATATCTCCATTACTCAGCTATAACTACAATTTTCTAAATGCTTGGCAACAACATAGAAAACAACATAACAATAGAATATCTCTTTCTTCTAAATAATTCATTGTGTCTTAATTCATGCATATATGATCTTTTCAAAATTTAGATATTTTGATCTAATGTATAGTATTCAATTTAAAAAATCAATTCCACACATACCTTTGATTTCCTTGTTGGGGGTCATGTGATCACCTGGTCCATTAGATGAAGTGACCTCATCTTGACTTGATGTGCTACAATCATCTTTATTTGTCTGTGTATTGTTCATATGCAGCCTTACCTTCTCAACACCTACCATTTCTTTACCTTTGTTTTCTTTGTTGCTTAGTGTAGGTAATTGTGTTGGATAGTTTCTACTGACACAACTAGTCTTAAGACATCTAAAGAATATAATATCACTCAACCATCTCTTGTAATTGTTCCTAAAATGTGTCTTAGTGCAATTTTCAAGGATATGACCATATTCTTGGAAATAGTGACAACTATACCCTATGTTGTAATCACAGTCATAATAATTTCCATTATGGTATACCCTTTTCTATTTCGATGATGTCCACTTGGATTTGGATATACATTCATATGCCTTATGTCAATTTTTTGACAATTGTAACAGTGACCTTCAAATTTCAAAGCTTTGGTGGTCTTGGTCCCACATTCATGTGCCTAATGTCCTTGCTTCTAGTAGTTATGATAGTGTCCTTTGAATTTTTTCTTAGAGTTCTAATTTCTAGTTTTGCTCTTGCAAATATTTTCTGTGTGATCCAATTTTCCATAGTGATAACAAGTGGGTTTGTTGTACTTTCCTTTATTATTCCTTTGTTCACTACTCCTACATGATTATCCTTGCTTATACTAAACCAGTAGTGTCATTCTTTGGCATCAATGCTTCCATCAACTTTTCAAAGTACTTGATGGCTTCACTAGGATTGTTAAGATTTTCCTTCTTGGCCTTCAATTTATTCTATAGTAGGGTATTATGTGTTTCAAAAAAAATTAATCTTAATGTCTTTCCTATTAAGTTGTTTATTTGCAATCATCAGTTAATTTATTGTATCCAATTGCATGCTTGCATGATTTTGTACATCTGATGTCTTCTCCTAAGGTCTATTAGCTAGAAGCCTTTTCTCTTCCTCAATCATGGATTTTCATCTTCAGCTTTATTTCTTAGTTTAGTTGTCTCACACAATAGTATTGATTGAATTATTATTCTATTTTTAGGTTTCTAACTTCTTAAATTAGGGCATTATTCTTTTCCATAAAATCTGCAATGGTTGCATCAAACTCTTCTAAGTTTCATTCCTCAAATAATGCATTAGTGTCCAGTTCTTGATATTGTGTGTCATCTTGTTGAATAGCTATATCCTTTCTTCTCTTTAATGAATGTGGTAGTTCATCTCTTGCCTCCTTAAGTTGATGTAGGTAAACCTATATTTCAATATTCTGGTATTCAAAAGTCTTTTCCCAACTTGTAGACATCCATCCAACTTGGAGACTTTAACCTTAAAAATAATTCATCATACATTCATCTCATATCTTTACATGTAAACTAAAATAACTAACCATACATCACATCCATAACATAAACTAAATCAACACATAGCACATAAGATTTGGTTACCTAGAGACCCACCAAGGAGAATATAAAACTAGAGTGAGCATTACAACCAAAAATATTCACTACTTCTATTGTAAAGTGTGCTCAATTATGCATACAAAGTGTTGGGACTCAAAATTGCCTTCCTGATTTTGAGTACCATTGAAAAATCAAGCCCCATAAACACTTTTAAATGCATATGTACCTGGCTATGATTTTGAGGCCTAAGAGGTGTTTAATTTTTCTAATACCTTCCATTCAACATGTACACATGTTCAAGGAAGTTATATTGTCATTCTGGGTCATTCGGTGAAGTCTTCTTTTGAGCTAGTGTCAATTCTGCATTTTCACCTTGAGTGTCAAGTAGTGACTGGAAGCCTTGTTTGCATCTGAATATCTTGCACCCAGATATGTTTCACAACTTGCCACTTTGCAATTGTCTAGTGTCCATACTCAAGAGCCTATGTTTTAGATTTTGAGTCATTTTAAATCCATTTGACTAGGTTTTGAATCCCTCAAAGTTAGAAGTTTTCTCTGGGTAATACCAGAAGGGTTCCAGTGTTTTACTGTGAAACCATTTTCTTCAACATATTCTTTTTGTATGAATAGCATTAAGAAGGTTAATAAAGATAGTTTAGATCTGTTAGGTGTTTTCATATTTTCATTTCATGCATATGGTTGTATTCTTTCAAAGAAATTAATATAAAGAATAGCAGGTTGAGTTTCATCTTGAATCTTGTCTCCTATCTCAGTGAGCTTCATTGTTTTACGATCTTTGAACAAAGAGCCTAGATCATAGTTGTAGTCCCTTAAGGCTATATGTTTTCTTATTGTTGCTTGTAACTTAAGGGGTTATGTAAATGCTTCAGTGAATCAATAGGGTTGCAAGTCTATTGAGAAGGATATCATGTAAGAATGAGGTTTGGATTGAGCATAGATGTTTAGTTACAAGGTAAATAGATAGATCATATATCTGAATATATACATAAGTATAAAATATCCATATGTATGAATTTGAATCATGGATTTTCCCAATGGATTAGGCACTGGTCAGCTATAGGATCATTAAAGTCTTATTGATGCATATCTGAGGGTTTGTTGAATTCAACATTATTAATCAAACATGTTTTACCCTTTCATTTTGAAGGACTTAAAGGATTAACCCTCACTCAACTTATGTGATTCATAGATTTTTATTTAGCTACTATATGTCTATGTTATTGCATGAGTTATTAGGAGATATAAAGGGTTTTCATCTGCAATAATTAGGTTTAGATTTATGTTTTAAATGCACTAGTACCGTATCTTAGAACCTTAAGGTTAACCCGCCTAGGTCTTGCAAAGCTTGAAGTGAAGAAGGAGTTATGACTTATAGTTGGCCCAAGACTGCAGTTAGGTGCATTCATCATAGGAAGTTGCTAGCCTTAGATGCATTTGTCTAGTTTCTTGGTTGTTTTCAAAATTGTTAAATCAAGAGCCAACACAAAGTTTGTATGATAAAATATGATCTACCATGTGAGGGGTCTGCCCTATTAAAGGCTTACAATACTATTAGGTCTCACCTTGACTAAAGGATTTCAAACTTAGAATTAAGTAAGCACTCAATGATGAAATTTAGCCTATTAGGACTACTCAAATAATAAATTTTCTCTATGTCACTTGTTAGAATGATTTAGCACCTACTCTTTGGTTAGCATCTGTTTGGTTGATGTTAGGTCTTCTCTTTGCTAGTTGCCTTTTTTTATCATTTTGGTTAGATCTATCATTTCTAAACCTCTTGCTACTTGTCTCTACTCCTCTTAGATTGATTCTACTTTGTATAGCTCTTTCATAGCTATCATGGCCACCATGAATGTCTTCTAAACTCTTAACATTCATCTCCTTGCACATAAATAAAATTCTTAGGTTTTCCTTTTTATAAATAAGCATTGTTGGAGATGGATTAGGTTAGAATCAACAACTATAGTTGATCCTTATAACCACATCCTACTTCCGTTAATTTGATTGGTTGCATGTATTTGTATAGGGTTCATAATATGACTCCATACTTATCTCTTATAATCATGAATTCATGATTATGTCAGCCCAAAAATAGTTTACATAGAAGTTTGTGTCATAAAAAACAAGTATGTCATTCATTATTCACTTAGGATTGATAGGCTCTGATGCTCAACCTTCATTGTGCTCTAAATTATATAGCTCATCTTCTATAGAACTCGACACTAACTAGTATTTGACACCTAAATCACTCAACATGTATAGACTACTCAAAATTGGAGTTACTTGGCACATACTATCTTCTTGGCATCGACTAGTCATATTACTCAACATGCTTTATCTAGAGACTTATCCTTGTTATGCTTTGATCACTTTTCTCACACTGATTGCTTTTCTCACTCTGCTCACTTGGTATGAACTATGCACTCGGATTGCACTATTCTTTGCTAAATAATGAATAAGTGTTTTTTCACTATAATTTCAAAACCAAAATGAGATTAACATGTGTCACTATTTTATATAGGAAAAGGCTAACAAAGGTATAATTGTTCACCTTCAATGACATAAGACTTGTATTATTATTTAGAATTTGAAAATATAGTAAACTAATGAAATGGGTAGAAATGGATGAATTTTAGGACAATAATTTTTATTAATTGTTTGGAATAATAATTGACTTGTTTTCCTATTTTTTATAGACAATCTTTTAGTGGCAGAAAAAAGCTACAAATTGGGGGTCTAGTTCTCATCACAAAAATATATGGAAAGAAACTTATTTCCCTTTGATCTTATATTATGTTATAGATAACATATGTAACTAGAAAAATAAAAAAATACCTTTAGACCTATATTTTCTCTTTTATAGTTATTCAAATTTCAACTCACCTAAAATCAATAGTTTCCATCTCGCACCGCATTTTTAAAAATAATTATACTCTAATGAAAATAATAATTATACATTCTAGAAGAGGACTCTCTCCTCTATAATTTCATATATTTTTCATTTTTTAAATTTATTTAATAGTTTTCTCTTTCTCAAAATTGACATCTTCTCAGGTGTGAAAAATACTTACTTATATAATGTTTTAATTGCAATATACTATAGCTAATTAAAAAACTATGAACTCTATATGAGAATATTCTTAAATTTGAACCTTATAAAATGATGTTTATATGTTATTAAAAATATATCATAAAAATAGTAAGAGTTGTTGAAACATAAGTTTTCTAAAATAATTTTATTTCTCAATTAATTGGAAACAAACTAGTGTAAAACATGCATTTAATTTAGACATTTCCAATTTCAAAAGTGTGAGACCATATATAACTTAGCTAGAATAAATTTTTCAAGATCATATGTTTGAACAAAATTGATTTTTGGATGGAAATACTAAAATTCAGTCATTCTAATAAGTTAGCCTAAAAGGTGACACAACTTTTTAGTTTTACCTAGTGAAAAAATGGTTTGAACATATGAAATTATTGTAACCCATAGATTAATGATGACTACATTTCCATATACTCTAGGTTTAGTGGTGATGGTATATTGGCAGGCTCTAATCACTCCTAAGATTATTGAGACTAGGAAGACCTAGTTAACATTCACCTTGGTTGTACTTGACACATTATATGCATGTGAGTGTATGTGATATGATGATGGTGATGATGAATATTCATTGTCTACTAGTATCTTAGGTAGTGATAGAAGGTATTCAGTCCACATGCACTTACAAACAACATTTTAAGGGATCGTACATGATATTAATGTCCCTCTCAACATACTTGGACCCCTTATAACCCCTTTCAACACACTAGAGACAACAATTCTGTAGGACTTTTATTTCTCAATGTAGAAGATACACCCATCAGATCTACAATAACTTTATATCTAGAGAGAGAGGAAGGAATGATATGTATACAAAATATATGTGTGTTTGTGTGTGTGTGTGTGTGTGTGTGTGTGTGTGTGTGTGTGTGTGTGAGAGAGAGAGAGAGAGAGAGAGAGAGAGAGAGAGAGAGAGAGAGAGAGAGAGAGAGAGAGAGAGAGAATATAACACCTACAACTACTAGATTATCATTGAAAACCTGTGATGAAGATGACACCTCCAACTACTAGAATATCATGGAAAATATTTTATGAAGATGGGACCTAAAACTACTAGACTCTTGTGAAAAACTTGTAACAAATACATGGAACCCCCAACTACAAGACTATCATGGAAAACTTGTTATCGAGATGACACTACCAACTACCAGGAAATCATGGGAAAGTTGTAATGAATATGAGATCTAAAACTACTAGACTATTATGGAATTTTTTTGATGAGGATGACACATCCAACTAGTAGACTGCCATGGAAAGCTTTTAATAAATATGACACCTACAACTACTATATTTTCATCAAAGACTTGTGATGAAGATGACACATTGACTTACTAGGTCTTGTCATGGAAAACTTGTGATGAAGATGATGCATTCAACAACTAGACTATCATGAAAAAGTTGTGACAAATATATCCCTTAAAACCACTAGAATATCATGGAAAATTTGTGACAAATATACCCCTTCAAACCACTAGGCTATCATGGAAATCATGTGATGAAGATGGTACCTCCAACTACTCAAATGTTGTATAGAATTTTATCTCTCTTGTTTCAAATTAGGATAGAAAAGGGGGGGGGGGGGGGGAAAGAGAGAGAGAGAGAGAGAGAGAGAGAGAGAGAGAGAGAGAGAGAGAGAGAGAGAGAGCACGTATGAATATATTTCATTATTTCAAGATCTACACTAAATTTGCTATCAATATTGACCATCAATTTTATTTCATATTTACAAGAGCTCCAATAAATTGTCATTCCATTAAAGAAGAATATTTGTATTGGTTTCCTTATTTTTCATGGCAATGCAACCTTGGTTCCATTTCAGATCCTTCTTCCTCCTAGTCTTGGAATACACACAAAAGCCCATCACTGAATTTTCCTACATGATAAAATCCAAAGAGAAGCTTGGCTAAAATGAATTGATGTAACTTAGAGATTTTATATAAAGTCTCTATCATTTCTATATAAGATGATTGGTATTTTGGTTCAACCACAAGAAACTCTATCATATATTTTGACCTTACATTGTATTGTTGTATTGCAATTAGGTCTTCCCTGTAAGGGTCTCCATTTGGATGAACAACTAACTAAATAATTCCAATATTAATAGTCTAAGTTATAGAAGTTGAAAGTTCCTTGATACAATTGGAATTTAAATCTTTTGATAATACCCACTATGCATCTCCTATGTACCACAATCTTTCTATGGTAGGATTTGGACAATCTTTGGTAATACACATGCTTTCCTAACAATATTTTTTCTAACTACTCTCACAATATTATGAACTAGATGGTGAAGAAATTAAAAAATGTAATGGTTCCAATGTATCACATGCATGGCTCTTCAAAGTGTAAAACAAGAGTTTAGATTTTTCATAGTTCCCTAGTTGATCCAATAATGTATTTGATGAAATCAAACAATTTTTTGGTATTTTTTTCGTTAAGTAGGCCTTATCAAGCTTATTGGGCCTCTAAACAATTTAATATACATTTACATACATAACGTTAATGCCTTATTATTAGTATATTCATATTTATAACATGATTACATTATGTATAGTATAATAGTTTAGTCATACAAACCATAACACAATTGTGTTTCATTAACAAAAAATTTAGATCATGTGTATTCTTGGTAATAGTCTTATAAACTAACCAAAGGCTTCGGTTGATGTTTTTCATCCATTTTTTGTTATTTTAGATGTTTTCCATTTTTTGTTGGGTTGATGTTTTCCATCTTTGAGTTCATGATTTTTGCAAATAGTGACGTGGGCATCTCTAAAATTACCACCATAATCTCACACATTTTCTTACCTTTATAACCATATAATTTTTTAAATTTTTGGACAAGATTAGAATTATGAAGTTAATTATTGTATATCAGTGTCTTGATAGTCCTTTGAGACATATGTCTATTGTTTCTAATACCTTTTGATCAAGTTAACCAAATGGAAAGTAAATTACATAATATTGTACTATACTTCATTTTATACACTTTTTTTTTTAAAAGTGTCAATTATAGATTATTTAAATGATGCAAGTTATTCCCAACAAATAAAGAGGTACCCAAATTTTAGGATAAATTTACTTCAAAAATTCATAGAGAAAAACTACTCATCAAATAATTATGAAAAAATACAAAACTTATATAAATATATATATCACTCTTACCTATCGTCCTACCAAAGGGTTCTTGAAAATACTAAATATAGCTATATCTTTTTTTTGAGTACATGGAAATAACTATGCTATCATTTTTAGCAAAAAATAAGAACATTTTTTTTCTCATGAGGTTTGACCCTCTAAATGTTAACCATTTTTTAAAAACCTTAGTATTGTAGAAACTAGAATCAGAGTACTACAAATTTTGTGTTTCATGTATTTTCTCATTTTTATTTTATGACCCTCAAATAGGTAAATTTATGTAATTTTAGTAAAAAAAAGGTATCGACTTATTGCCTCCTTTTCCACAACATCTTTGCACACACCCTATTTAAATTTTCAATCAATTAACATGTACTTTTCATCTAGAATTAATCAACTATACTTATTCCTCACTACTCCTCCATATAATGAAAATTGGTTACCTCTAGATGTTCATTTTATTGATTGTTAGGTGTTGTATACCACACTAATGTTGAATCCTATTTATCACCCACTTGCATGTTTATCGCTCACTATATAGTGAACTCCTCACTCTTTATATTTATCACCTAATCATGTTACACTACCTTTGTCTATCTATATACGACACATTCTTTCTATTTTCATCTTAATATCTTCATAGTTTTCCATCGTAACTTCCTTTCACTCCAAAGTATCATTGCTTGATGGCTACCTATAGAAATTCATCGGTCAATCTAACTCCTTATATCTATATAAAATCATATTACATTTCTAGTGGTTTACCAATAATGATAACTAGATCTTCCAAAATCATAACCAATATCATCAGTTATATTTTTTCCAATCAATAAGTCGCACATTTAATTAGTTCAAACCAGTTTAGAATATAGAAAGAAATGTATATCTAAAGTTTTATGGTGATAGATTGTTCATTAGTGAATTCTTTATGGATGATATATTATTTGGAGGTGATCATATAAAATTGGAATATATTTTTTTAGGATATGATGAGAAAGTTTTTAAAAAGTTTATTATTGGTGAGATTAGAATATTTACTAGGCTATGTAGGTAATGAAAATGGAGGATGGAATTTTCATTTGTCATTCCAAATATGTCAATGCATTGTTGAAGCTTTTTTTGATTGAAAGATTAAAGCTTGTAGGTAAACATTTGGTTTCAAGTTTTAAATTGTATAAGGACGGTACTTGAAGTGTAGTTCATAACACCCTCTACATATCCATGATTTGAAATCACACTCTAGTGTTCATATAAGATATAATATTTCGCATGTAGTTGGAATAATTGCAAAAAAAAATCTAGTCCTTAGGAAGCACACATGGTGGTAGTGAAAAGGATATTCAAATATCTCAGAGGAATAATAAATTATGTGGTATGTGTAGAATCATGATCGGCCAAAGGTGGTGATATAAAAAAAAGGGGTTTCTTAAGGAAATTATTATCTTTTCTTCAATATGATTGTAGTAATTAATCATTACTTATTTCCTAATGAAGTTATTTATAAAGTGTTGATTTATGTACTAATTGAAAAAAATTATAACTTTAAAACATTATAACCTTTTCAAAATCCAAAAGACATGTCACATATATCCTTTTCCCACTATGAGAGAAAAAAAAAATTAAGCAAAATTTGTATAGTTTTGAATGAGTTAAGATGGTTAGACACAAGAGTTTTTTATTTCAAAAAATGTTGTAACAGAAAATTCAAAATTAATTATTTCCTTGGAATAAAATTACAAAAAACTATGCATCACATTTAAGTATGAGTCTACTTATATTTAGAATCTTAAAAAAAAATTATTGTTTATTTGTGATTAAGGTGGTAAGACATACACCTATTTTTAATTTTTCTTAAAATATTTCATACTTTTGGATTGAAATTGAAATCTTTGTTCTATTAAATTATTCTTCTATCAAGAAAGGGCTAGTATTTTAAAGAAACTACATTAATTTTACTATGGATTATACTATTACAAATCTTTAATATAAGATTCATAACTAGTTCAATATTTGACATCAAGTTGACTAACATTGATGTTTTGATTTTTCATTACTACATAAGGCCATACTTGACCCACCATGATGTTCCACATAACCTATGGTCTTTCTTATTCTTGTACTAATGAATTTTTTTTGAAGGTTTTTATTGGAGAAAATTGGATAGGAAATGTTGATGGAAAATTTGTTAGAAGGTATAAATAAGAAAGTAAATTGATGTATTATATCTATTTTGATGACATAAGTGTCACTAATATCAAAGAATCTAATCTAGCATCTTAATATAATGCATACAAAAAATGAAATATCATTTTCTAACAAAAAGGGTTAAAGATAAGGAAGTATGAATGAATAATGTGACACCAAAGGAGAAACTTGTAAGCATATTCAGTGAACTGTTACCTAAGCATACATTTGATTATTGAATAGGTAATCTAGGGGTCATTCCTCTACAACTCTAAACTAAGATTATATTACCACATCAATCAACTAAGCATAGTGTTAATCTCTTTATGGAATACCTCTCATGAATTAGAAATTTGTTGGTTAGTTTTAAATTTTATTTGTTGATTAGAAAGTTTGTTCAAGATTCAAAGTATAAAGGTAAACTAAAAAATGAGCAAAGCACCTTTGGAAATTATATCAATAGGGGAAAAGGATAGAGGATTGCAAAGGAGTACAATATAAGGGAGAAGAACTATGAATAACAAGATTAAATTCCTGCAAAGAGATAAGATGATCAATAAAATAAGAATATTAGAGGATGAATTGTGTCAAAAAGAGAAATCAATTCTATTAGTTTTTTGGTCTCCCAATAGTGTTCATATTAATGATGGTTGTTTATCTTGATACTGTCTCATTGTGATATTATTATTGTTGATTGGTGTTTGGTGTTGCCATCAATTCTAAAAGGGCATATTTGTAGCACAGGTGATGCAAATGTCTTGAAGAACATTTTTAATGGGTATAAAATCAATTATTGTGATGTCATGGATGTAAACTTGATAGTTTACGTTGAACTATTTACTGAAAAGTTAACTTAATTATTATGAAAGTGACAAATCAAATGTCCAATTGATTTTTGTAATGAGTTATAATACAAAATATGTATAGGATACTTAGAAACATTTATATTTGTATATGTTTAATTTCATGCACTTCATATCAATATTCAATGAATCACTATTAGTTTTAGTGAGCCAAGTTAATATGGTTGATTGGTTTATTATATTTTGTGAATAATTTGATTAGTATGTCAAATTTGTATTCTTTCAAGGGATAAAATATAGAATTTATTATGTTTATTTTCTTTCTTAATCATGGAGAGAGTATTATTTGATTTGGTTTAGAGGAAGACAATTTTTGGATCATTTGAACAATGTTTAGAAAGAAAAATGGAGAACAAGTTGAATTTTATTTTTTTATATTTTATAGGTAACATGTAGGATATTTCTAGTAAATCTTTTAAAATCGTAAGTTATATGATCATGTTGCAATGATCTAGAATTGAAAATTTTTGAAGGATTGTCTCTACATTGTCATTTGGGTTAGAATCCTTTGGAGCGATGTGTGTATTTTTGAAAAGGTAAAAAGGCTAGATTTCTATGTTAGACTAATGTGCGATTGAAGTGGTTTATTCTATGCTACCATCTGTTAGCATAATATTGCTAGTGCATTGTATACATAACAATTGGCTATTAAGGTGGTTACGTTGTTTTCTATAGCTACATTTTAATTGCAAACTACTATGTTAGTTCCACATAGTATTTATATCTACTTTATATCTATTTTTAATAATGAATACATATCTTCTTCTTTTGGCTTACCGTTAAATGGTATTAAAGCCTTCTCTAATCATTGGGTGTTTCCTATGTGAAATGTAGTATCCTATGAGCAGTGATTGACATTAATGCTTACTGTGACAAGTAGAAGATGCGTGCTAGTGATGAAATTGTAGTGAAGCTTGATGATGAACACATGAAATTTGAAGTTTGTAGCTATGCAATTATGGAATCCACTGAGTTTTTCTCTTCACTAGAATGAGACCTATACATGGCCAGAGAAAAACATAAGGTGCTTGAAGACTGACTTGAGGTATGTAGGAGACACTTGATGAACTCTGGCATTGTTTGGTGAAGTATAGATTGCAAAACCTTCCAATCAAAGAAAAGTGTATGTCAACTGCACCCGATGCCAGTAGTGTGGCTAGTAATCATGATAATGAGCCACCTCAAGGTGGACATGCTATTTTAGAAATATTGAGCTTCTATTTTTCTCTTCTAGATGCCCTACAAAACACTAGTAATCTCCAGTTTGATGAATTGTTTAGGCAAGGATTGCTAGATTATTTTCTATTTGATGTACAATGTCAAGAAAAGAAGATTAAATAAAAACTAGACGAGGGTTATAATGATGATGATGATGATGAAGATGAGGTAGAATGCATACCAAAGTGTCCCCATCTCATAGAAGAGGCCTATCATGCTCATCTCCATGCCACAATTTCCTCTCGAAAGTGAATGTATTGTCAAATAAAATAATAATAATTTTTTTGTTTGGATTATCTTTTCTCAAAAAATGTCTACCCCAAAATTGGTTCTTTCTAATGTTCAACATTTGAAAGGGCCAAATTATGCCAGATGGAAGACAAATATGCAGACAATTCTCATTTTTGAGGAACTATGGAGAATTGTTAGTGGTGATACAACCAGACCGAGAGATCCAGATGATAAGCATAAGTTTGACAAGGTTGATGCCAAAGCATTGATGTTGATAACACTCAGCACCACCAATGAAGTTCAACCTCACATTTGGTATGCAGAAACATCAGAGGAGGCATGTGATTCTCTCTCCACAATCTACCAAGTGAAGGACTAGATGAAGATCCTCCATCTACAGTCCAAGCTAAATAAACTCAATATGTAGGCTAGCAAGAAAGTTGAGGAATTGTTATGACAGGTATCTAAACTACAAGGTGATCTTGTTGCACTTGGAGAAAAGGTGGAGGAAAAACTACTTGTCCCTATTACATTGAGAGAAATGCCATCTTAGTTCAAAATATTTGTCACCATCTTGAACATCACCAAGAAAGATGTTTCATACTATGAATTAGTGAATCTGTTGTAGTAGGAAGAAGCCATTCAATCTATTCAAAGTGAACTAGAAGATAAGGCCCTAATCTCTAGGTAATCAAAAGGTTAGAAATCTCATGGAAAGTAGCCAAAAAATAACAAGAACATCAACAGTTGAAATCTCCAAAGGCAAATTGATGGTTTCATATAAGAAACAATAGTTTCATTTTTACTAACCCATAAAATTAGCCCAAATCCAAGATGAAAAACATAACCTCAGGTAGATTTCTTATCATCTATAGATCCTACATAATCCAAGTCTATATATCCCTATAAGAAGAACTAATTGTTCTTGTTATATTCCAAACCATAATCAGTGGTGCCTTGCATATATCTCAAGACATGCTTTGCTGCAATAATGAAGTAGCCCAAAATCTATCATGTTGAAGGAGTTCTTGAGATCATCAACAAGACCTATCTAATCTCAAGAGGAGGTATGATACTTGCTAGAGTATTTATGAAGGATAGATTATTTGCATTAGATGTTGTCTCCTCCCCTATAGTATCTCTATCAACCTCAACAATAAAACCTAAATGAGTCTTGCACTATTGCTATGGGCACCTTTTAGTCAACACCTTGCATTAGCTTAGCTCCAACAAAATGGTAAGATGTCTTCCTCCAATTTAAAATTCATTGCCAATATATCCTAGATGCCTTTGGTGCAGGAGCACATCAAATATTCTAGCCAAAGTTAAAGATTATGAAGACCAAAAAGACCCTCAAATAAAATTAGAGGGATGGAATACATAAATGGAGTTTTGAAAACAATTGGGAAGTATTGAAGCCTATAATGGCTTTTGATTATACGAATCATAGAAATGGTTAAAAGTCCTAAATAGATCAAATTTTTCTTTGTATGGAGGACCAATAGAGTCCTTGGGTTAAATTGAAGTTTTTAGAGTCTAGTAAAGGTGTAGGAAAGTTTAATAAGAATAATAGATCAAAATTTGTGAGTTTAGTGGTGTTTGGTTTAAAAGAATTCAATAAATTGTAAGTTAGAATTTTCAATTTTCAAAATCCAACAGTTAGTTAACAATGGAGGGAATTTGAGTTTTAATGTCAAAAACCTTAAACTAATCCATTTAACCAATAATATAGGTTATGGAAGTATAAGGGATTTATAAAATGTATGAGGAAGTCATGGTATAAAAATCCCTAGAGATGTATACAGGATAATAAGGAAAAAAAAAAGAGCAATAAAAATTCTTTATTCTATACAAGAATTTATGTTTTTACTTTGTTGTTGAAGGCTTTTTTATCTTATTTTATTTAGAGGACCATATGATGCATTGAAATTCTTGTTCCAACAAGTTGCAGATCATTTTTGATTGAGTTTGTCTTTATACGGAACCACTATCATGTTAATTTTAAGTTTGTTGTTGCACATTTTGGTTCTAAATTACTATATAGTAGGGCTTCAATAGAATGATGTGCATTCCATTAATATAAAGGCCTAATATCCATGGTATGTTGATAGATAACATTTTACTATATATATTAAACAAGTGATGCGTAGAAATAATAAGAAAGATTGATCACTATTTGGAGAAAGGGTAAAAGTTCATAAATAAAAGTTGCAGAAAATGCAGTCTGATGTTGGGGCAATATCTTTGGATTGAACCATTGGATTTTAGTGTGCTTTGAAAAAAATGAAGATAGCCTAATTAAACCAAAAATTAATGGAGGGATTGAAGAAATCTGGACTTGTTTAAAAGTTATTGCAACTATCCACAGGTCTATCTAAAGGACAGCAAGGTGGTGTATTTTGGCTTATTTATTTTTTGAGATTGAATTAATGAATCAAAAGGATATGAAAGGTTGTAGGTTGATATTATTGGGTTTTCAAAAGGTTTTTCTTGATAATTTTATTGGGATGACAAGTGTTTGTGGTTATTCTAAGTAAAGAATAAGAGTTTAGGGAAGACTGCTCAAGATTGGAGTGTTGGGTGTTGTTGTAAACCCAATATCCATTTGAATCCTTTGTAGTCTAGTGTTAATAGATATATTTAACCATTTTTTTTTTCCTTTGGGAAATTTGTATTTGTGAATTGAGTCATTTGAAGAATAGTTGAAGTGTAGAAACTTTGAAGTTGAATCTTCATTTACTAAAATCTTGTCCATCACCCTTACCTGTTGCATCAGAGTGGGGAAAGCTCTTGTGGAAGTTGTAGTGGTCTTGCAAAGTTATAGTAGATTCTTATACCAAGTTGATCAAGAAACCATGGATGATGGATAAGATGGATAATATCTTACCAAAATGACCAACATGGAGTTGGCAAGGATTGTGAAGGAGCAATTAGCTGATAACAAGAAGCTTAATGTAGCCCTCAATCAAAGAGACAAGGAGAGCTAAGAGAAGGATAGATTGATGAGAACCACGATGGAGAGGATAGAAACATTGGAGAATAGGGATAAGAGCATCAAGAAAGATGAGGAAGTAGTAGTGGAAGAATAAGAAAGAGAAAACCAAGTAGAGGAACCAGTAGACCCTAAATATGCAAGGATGGATAAACTAGTGAAGGCCATAAAGAGTGGAGATGTAAGGGTAAGGACAAACTTGCCTATGTATGGAGGAAAGATGGATGATGAAGAATTGATAGATTGGTTCGGAGCAATTGAAAATTTCTTTGAGTGTAAAGGGATAGAAGAGAAGGACAAAGTGAAGATAGCAAAGTCTAGGTTGAAGGGACATGCTTTGTTGTGGTGGGATTGTATCTAGGCAGATAGATGGAAGAATGGTAGACCCAAGATCACATCTTGGTATAAGATGGTGGATAAAATGAAGTAATTTTTTTTCCCAAAAGATTATCTAGTACAATTGTACAAGAAGATGATGAATTTTAGGAAAAAGTATATGGATGTATAGAAGTACACCGAGGAATTCCACAAGCTTGACATTAGAGTGGATCACGAGGAAGAGATGGAAGAAAAGATCACAAGGTATATGGTGGGGATAAGATTCAATATCTAGGATGAAATTAGTCTTTCTAGCCCTGAGGTTGATTGATGAATGTTATCAGTTAGCCTTGAAGGCTGAAGAGAAGATAAAAAGGAGACAAGAGAAGTAAGGCATCAATAGAGGTGGATCTTCCATGAGAGGAAGAGGGGGAAGAGGTACTACTAATTTTCAAAGTAGCAATGATAAGGATAGGGGAAAAAACATTTTCAGTATCAAGAGGGGGTTATAGAGGTGGAAGAAGTGGAGGAAGAGGAAATGGAGTATTCACAGGAAGATGCTTCACTTGTAATGAACTTGGCCATCAGTCGTTTTGGTGTCCTAAATGGTAGGAAGACAAAGGGATAGATAGAAGAGTAAACTTGGTTGATGAAGAGCCAAGAAACGATGAGTAGAAAGAACCCATTGAACTTATTCTTGAAGAAGGAGAGTGCTTATTGATGGGAAGAAGCAATCAAATACCAAAAAATACAGGCATAATCAAATTGTCTCATTTAAGGCAAGGTATGTAAGTTTATAATTGATTCAGGGGCATACAATAATGTGTTATTTTATGAGGTTGTTAAGAAATTGAACTTGAAAACTTTTGCACATGTTTCTCCTTATTATGCTACTTGGGTCAATGAGAATTAGAATTTTTTGGTTAAGGATCAAGTGATCATTGAGTTTTCAGTTGGGAGTTATAGGGACAAGGTACTATGTAATGTCATGCACATGACTTGTGGGCATCTCATTTTGGGAAGATCTTGGAAATGCTCAAGGAGATTCATGCATAATGGCTATGAAAATACATATGTAGTTCAATAAGGAAAGGTGATGTATAAGTTGCATCCATTGGTGAGGAGTCATTAGGAATTTATATTGATGTGTTTTGGCAAAGATGTTCTAGTGCAGGATCAGGGTACTCCACATTATGATACTTGTTGGAAGTAATGCTAGGTTAAGAGGCAAGATAGTCCAAGGGTGGTAGGGATGGTTGAACAACCTTTTGTTTTGGTTAGAGCAGTGAAGTGTCCTTTGAGAGGGCAGGCGGATGAAGGTGATATGGTGATAGAGCAGAGACAAATAAAGACTTTCTAGCAGTCTAATGTGCAGCAATAGTACTATCAAGCAAGAGGATAATCTAGCCCAAATATTTTTGTATTTAAACCTTGGTGTGTGACTGGAAGAACCCAAATGAAGGAGCAGACCACTTTGGGGAACAATTTCATCCCTCAGTAGCAACAGATGGGAGCAAGGAATAATGGATCATAGGTCAACTCTTGGGGCAAGAGTTCCATTTATGGTGGGGAGTATGGAGCAAGAGTACCTCAAATTTTCAAGCCAAAGTTGAAGATTATGAAGACCATAAAGACCCTCAAAGAAAATTAGCGGGGTGGAATACATAAACAGAGTTTTCAAATCAATTGGGAAGTATTGAAGCCTATAATGCCTTTTGATTATAAAAATATTAGAAATGGTTAAAAGTCCTAAATAGATCAATTTTTTCTCCTTGGGTTAAATTGAAGTGTTTAGAGTCTAGTCAAGGTGTAGGAAAGTTTAATAATAATAATAGATCAAACTTGGTGAGTTTAGTGGTCTTTGGTTTAAGAGAATTCAATAAATTATAAGTTGGAATTTTGAATTTTCAAAATCCAACGGTTAGTTAACAATGGAGGGAATTTGAGTTTTAATGTCTAAAACCTTAAACTAATCCATTTAACCAATAAAATAGGTTATGGAAGTTATAGGGGAATTATAAAATGTATGAGAAAATCATCGTATAAAAATCCCTAGAGATGTACGAAGGATAATAAGGAAAAATAAGAGCAATAAAAATTCTTTATTCTCTACAACAATCTATGTTTGTACTTTGTTGTTGAAGGATTTTATTTAATTTTATTGAAAGGACCATATAATGCATTGAAAGTCTTGTTCCAAAAAGTTTCAAATCATTTTTGAATGAGTTTTTCTTTATACTGAATCTCTATCACGTTAATTTTGAGTTTGTTGTTGCACTTTTTGGTTCTAAATTATTATATAGTAGGGCTTCAATAAAATGATGTGTATTCCATCAATATAAAGGCCTAATATTCATGGGATGTTGATATATAACATTTTATTAAATATATTTAACAAGTGATGTGTAGAAACAATATGAAGGATTGATCACTATTTGGAGAAAGGGTAAAAGTTCAGAAATATAAGTTGCAAAAAATGCAGTCTGATGTTGGGGCAATATCTTATGATTGAACTATTAGATTTTAATGTACTTTGAATAGAATGAAGATAACCTAATTACACTCAAAATCAATGGAGGGATTAAAGAAATTTGGTCTGGTTTAAAATTTATTGTGATTGTCCTTAGGTCCATCTAGAGGACAACAAGGTGGTGTATTTTGGCTTATTTATTTTCTATGATTGAATTACTGAATCAAAAGGATATAAAAGATTGTAGGTTGATATGACTGGGCGTTCAATTTTTTTTTCTTGATATGTTGATTGGGATGACAAGTTTTTGTGGTTGTTCTAAGTAAAGAATAAAAGTTTCAAGAAGATTTCTCAATATTGAAGTGTTGGGTGTTGTTGTAAACCCAATATCCATTTGAATCCTTTGTAGTCTAGTATTAATAGATATATTCATGAATTAAGTCTTTTGAAAATAAGTTGAAGTGTAGAAACTTTGAAGTTGAAAAATTCATTTACTAAAATCTTGTCCATCACCCTTACCTGTTGCATCAGCCTTGCAGGTAAACAACACTAGGATCTATTCGAGGCTAGTAGCTTCCATGCTACACATCACCTTGAGTTAGTACATATCAATCTATGTAGATCCATGCATGCTTCATTTTCAGGCTATAAGTACTTCCAATTATTTATGGATGACTTGTCTCAAAAGTCCAAGGTGTATTTTCTCAAGAACAAAGGTGAAGCCTTTGCCAACTTTCAGGACTTTCAAAAGCAAGTTGTAAAAGAAGTCAGCCAATATCTTCTTGTCCTCTAGTTAGATCGAGGGGGGAGTTCACCTCCAAGGATTTTGTGGCATACCTAAAGCATCATGGCATCAATAAGCACCTAACTACTCCCTATACACCACACTAGAATGGAGTTACAAATTGTCACAATTGGGCTATCATGGAGATGGCTCGATGGATGCTCTCCATAGCCAAGTTGGAGGAAATATTTTGGGTAAAAGTAGTATAGAAAATTGTATACCTCATCAACAAGGCACCAATAAGATTCTACAACACAAGACACTCAAAGAGGAATGATGGGACAAAAACCTTCAATTTCTCATCTAAGGGTGTTTGGTTGCACTGCATACATGCATGTCCCTTACAATAGGAGAAAGAAGACTGATCCTAAGACACTTACACTATATAAAATTAGGATATAGGATTACATAAAAATCTTACCATCTCATAGATCTTGAGACAATAATGATACACGTGAGTAAAGATGTGGTATGTGATGAATCATCATTCAATTCCTTATCAAAAAAAGAAGAGCAACAACCTCCTACTTCTCATAAATTACTCTCACAATCAAAAGATGAGCATATGGAAGACTCTCTTAGAGATAGTGAACTACAAGGAGAGTTGTATGTTGATCTGGGCCCTCTAGAAAACATTGCACACTAGCAGCAACATAGTCAATGTCCAAAGTGTGTCCAAAGTACAATCAGGGACTCTAACTTACACACTTTTCTAGATAGTTCATCAGGAATCTAAATTAGGAGTTAAACATGAAATGAAGTGAGTCTTGCACTCATGAGTATTGTTGTTGAGAACACTAAACCTGATACAGTTTGAGAGGCATTAATCCAACCTCAGTAGAAGAAGGCTATGGATGTAGAGTATGATTCTTTGATGCAAAATCATACTTGGGAACTTGTCGATCTACCTGAAGGGAAGAAACCCATTGGCTACAAATTGATCTTCAAAACAATGTACAAGGTAGATGGATCTATCAAAAAGTACAAAGCATGACTTTTAGCAAAAGGACATGCTCAACAGGAGGGCATTGATTATAAAGAGACCTTTGCACTCACTATGAAGATTAAAACTATTAGAATGATTTGTGCATTGGCAGTGCAAAAGTGATGGAAGCTTCATCAGATGGCTGTTAAGAATGCTTTCTTAAATGGTGATCTCAAAGAAGAAGTGTACATAACCCAACCAAAAGGGTTTTTTGATGAACAGCATCCACACAAGGTATGTTGTTTTTTCAAATCTCTTTATGGCCTTAAGCAAGCTCCTAGAGCATGGTACATCAAGATTGATGGTAACCTATTGTAGCATGGATTCACCCATAGCCCCTCAAATTCTAACTTACATATTAAGAAGGTAGGAACATAGATTGTCATTTTGATTTTGTATGTGGATGATCTTATTCTCATTGATAGTTTAGCTAGTCTTGTTGGTGATGCCAAGAATGATCTCAAGAACTCCTTCGACATGATAGATTTGGGGCTACTTCATTATTCTCTTGGCTTGGAGATCTAGTAGAAGAAGAACCACATATTCATCTCCCAAATGAAATATGCCAAGACTCTACTAGAAAAGTATGGAATGGTCAACTATAAGCCTATTTTGACTCCAATGGAGAAAGGTTTGAACTATCTCATTTCTATGATTCACCTCAATTAGATGTCATTTTCTATAGGCAGCTGGTTGCAAGCCTTATCTACTTGTCCTACACTAGACTAGACTTGACTTTTGTTGTAAACTATCTTGCCAAATTCATATAGGAGCCAATGATGTGTCATTGGGTTGCAGAAAAGCATGTGTTGAGATATATCTAAGGCATTGTTGATTATGGTCTAGAATATAAGAAAAACAACCATTTCTTCTTACAAGGATATACATACTCAAATTATGCATGTCCTATCAAAGATAGGAAATCTAGCTCAGGTTATGTTTTTCATCTTAGATCTAGGCCAATTTTGTGGGTTAGTAAAAAGAAATTTGTTGTTTCTCATTCATCTATTGAGGCTAAATATTGTACTACATGAGGCACTGTGTGTGAAGTGATTTGGTCACATCACATTCTAGTAGATCTGGATATTCTTGAAGAAAAGTTGCTAGTTCTCTACTGCGACAACCAAGTGTGTTAAAACTTGTGCATAATCTAATTGTCCATGAGTGCACTAAGCATATTAAGGTCGAATGTCATTACATTAGGGATCAAGCTTTGACCCACCACATCCAACTCTAGTACTGCCCTATAGATGCTTAGATAGCTGATATCTTCACCAAATCTCTTGGTGGGATCAAATTTGAATAGTTTAGGGGGTGCATTTGTACAAACAATGTAATAAGAGGGAATGTTAAAGTAATATTTCTATTACATTGTCTATGTAACCATTGGCTATAAGGGTGATTATGTTGGTTTCTATAATTACATTTTGACTACCAACTATTCTGTTAGTTCCACATAGTATTTATATCTACTTTGTATCTATTTTTAAATAAAAAATACATATCTTCTTCTTTTGGTTTACCATTACCATCTAGTGATGAATTAGAGTCTAGAAATACATTTTGGTAAAATATAGATGGATTGATTAGGGTAACATTTTTCAGTTTAAGGATACATAATGATGAGAAGTATATGTATCTAGGCATAGTAATTTTTTGTAGGTATATGTGGAAGAGATCAACCTATGATCAACAAAGGTTGTGTTATAAAGCTAGTAGCTAAATACCCATTGAGAGATATGAATCAAAAAATAAAAGGATATTCCCAAGCAATATTAGATAGCTTTTTTAGATAACTCTACTTTGTTAATTTTATAACTAGTGGTCAACATAAATTCTTCTTACAAAGTCACTTCCAACTAAATAAGAAAAGTCTAAAGTTAATTTTTTAAAACTTGGTGGCTCATTAAACTAAAAAATAAAATTCTTTAAAATGGTTACTCCTAATAAGGTATATGCCTTAGCAATTTTAGGAAAATCTCTTTATTGAATGACTTCTAATAGTTCTACTCCTAATTGAGCATTACTATGACCTTCTAAAAGGGCCAAGGCTTTCATAGGGTGCATTTTAGAAGAGTGAAAAATACTTGTAGATATTGATTCCTATCATGGTTTTTTCTTTGACCAAATATCTCCATGATTTAGAAAAAACTTGGATTACTATGTTACTTGTGCAGATTGTTTTATGAGTTATGTTATGGCTAGTTTCATAATTTAGCATGAAATTAATTGATGAGTAATTAGATGATAGATTTTTTATTGGTTAATAAGTTTTGAAGTTGTGATTAAAGTTTAACAATAGTGGATTACTGATTCACCACCCCAGTAATCTTGAAGTTTTTATTAATTAACATAGTGAGGTTTTGAGAAAGATTGTTGGGTATATAGAGGAATCCTATCACAAATAGAAATGTATGTTTCCTTATTAAAACTACTTCTTTATTAGGGTAAAACTATTAAAACTACTTCTTTATTAGGGTAAAAATAAATAAAAAATCTGCCAATAGCATTAAGGAAGATCGTAATGTTGATGTTGAGCCTAAACCTAGCTAGGGTACTATTATGCAATTGAGGTAAAATGACATTAACCATACTCCTATTTCTAGTATTTCTTTTAATAAAAGTTAGAGATACCAACACTAATACCACTACTAAAAATAAGTCTCATTAAATGCCTATAGCTCTGTTAAGTTCTTTGTACTATATTTTATGAAAATGAAGAAAGAAATGAACCCTATATTTAAACATATTTCAATATCTACTCAACCAAATTGTGTTCCTTAAATAGACATTACAAAGGATAAAATAAGTTATATAGCTACAAAAAACTAGCCAATAGATATATGTCATTCAAAACTAGCTAGTTAAAGTGTAAATGGGACAATATCATAATTTCCTCCAACCTCCTATTAATGGTTCCTCTAGTGTTTCACTTGAGACACATTTCTCGAAAAATCTCACATCCCCTTTGAGTGCATCTATAAACTCCTTAAGTATTATAGATGTAACAATCACCAACAAATTTTTGCATGAGATGTCTTCCCTCTTACAGAGAACATAATCTCTGAGTGTTTCTAACATCTTCTAAAGTGCGCAAAAACCATATTCGTGTGTTTAAATATCAATATCCTTCTTGAAAAGAACTATTATGATGCATTTATTTTCTAAAGGAGTCACTAATGGGATTTAAAATGGAAGGATCAATAAACTCAAGTGGAAAGTAATGTAAGTCATGAAAAACATGGGTTGAAGAAGGAAAAACCTATGAGACATTTATGAATTGCTTTGACAATAATACTTTTTTCAAAACCAATAGAAAGTTCTAAAAAGAATTATTATATATATATATATTTCAAGTGTCAAA
The DNA here is from genome assembly GCA_028749045.1 of Cupressus sempervirens. NCBI lineage: Eukaryota > Viridiplantae > Streptophyta > Pinopsida > Cupressales > Cupressaceae > Cupressus > Cupressus sempervirens. The sequence continues at coordinate 461,212,026 of CM053789.1, forward strand.
TTATACTCAAAGAAAAAATTATTTCTATATTTTAAGACAAGCATAAAGGAGTGTCTTGTTTGTGCATAAAAAATACCATAGTTGAATTTGGTATTTAAAAAAATAAGCTATCTATTTTTTCCTAGTTTTTTTAATATTATTTTTATGTTATTTTGATGTGGGTAAATCCTAAAAATATATTTTTTGTCCATGCGTAAAGAATAAGTTTCATCAAAACAATAAAAATGAAAAATAATAAAAATTCAAGTGTAAAAAATTGAGTGTAAAAAAGAATTCATAATCTTTTCATGAAGTAAATGAAAAGATATTAAAATCAGGGTAGGCACGTGTCTTTGGAAAAATATGCAGACAAGACTTAAGTAAATTGAACTATAATATGAAAATCTCATTTGAAGGTAATAAAAAATATGTCTAAGAAGATTTTGAGATGTGTTAGAATGTGGTTGTAATTTTAAATATACCTAGTGGTCCTGAAGTTTAGAGACCTATTTTCATGAATTGTAGTTGTCAGAAAGGAGGGAAATGGAGAAAATTAAGCTCCCATGCATCAGCGTTATTACCCCAATTTATTAACAAGGTTTTTCCTTCACTAACCAATTTCCCAAGACCTGATCTTCATTGATTTAGTTGAACTCAAAGTTATTTGGTCATATCAGGCTTATATTGTTTTAACATGTGTGATCATAGTTTAGTACCCTATATTTGTGTACTTACCCTCTTATTTTTCTCACATCCTCTAAGTAAAGAGAGTTTTAGAAGGAGTGAGAGTATTTTGGAATATTCATAGATCTAATGTTTCTCCTACCAAAATTTGAAAAAAAATTGGACAACGATCTTGGAGGATTATCACTCGTTACAAATTTTCTACTAATTTAACTAATATAAAAAAGCTTTAGCATTTTTTTAAGGTATTTTTGGTTCCTTAGAAAATGGCGACTTATTAACATATTTACCTCTAATATAAAACTACTATGAAATTTTATTATTGTGATTAACACTTAAGATATTTGAATAATTCACTTCATGTATAGGATGAGAGTATAAAAATATATAGAATGAGCAAAAGAATTACACTTAAAAGGAACCTACAATTTCTTGTATTTAATTATGAGAAAGAGTTTTAAAGCACACAATTTTTTCCTCTTTGAAAAGATGTTCAAAACACAAAAATACTTTATTTTCATTAAAGGAGAGAAACATAATCAACCAAATGTTGCTGAAAGGTATGTAAAGTACAATGATGGAAGGTCGTGCAAGGTTTTCAAGAAGTAATATTGGGCTTAACTCATATGGGGCCCACATTTAGCCCTTCATATGTTTTAAAAAACTATCATCATCATATGTAAGATGGGGCAAAAATGCATAGGACTAGCATTAGGATGTGTGTAAATTTTTAAAAGACTATATTGTAGATCACCTGTTATCATTTGAATCAGAGTCAATTGGAAGGATACTTTTAGAAGACTTTCATTGAATAGATCCTAGTAACCTATTGATGAGCTTACCCATACTAAATATGTGTGCTCCACTCTATATATTTTCTCTTGTTTTAGTTGAAGAGAACATCCCACAAGACCCCATTCAACTCTCTCTCTCCAAGACAACACATATATTTTATATCTATATTTTAGAATTGTACTAATTAAATAAAAAAAAAATTTCTTTGAAAATATTTATGGAAAAATATTTTGTGTAAAAGAACATGTTCCAAGGACATCACTCTTTTTCTTATAATCATAAATATAAATATTTTTATATTTTATAATTAATGATAATTCAACATACATTTCTTATTATTAGATTAATTTAAATACAATGAAAATATATAACCATAGCTAGACAATACAAGCTAAATATAATTAACATAACCCTTTACCTAAAGAACTAATATATTTGTGATTATAAGAACAACTATTTATTGTAGTATGTATATAATTTTACTATTATTCCCAAAGATAAGAATTCTAAATTTATTCCTAAAGGTGTGTAACCTCACCGTTAATTCCGAAAAAGTGTTCCTCTCCACGCTTTCATTGAAGCCAGATCAATAGGATAAGTTATAAAGGAATCATCTTTATATGAATATGGTGTCGACATCAAATGAAAACTTCATCGAAACATCCAACTTTATGAAATTCTCCAATATCGGAAATGTCACCAACCACAATGCTCTCAGCAATCCTCAATTATTGGGAACCAGGATAAGGAGGAACGCGAAAAATTGAAGTTGTTTGCTTTCCGACATTATCTGTTTGTCAGAGAACATGATAGAACGAACATTCATCAGTAGCTCGTCTTTCGAATATATTTCCTTTGCCAATTCAGTGGGGTTATATAAGGAAATTATTACACTCAGTGCTGTCCATTCATCTCTCTCTGAGTACCACGAAATGAATTGAGAATACATTTGGAGAAGGAAAGATTCGTGTCGGCGTCTTCCACTAGGATGCAGCTTGTTACTCAGCCAAGAATGACTTGCCTATGTTATATCATCATATGTTGTATCTGAAATGTATTATGGGCAGGTCATGCTTGGCCTAGTGCGTGCTCTGCTTCTCATGCAAGACACTACATGATCCTTGTTTGGAATCCCATTAATCATTCTTCCAAAATGTTTTAGCATACAATATATTGAGTGGGGCAGAACTCACAGCAAATGTATGGTATGCGAGATTTTAATTCCTTATAAATGAGAATTGTATGCTTTTATAGTTCAATGAACGAAGCTGACTAATGTTATTCTAATATCTAGAGGTGAGATTTTCTGTTTTTGAAGAGTAAGCATTTTTAATCAATGAAAAAGATTGAAGGTTTGGCATTCTGTTGAATAATTAACTAACAAAAAATTCGGTTCTTACAATGTTCGGGTTTAGAGTTCTTGGATTAGGGTGGTTGGCTTTTTTTCAAATTCCTACATTCGAATTGGCATACTTCAGATCCTCAATTTCTATAATGGGATATCTTACTAGAGGACATCCTTCAACGATTTCTATGCCTAGTGTATTCATCTTGGAATAAATAGACCACAACTGATATTTCTCAACACCACGGTCGAATCAAAACGAAAATATCAAGGAATGATTTTAATGCAAATCTTGCTACTAGTCTCTTGGTCATTCTCGCGTGAAGCAATATTTGCGGAAATACAAACGCTAAATCTCTATTTACTGTATATTTTACCGACTCTAATGAATCATTACTTTGAGTCCGCAGAATAACTTCAAACGCCATTATGTGAGGGGCATGTTAATATTTCTTGCATTCTTCGATTAAAATTGACTCCTAAAAAGGAGACTTGCCTCTTTGAAGAGACTTTAGAAAGATAGGAAAATCAATACTACTTTTCGAGCTTTTGGGTCCTTTATCCTCCCACCAACTCCCAACTGTAGCTGCTATTATTTACCTGTACATAAGAACGAAGAGTACCACCTTCAGATAATTAAGATATCACTAAAAGTCGCACCAATTTTGATTTCTATTAGATGAATTTTAATGATGGTACAAAATGAAGGCATGCATTTTAAACTTCGAAAGTCCCCTATTCTCAACTGTTAAATCAAACTGAAGGCTATTCTATTCCAATTTTGAAGTTTCCAATGGATAAATAATGGGAGATAAATTATTGATTCCATTACCGATGTTGCTGTTCAAGATAAAAATGGAAAATAATCGATTAAATGAGATTTATCGTGTACTTTCTTGCCAGCCATGATCTCTAATTTACATAGTTGCAATTTCTTCTAGGACTCTCATTATAAGGACTATAGTTTCTTTTAGGGTGTCGCGATTATTCATGGGCAATAATTCATATTTCCATTAATGGTCTGCAACTGAGGACTCGACTTGGTTCAATACATTTTCTGCATTTTCAACATGATGGATTCTGTTGCGGTTCTTCATCCTCCCATGTCTCCATCGTCGTCTTCTCGGATCCAAGTCTCAAATGTTCATGTCTGCAGGGGGCATGATATTAACATTCACGAGGATCCATGTCTCAAATGTTCTTGGCTGCCGGGGGCATGATATTAACTTTCAGCATATGTTAATTGATTTTGTTTCGGAGCATATGATGGATCTTTCAAAATTTTAACGTTGTTCTTTGTGGGCTATGAGTTTTCTTGTCATATAGTCCAATCTTTATATTTCTGGTATGTTTTGTTGTGAAGGTCAGTTACTATTTCATAACCTTCATTTGTATTCATGAAGGACTCCAGTCTTTATCTTTGGTTTTTAGCTTTATTCTTGGGTACACACATGATTCTTCTCATCATATTTTGGGAACATATTCATTTACTACCTATGCTATTTATTTAACAATAATATTTATACAGGCCTTGGCATTTGAGTAAAATAAAATAAAAAGAAATTAATTAATAGTTCATATTTCCTTTCTAATAATAGATGATATATTTATTTTTTCCAAGCATTATGATTTATAGATTTCCATTTTTAGTTAATTAGCATTATCCTAAATATAACATAATTATAATTATATATCATATAATTTAGTCATTATATTTTATTCCCACATGCACCCTGATCCTGTTATTGCCAATTTTCTCTTGTTGTATCCTTTAGTGGATGAAAAAAATACTTGCCTAGAGTGGAGTGAAGCTAAAAAGAGAAATCTAACTATGGAATGTTTTGAGCATGTTGATAGGAAGCCCCTATTTTGGTAGATTATGAGTATTCTATGGAGCCGAATACCTCTACCTCCCCTCTGAGTTTGGCTGACATAGTTAGAAGGAAGAAGAGTGGTCTAAGGAGAAGGAGAAAGATAAGACTCAAAGGTATACCCTCTCTTCAAGACTATCAATCCTAAAGAGGGTAATGTGAGGCTTTTGGACAAGTATTTGAGGGAGATTAAGGTTAATTCATGTTTTAGTGTCCTTTATATGAAAAAGGTCATGTCCTTGTACTCTTTCTATTAAGAGAATTTTATCTTCAATACCATTAAGTCCCTTAATGTGGACTACAAATCCCATAATGTAAGATTTAAAGAGCTTCAAGGTGTTCTTTGGGAAGGAAACAAGAAGGTGGAAGCTAATCATGTTGAATGAATGGATACAAAAATTTATGACTTAATAGGGAGAACTAACAAAATGGAAACTCCATTAAGGCTATCCTCAATAGTTGTGAGGATGTCATGTATGCCTCTATGGGTTGCCTCGACATTCTAGTTGGAAACATGGGTTAGGATACTAGGGTGATAATGTTGTTGGACTTTGACATTGCTCATTTTTTTAATAGGTTGGTTGGCTTGGCATATGCATGAGGTAAATAATGAAGACGAAGTTGGTTGTTGATCCTCCTTAGGATTGATTTTACTTAAAGAGTGTGGTGTATATAATGACTTATCTCAAAGAGGAGATGACAACTAATCTGAAGGACCTAGTCTCATCCTTGGTGCTCTATGTGTTGCTAATTTTTATTTTTTATTCTTGTTTGTGTCTCATACTAGTCGATTCCATTCAATTTTCTATTATTGTTTATTTCTATTTCATTTTGGTGTTGTTGGCTTTCCAACATATTCTTATTGGGTCTTAGATTTAAAATCTTTTGTTTTGACTATAATGGGTTTTAGGTCCCCTTAGAACTAACATTTTCCTATCTATAAAAATAATAGTTATATAATATATTCTCTATGTCAACTTGTAACCTCTAACCACAACTAGGATAGAATAAGCACTTTGTCTCAGCTGGGAGGAATCCTTCATGTTATTTCCATATTATATCATCTTATTGTCACAATAAACTAGAATGTCATCATCTATATGTGAAAAATACCAGCGTTTATAGTATCAATCATTATGACTTATCCATAAATATCACTTCATATAATTTTAAAAATTCATGCTATCCATATATATTTGCTCACTTGATATTAACTATTATTAATTAAAAATTTATACATGTATAATATCCACTCATGACTTATCTATTGTTAATTTTTAAAGGATTATTTGCAGATGTAATAGATCTATCTTTTTGGTATATGTGTTCCAAGTGAAGAAATATCTCTTTATATTGTGGATGAAACAAGGATGGACATGTCCATTCATGGGATACATGTATTAATTAATATATTTTATTATTATTTAACTACATACACACATATAAATATATCACATAATATATATAACATAAGTTTAGTCTCCTCAGTTTATCCAACTGAAGATACCGAGAATTAACACTTCCTCTTAGCTAAGAAAGATAAACACACGACCATATATTTGTTGGAAATATAAGAGGAGTAACTAAGAGGGGAGGGGTGAATCAGTTACCAAAAATATAAATCCCAAAGCCCTTAGATGTCAATACAAATCAAAACTAAACTCTATTGTAACTTGGTAAACACTAAAATAGCTTAACAAATGCTTAATATGGAAATCTTGAGATGTTATCTATGATTTATCTTACTTTAACTTAGTTAAAAAAACATAAAATAAATAAAATGAACACAATTGACACCAAAATTTAATGTGGAAACCCAATTTGGGAGAAACCACCAGTTGTAACTAGTTACTGATTTTCACTTTTCTTAAGTGAGCCCTGTTAAGAGCCAACCCTATTAAAGGTTACAAAATACATTGTTAGGTGTTACCTTGTTAGTGGATTTAATCACCCTATTAGGAGTAGCCTTGTTAGAGGTCTTTAGACAATTCAATAGAAATACCACCTTTTTAGAGGATTTACAAATAGTTGTTAAGCCAACTTTGTTAAGATATTTAGATCACTACTACAATGGTTAGAGAGTAACAATGAGATGACCTAATTTCTGATGCAACTAGATTGCTAATTATAGATCTCAATTTTGTCTTCTATACATAATCCTTCTTTATTGAATGTATCTTTTCATCTCAACAAGGATATTTTTCGTAATCTTCTAAGTCGCTTCCTCTAATGATCATCAAATCCTCAATTAATATCTACACAATCAATCCTCAACTTGACCTTATACTTATATCTTACACATTGTCAAGTCAGCTTGAATATAACTTAGATTAATTAATATTCATCCCCTCAATCAACTAGAACCAACAAATAATTCAATTGAACTCAGTATGCTAAAATAAGAAAATCCTTTTTTAGCTAACCCTACTCGGTAGACACTAACTCAGAAATGATTTTCCTATGTTAACCAAGTGAACTTGGTTAATGTAACATTTTCACAAAGTTTCTTTGGTAACCGAGTAAGCTTGGTTAACACAGGTTCCACCTAACATTGTCACCTGAGTGAACTTGGTAGACACTATCTTTTAAACTAGGCAAACTCTACAATGCTCGGTAGACACAAGAAAATATCTTCAATGCCTAAGTGAGCTCAGCATATACTGATTCACAATGATATGACATTTTGTGTTGTATCAAAGACAATACACAAATAATCAATTGTTTCCAACCATCTCCCTCTTTGGCATTGATCGCAATACAACATGTCATAATTTAATGAAATTATAGAGGAAGAATAAGATAAGGAGCATATCCTTAGTTTCATTTTGATTCTCATTAATAACAACTCCCTCTAGCATTCTGAACTCCTTCTACCTTTAGTTTCTCCCTCTTTAGCAAAACTCTACCTTTAGTATCTTCTTCTAACAGAAAACTATGTCTCTACTATCAGACCAAGTTCTTCCTCATTAACATTGCCAAACAAAATTTCTTTTGATATGATAGCCGAGTAAAAGTACAAAGTTGTGTCATCTTTCAAGCTGACTTATTAGGATGATTGAATTTGTGTATTTTTATCTTAAAATCAAATTTATTCAAATGTAAGATATTGATAAATTTATTCTATCTAAGTTATATATGGACTCAAACTTTCTCAATTGGAAATGTCTATTAAATGCATGTTTTATACTAGTTTGTATTCAAGTACTAAAAACCCAAAATTATTTCAGAAAATTGATGTTTCAATAAATCTTGCTATTTTCCATGACACTATTTTAATAACATATAAACACAATTTTATAGAGCTCAAAGTTAACAATATTCTCATATAGAATTCATAGTGTTTGATTACATATAATATATTATAATTAAAATATTCTACAAGTACATATTTTAACACTTGAGAAGATGTCAATTTTGAGAAAGAAAAAAATATTAATCATACCTAAAAAAATTAAAATTATATGAGGTTCTAGAGGAGAGAGTCCTTTTCAAGAATGTATAATTCTTCTTTTGGTTGGAATAGATTTATTTATTTTGAAAATTGTGGTGGGAGATGAAACTATCGATTTCAGGTCAGTTTAAATTTCAATCGTTATAAAAGAGAAAATATAAGTTTAAAGCCAATTTTTATTTTTATTTTTTTAAGATACATATGCTATCTATTTGTGGTGGGAACTAGACCTCTAATTTTTAGTGTTATTTAGCAACTAAAAAGTTATCTTTAAAAAATGGGAAAATATATCAATTGTTATTTGAAATAATTATTAAGAATTATAATCCTAAACTTCATCTGTTTCTACACATTTCATTAGATTACTTCATTTTCAAATTCTAAATAATAATAGTAGTTTTATATCATTGAAGGTAAACAATTATTCTTTTGTTAGCCTTTTCCTTTGTAAAAGGGTGACATAGGTTTGTGCTTTTACTCAGCCAGACTCTCGGTCTTTGACATCTCATGCCAAGCACAATATTTAGTGAATATTGATGTACCTTATGTGCTAATTCATTTGCATTTTCTCTTATCAATACTAAATGTACTAACTAATCTTCAACATGATCTGGTTGAGCATAACTAAACTTCATTTAGTTAGCTTCAGATAGGGGAATGACCCCGAACTTACCTCTTAGATATAGAAATGCATCCTTAGGTAATGGTTTAGTGAATATGTCTATAATTTGTCCTTTAGTATTCACATATTCCAATCTTACCTCTTTATCTTGTACCAAATCTCTTAAAAAAAGATATTTTATAGGAATGTGTTTTATTTTGGTATACATCACTAGATTCTTTGATATATTAATTGCATTGGTGTTATCACAATAGATAACACTAGATTATTGGTTTCTATCTTCATACCTACCAATAGTTGCTTGAACCAAAAATATTAAAATAATTAGCTATTGGTGTCACATATTCTGCCTCTACTCTGGGCTAAGAAATACAATTCTATTTTTTGCTTGTCCAAGGCACTTGTCTTTTACCAAGAATGAATTCTCCACCACTGGTGCTCTTCCTGTCATCAACACTTCTTCCCCAATTGACATCTTACTGTATATTTTATCAACTCTAATGAATCATTACTTTGAGCCCCCTAGAATAACTTCAACCACCATTATGTGTGGGGCATGCAATATTTCTTGCATTCTTTGATTAAAATTGACTCCTAAAAAGGAGAATTGTCTCATTGAAGAGACTTTAGAAAGATATGGAAATCAATACTACTTTTCAAGATTTTGGGTCCTTCATCCTCCCACCAACTCCAATTGTAGCTACTATTATTTACTTCTACATAAGAATAAAGAGTATTGCGTTCAGATAATTAAGATATCACTAAAAGTCATACCAATTTTGATTTCTATTACATGAATTGTAATCATGGTACAAAATGAAGGCATGCATTTTAAACTTTGAAAGTACCCTATCCCCAACTGTTAAATCAAACTAAAGGCTATTCTATTCAAATTTTTAAGTTTCCAATGGATAAATAATGTGAGATAAATTATTGATTCTATTATTGATGTTTTTGTTCAAGATAAAAATGGAAAACAATCAATTAAATGAGATTTATCATGTACTTTCTTGCCACCCATGATCTCCAATTTACATGGTTACAATTTCTTTTAGGACTCCTATTATAAGGACTATAGTTTTTTTAGGGTTTCATTATTATTCATGGGAAATAATTCATATTTCTATTAATAGACTACAACTAATTGAGGACTTGACTTTGTTCAACAGGTTTCCTACTTTTTCAACATGATGGATTCTCTGGCCTATAATGAGTTACTACCATTGAACTAGGTTGCTAGTGACTCTGTTGCAAGTCTTCATCCTCCCATGTCTCCATCCTCATCTTCTTGGATCCAAGTCTCAAATTTTCATGTCTGCAGGGGGCATGATATGAACATTCATGAAGATCCATGTCTTAAATGTTCTTGGCTGCAAGGGGCATGATATTAACTTTTAGCATATGTTACTTGATTTTTTTTTGGAGCATATGATGGATACATTAAAATTTTAACATTGTTCTTGTGGCCTATGATTTTTCTTATCATAAATTCCAATCTTTCTATTTCTAGTATGTTTTGTTGTTAAGGTCAATTACTATGTAATAACCTTCATTTGTATTCATGAAGGACTCCAAGTCTCTATCTTTGGTTTTTAGCTTTATTCTTGGGTACACCCATGATTCTTCTCATCATATTTTGGGAACATATTTATTTACTACCTATGCCATTTATTTAATAATAATATTTATATAGGCCTTGGCATTTGAGTAAAATAAAAGAAAAAGAAATTAATTAATAGTTCATATTTCCTTCCTAATAATAGATTATATATTTATTTTGTCAAAGCATTATGATTTATAGATTTCCATTTTTAGTTAATTAGTATTATCCTAAATATAAGATAATTATAATTATATGTCATATAACTTAGCCACTATATTTTATTTCCACATGTGCCTAATCCTGTTATTGCCAATTTTCCCTTGTCGTGTCCTTTAGTGGATGAAAAATAGTTCCCTAGAGTAGAGTGAAGCGAGAGAAATTTAACTATGGAATGTTTGGAGGATGTTGATAGGAAGCCCCTATTTTGGTAGATTATGAGGATTCTATGGAGCAAGATAGCTCTATCTCCCCTTCAATTTTGGCTAACACAATTAGAAGGGAGAAGAATGGTCTAATGAGAAGGAGAAATATAAAGGTATACCTCTCTCTTTAATATTGTCAATCCTAAATTGGTTAATGTGAGGCTTTTTGACAAGTTTTTGATGGAGATTAAGGGTAATTCACCTTTTAGTATCCTTTAGATGAAAAATGTTCTGTCTTTGTACTCTTTCTATCTAGAGAAATGTATCTTCAATACCATTAAGTCCCTTAATGTGACCTAAAAATTCCTTAATGCAAGATTTGAAGAGCTTTAGGGTGTTCTTTAGGAGGGAAAGAAGAAGGTGGAAGCTAATCATGTTGAATGAATGAATATGAAAAAGTTGTGACTTAATAGGGAGAACTAACAAAATGGCAACTTTCATTAAGGCTATCCTCAATAGTTGTGAGGATTTCATGTATGCATCTATGGATTGCCTCAACATTCTAGTTGAAAACATGGGTTATGATACTACATTGATAATGTTGTTGAACTTGGATGTTGCTCATGTTTTTAGTAGGTTGGTTGGTCTAACATATGCATGAGGTAAAAAATGAAGAAGAAGTTGGTTGTTGATCCTCCTTAGGATTGATTTTACTTAAAGAGTGTGGTGCATATAACGACTTATCTCAAAGAGGATATGCCAACTAATGTGAAGGACCTAGTCCCATCCTTGGTGCTCTATTTGTTGCTAATTTTTTTGTTTTATTCTTGTTTGTGTCTCACACTAGTTGATTCCATTTGGTTTTCTAAATTATTGTTCTCCTTTGTTTCATTTTGGTGTTGTTGGCTTTCCTAACACATATTCTTATTGGGTCTTAGATGTAAAATATTTTGGGTAAAATTAGAAAGTTGTGTTACCTTTGAAGATGACTTATCAGAACGAATAAAATTGAGTATTTCTATCTAAGAATCAATTTTGTTCAAATATGTGATTTAGATAAATTCATTACAGATAAGTTATATATGGTCTCACACCTTTCCAATTCGAAACGTCTATTAAATGCATGTTTTATACTAGTTTGAATCCAATTACTAAAGAAATAAAATTATTTTAGGAAAGTGGTGTTTCAATAACTCTTACTATTTTTTATGATATTTTTTTAATAACATATAAACACCATTTTATATAGCTTAGAGTCAAGAATATTATCATATAGAATTTATAGTATTTTAATATGATGTAGTATATTATAATTAAAAAATTGTAGAAGCACATTTTTTAACACTAAAAAAGGTGGCATTTTTAAGAAAGAAAAAAAAAATTTTAAAAAAAATTTATATGATGTTCTAGAGGAGAGATTCCTCTTCAAGAATGTATAGTTTTTCTCCTATTTAGAATATATTTGTTTTAAAAAATGTAGTGGGAAAGGAAAACTATTGATTTCAAGTAAGTTGAAATTTGAATAATTATAAAAGAGAAAATATAGGTCTAAAATCATTTTTTATTTTGATTATTCTAACTATATATGTTATCTATAACATAGTCTGCGTTCAAAGGGAAATAAATTTATTTCCATATAGTTTTGTGGTGGTAACTAGACCCCTAATTTTTATCATTTTTTAGAAGCTAAAAAAATATCTATAAAAGTTTGGAAAATATATCAATTCTTACTCCAAATAATTATTAAAAATTATAATCACAAACTTCATCCATTTCTACACATTTCATTACTTTATTTCATTTTTAAATTCCAAGTAATAGTACCAATTTTATGTCACTGAAGGTGAACAATTATACTTTTGTTAGGCTTTTTCTTTATAAAAGGGTGGCAAAGGTTTGTTCTTTTTACACTTTTTTTTTTTACTATAGTGGGTTTTAGGTCCCCTTAAAACTAAAATTTTCTTATTAATAAAAAATAATTATATAATATCTCTTTATATTGTGGATGAAACATGGATAGACATGTTGCTTCATGGGACACAAGTGTTAATTAATAATTAGTTAATATTTTTTGTTATTATTTAACTACATACACACATATAAATATATCACATAATATATATAACTTAAGTTCAATCTCCTCAGTTTGTCTAGCTAAAGATACAAAGAATTAACACTTCCTCTTGGCTAAGTAAGATAAACACATGACCATATAATTGTTGGAAATATAAGAAGACTAACTAAGAGGGGAGGGGTGAATCAATTGCCACAAAAATAAATCTCAGATCCCTCAGATGTTAATACAAATAAAATGTAATCTCTGTTGTAACTCGATAAACATAGAGAAAAATGTTGTATCTTGGTAAACACTAAAATAGCTCAGCAAATGATTAATATGAAAATCTTAAGATCTTATCTATGATTTATCTTACTTTAACTTAGTTGCAAAAACATAAAAGAAATAGCATGAACAAAATTGACACCAAGATTTAAAATGGAAATCCAATTTGGGAAAAACCACCAATTACAACTAGTTACTAATTTTTATTCTTCTTAAGTGAGCCCTGTTAGGCACCAACCCTGTTAAAGGTTACAAAACACACTATAAGGTGTGACCTTATTAGAGGATTTAATTACCCTATTAGGAGTAGCCTTGTTAGAGGTCTTTAGACAATTCGATAGAAATGTCACATTTTTAAAGGATTTACAAATAGTTGTTAAGCCAACTCTACTAAGAGATTCAGATCTTTGCTACAATGGTTAGAGAATAACAATGAGATGACTTAATTTTTGATGCAACTAGATTGCTGATTATAAATCTCAATTCTAGCTTCTATGCTTGATCCTTCCTATTCAAATGTATCTTTGCATCTCAACAAGGATATTATGCTTATCCTTCTAAGTCACGTCCTCTAATCATCATCAAATCCTCAATTATGTTCTACACAATCAATCCTCAACTTGACGGTACACTTAAATATCTTACACATTGTCACATTTTCTTGAATATAACTTAGATTAATTAATATTCATCTCCTCAGTCAACTAGAACCAATAAAAAATTCTATTAAACTCAATATGCCAAAATAAGAAAATTTTCCGTTAGCCCACCCTACTCAGTAGACACTAACTTAGAAATGATTTTTTAGTGTTAACCAAGTGAACTTGGTTAACACTACATTTTCACAAAGTTCCTTTGGTAATTGAGTGAGCTTGGTTAACACTGGTTCCATCTAACATTTCCTTATATTAGCCAAGTGAGCTCAGTTAACACTCAATTCTACAAACATTCCTTTGTTGCCTAACTAAACTTGGTAAACATTATCTTTCGAACTAGACAAAATCTACAATGCTCAGTAGACATAGGGAATTGTTTTCAATGCCTGAGTGAACTTGGCATACACTAACTTGAAGTGATATGAAATTTTGAATGACATCAAAGATAATACATAATTAATCAATTATTTCCAACAATCTCCATCTTTGGCATTGATGGAAACACATGTCATAATATAATGAAATTTTAGAGCAAGAATAAGATAAGGAGCATATACTTAGTTTCATTAAGATTCATCCATGAAAACTCCCTCTATGAGATTAAACTCTTTTTGTGTTTGGTTTCTCCCTCTTTTAGAAAAGCTCTACCTTTAGTATCTTCTTTTGATAGAAAAATTGTCTTTGATATTAGACCAAGTTCTTCCTCATTGACATCATTAAAAAAAATTCTTTTGATATGACAGCTAGACTCCCTCTTTGACATATCATGCCAATTATAAAATTTAGTCAATAACAATGTATGTAACATATTGATTCATTTGCAATGTGCCCTTGTCAATATTGCATCAACTGACTGATCTTCAACATGATCTAGTTGATGCATAACTAAACATCATTTAGTGAGCTTAAAATAGGAGAATGACCCCTAACTTACCTCTTAGATATATGTATCCTTATGTAATGGTTTAGTGAATATGTTTGCAATTTTTTCTTTAGTATTCACATATTCCAATCTTATCTCGTTATCTTATACCAATTCTCTCAAAAAAGATATTTTATAGCAATGTGTTTTGTTCTAGTATGCATCATTGGATTCTTTGATATATTAATTACACTGGTGTTATCACAATAGATAAACATTGGATCCTTGATTTCTATCTTCATACTTGCCAATAGTTGCTTGAACCAAAAAATGTTAGAATAAGTAATTGTTGTTGCCACATATTCTACTTTTTCTTTGGATTGACAAATACAATTCTACTTCTTACTTGTCCAAGACACTTATCTTTTACCAAGAATGAATGTTCCACCACTTGTGCTCTTTTTGTCATCAATGCTTCCTGCCCAATTAGCAATTGTGAATGCTTTTAATTCCAAATTGCCACCTTTTTTGCATTATAAACCATAGTCTTGAGTACGCTTTAGATATCTCATGATTCTTTTTATTTCCATCATGTGATTTTCTTTGGAATTTACTGAGAGTCCTTCCACCACACCAACTACTAATGCAATATTAGGCCTTGTATGTACTACATACTACAATTTCCTAGTCATTGATCTATGTGTGGTCTAATCTGCCTCTTTGGAATCATCATTTTTAGAAAGCTTGTGTCTAGTATACGTAGGATTTCCAACCAGTCTTGAATCTTCTATTCCAAGCTTCTTTAATATATCCTTTATATATTTAGATTGGGTGATGTAGATACCATCTTTCTTCTATTGTATTTGGAATCAAACAAATAATTTTATCTCTCCAAACATAGACTTAAATTCTCTACTCATTTCTTTTCAAAATACTTTGCAAAAATCATCATTTTCTATAAATAAAGTGTCATCCATGAATATTGCTGCCAACACAATCTTCTTGTCTAATCCTTCTTTGATATATATATTATTTTTATCATTTTTTCTTTGAAAAAAAATCTTATCAAGTAGTTATGAAGTCTTTCATACTAAGCTCTAAGAGCTTTCTTGAGACCATACAATTCTTTGTGTAATTTACAGACCATATCTCTTTTGCTAAGATTTACAAAACCTTCTAGTTGTTCTATGTCAACTTCCTCATCAAGAATTCCATTCAAGAGTGAAAATTTTACATCTATTTAATAAAATTTAAATCCTCTATGAACAACACATGCTAGTAAAGTTCTAACACCATCTAATCATGGAACAGGAGCAAAATTTTCACCATAATCAATACCTTCTTCTTGAGAATAGCCTTTTCATTCTAACATTTCTTTATTTTTGGAAATGTCTCCATCTTCATTTAACTAATTTTTGAATATCCGCTTTGTGCCAATTACATTTTTATCCTTAGTTTTATTCTTCTCTATCTATTCTATTTCCTCATTCATTGCTTCAATGCAACTTTCATTATCCAAAGAATCTTTAACATTCTTAGTTTCAAACTCAGTAAGCAAACATGTACCTTTCAATTTGTTTCTTTTCATTTTTCCATCTGACTTCTCTCCAATGATCTGATCAGGTGCATGATTCCTTCTAACATATCTTGCTAACATAGGTAATTTGGATTTGGAGTTTGTTCCACTAACTTCTTCGTGATCCTCTTTATTAAGCTTGGGTTCAACTGTCTGTGACTCAAGTCCATCAAGGTTTTTTTTCTCTATGAACTACTAGATAAATTCTTACTATGACTCGGGTCCTTCAGTATGTGACTTGGGTTGCACTGGTTACAAGTCAATAGCTTTGGGAGATTTTGAAAACTCATTAGGTGAGGCCTCCTAATAGATTTGGCACCGTATCAAGTTCAAAGTAAATAAATCTTCTATAATCCTCAAGTTCTTTGTTGCTCTATTCTTCACTCTTTTTTGCAAAGTCATAAATTCTCACATGTGCACTTTCTATTATTTTATGAGTAGACAAATTCAAACATTTGTATACTTTACTTTTGTGGGAGTATCCAAGAAATATGCCTTCATCACCTTTGACATCAAATTTTCCTTTCCAAAATTCTTTCATGATATAACATTTTCTACCAAATATTTTTAAGTAACTTACATTAGGTTTGTAGCCATACCATAGTTCATAAAGAGTTTGATTTGAGTCATTCTTCAACTATACTCTATTCAAGGAATGCACTACAACACTTATTGCTTCCTTCTAGTATTTGATTGTAACATTCTTTTCTATCATCAATGTTCTTGCACAATCCATGATGGTTATGTTTCTTCTTTCAGCTATACCATTTTATTGAGGAGTACTAGGGGCTAATACTATTAGAAATTCTTTAGAATAATTGAGAGGGGTGGGGGGTGAATCAGTTATTCAAGGTCCAAATGTCCTGATAAAACTTTTTAGTAAGTATAGTAAGCCCATCTAAGCTAACCATGCATCCAAGCTAAACATTCTTCTTAGCAAGCTACTGATAAATCAACATATAGGAATAAAACATGAAAGATTAACACATAACACAATGATTTACGTGAAAAACCAATTTGGGAAAAACCACCAGTAACATGTTACTCCTTTCTCACTCTTTTGAAGTGATGCCCTATGAAAGGCCTACCCTATTAAAGGCTGCAAAACACAGTATTAAATGTGACCTGGTTAAATGATTTCAACCACTCTGTTAGAAGTGGGTTTGGTTAAAGGACTTTAGAACATTCACTTGGAATGTGACCCTATTAAAGGATTTACAAAATGGCTATTAATCCAACCTAAGTCCATAGGATTTTACCCTAACTGATACAATTTCTAGAGAGTAAGAATAAGGGCTTTTGATATGATACAACTCACAATATAACTTGTAGATTTCATATCTCAATTTAGCTCACAAAATTGCCTAGCTTTTAGTCTCTATAGCTCTAACAGCTTGTTCTCCTTTCAAGCTTTGTCTCCTTGAGTCTTCATGCTCATTGTGCCAATGCAATCACCTCTGTGGTCACCTATCAAAGTAGAGTCTCTATAATATGTTCTTTCCTCTCAATGCCTTCTTCCTAACACCAGACACTCTCTCTAACGAACAACTTTACTTCATGAAATGTAGCTCCTTAAATAGAGGTCTGGAATACTTTTTTTACTCTAATCTTCTTGCTCTTATTTGGGGTTTGAATGGATTAGGTAAGATTCATGTAGAATCCACCTTTATTCACCTAAAAATGGTTCACTTAGAATTTTGTACGACTAGCTCATCATTCTTATCTTCCATTTGGTTCACAAACTTCAAGGTAACAAACTTGTTAGCTCAGATCTAGTGAATCTTTGACTTTTCCAATAATGCAATACCTCAACACTATTGACTTTCTAATGGTCAACACATACTATGTTACTCAGCACCAACTATGCTTTACTAATGCTTAGCACCTACTATGGATTCACTCGACATCAACTAAGTTTTACTAATGCTCGAAACCTATTACATTCTATCTAGCTTGGCACCTAAACTTGCTTAGCACCTTTTGTTTCACTTAGGACACACTAGATTTTGCATTTTCTCAGCACTAACTGATAACTTTCTTAGCATGAACTAGCTTGTTTGACACCTACTAATGAATTTAGTCAAGCTTTGTAGATAGCTTTGTTACAACTTATTCTTCTAGAGTTTCTAAGTGTAGCCAGCCTTTGTATCTTCAAATGTATTACCAATACATCACATTACCATTGTCTTAATTGATCATATTACTTCATTAAAATACCATAATTCAACCTTTCCCTTAGGTACTTTTGTTACATCTTGTTGATTAAATACTCTTCATTAATCAACTAAGTGATAGTACTTGGATCTTATAAGCAATTGTCATTCCAACAAATAGTAGGTTTGACATCAGTGACAAAACAATGATTGAAAATATTCTTTATTAATAATCTCCCTCTTTGCAATAATCTCCCTTCTTCAATAATGATCTTTTCAATTTGATCTTCAACAATTTCCCTCTTTGTTGTTGATGGCAAACCAAACTGGTCAACCAAATTATCAAAATGCTAACTAGGTTAAAACAGTAAGTCAAATGCCAAAAAGAAACTTTGTATCCAAAACTATTCATTCTATCATAAACTTTGAATTTCTTATGACTCCCTCTGAATTCTATAAGTAACTCCCTCTCTCAATGTATTAGGGATATATCTTTTAATGATACACTATCTTCTCCTTTTTTTTGTTCTGCTGGCTCTCTAATTTGTAATCTTGACTGATTCCTTTCCTTCTGCTTCCTCTCTCTTAACTATTGTTTCCTTTCTAAAAATTTGATCCTATAGTCTCTTTACATCTCTGATCTTGTTCTTGCTATTTCTCCCTCTTTGACAACAATGCCAAAGACATATTATGTTAGCATCTGATCATGCAAGTGTAGCATTTGTAGGAACTCCAATTTCTCCCTCTGTCACCTTGCTTGTGACCTTTCTGGAATTTCATTACTTTAATTACTTTAGGTAAAACCTAAAATAAGTATCCTCTACATCAATTTATATCATTTCAACAATCAACTCATTTCATGTAGGGAAATTTTGTTGTTACTTAAGCAGCCTTGGATAGGGGTATCACCCCTAACTTACCTTTAAGATATTCAAATGCATCTTTAGGTAATGGCTTTGTAAAGATGTCAGTAATTTGTTCCTTTGAATTGACATATTTTATCTTTACTTATTTTTCTTCGACCAGTTCTCTTACATATTGATACTTAATTACAATGTACTTTATTTTAGCATGCATCACATGTTTCTTTGATATGTTAATGGCACTCATATTATCACAATAGAGTATCACAGTTTCTATTATATCTTCCCTCATACCTTTTAATAGGTGTTTGATCCATACAATATTGGTGCAGTTAATAGAAGCAACAACATACTCAGCTTCTACTGTGGACTGTGAGGTACAACATTACTTTTTTCTATTCCAAGTGACTAATCTTCTACCTAAGAAGAGTGCTCCTCCACCAGTACTTTTTCTATCATTTATATTACCTTCCCAATCTACATTTGTGTAGGCATTCAACTCAAACATTTCACTCCTCTTGTAGTATAAGCCAAAGTCATCTATTTCCTTTAGGTACCTAATTATTCCTTTTACTACTATAAGATGATTTTATCTTGAGTTTGTAAAAAATCTTGCCAGTATTCCAATAGATAATGCAATGTTTGGTCTACTATACATAACATACTGCAACTTTCCAATCATTGATCTATACATTGTCTGATTTACTTTAGCTAATTCATCATTCTTGGATAACTTATGTCCTATTACCATTGGTGTATTAACTTCTTTTGAATCCTCTAAGCCAAATTTCTTGAGTATCTCCTTGATATATTTTGATTAGGTCACAAATATTGCATATTTCAGTTGATGTACTTGCAATCCAACAAAGAATTTGATTTCCACAAACATTAACATCACAAACTCATGTTTCATCTAATCAACAAAATCTTTGCATAGTACATCTTTTCCTTCAAATATTATATCATCAACCAAGATTTTAGATATCAAAATGTCTTTACCTTTTTCTTCCTTGATATATAGGTTTTTGTTGTCATCTATTCTCTCAAATCCTATGATATTTGTGAAGTCACTCATACCATGCTCTAGGTGCTTGTTTCAAATCATAGAGTGCTTTATACAGTTTGAAAACCATATCCTTATTGTTTTCATCAACAAATCCCTCTAGTTGTTCTATTTAGACTTCCTCTTCTAGTATATCATTTAGAAAAGCAGACTTTACATCCATTTGGTAGACTTTAAAACCTTTGTAAGTAGCATATGTAGGTAAAGTTCTTACTCCTTACATCTTTTCAACAGGGGCAAATGTTTCCCCATAGTCTAGTCTTTCTTCTTGTGCATAACCTTTACAGACTAGTTTGGTCTTATTTCTTGTGATCTCACCATTCTCATCTAGCTTGTTTCTAAATACCCACTTGGTACAAATTACAATCTTATCAGTTGGTCTTGGAACTAAGGTCTAAGTTTTGTTCTTTTCTATCTAATCAATCTCCTCTTCCATAGCTTTACACCAATTATCATCCTTTAGTGCATCTTTCATTGCTTGGGTTCAATCTTTCTCATTAGACATGATTTATTTCTTAGTCTATTCCTTGTCATAGGTCTATCTTCCTTGTCACCAATGATTTTTTTTATAGGGTGATGTCTTCTCACATACTTGGATAGCCTTGGTTCTATCCTTGTTTCCATGTTTGGTTTTTTACCTTCAGAGTCGCTATGCACATCTCTTTTAGGTAACTTAGCATCTCTTTCATGTGTACTAATTTCAAAATTAGAATGTGCATTTTCTTCATTCTACAACTTAGCTTCTGAATTCAACTCAGCATTCACTAGTTGTGACTCGGCTGATACTAAAACTTGTTGTTCATTCCCAACTTGATTGGTAGCTTCTTCTTTAATAGGCATTCCTTCATAGAAGTATACAAAGGATCTATACTCTTCTGGTTTCTTGGATTCATTAACTTGAACTTCTTTATCCTCATCAAAGTTTACATTTGCACTCTCCATAATTTTGTTAGTGTTAATATTTAATCACTTATATGCTTTACTTCTAGTGGAGTATCCAAGGAATATGTCTTCATCACTCTTTGCATCAAACTTTCCATTTCTAGAATCTTTAAGAATATAGCATTTACAACCAAACACTTTGAAATGTTTTACATTGGGTGAGTGATCATACCATAATTCAAAAGGTGTTGCATTTCTACCTTTCTTGATTTGTAATTGATTCAAGGTGTAGACAGTTGTACTTATAGCTTCTCTCTAGTACCTTAGAGAAACATTTTTCTCCATCATTAATGTTTTGGCACAATCCATCACTAATCTATTCCTCCTTTCTGCAATGCCAGTCTGTGGGGAGTTCTAGGTGTTGATGTTTGTCTCTTAATTCCTTTATTATTGCAAAATGTCTCAAATTATTTTGATGTGAACTCTTCTCCTCTGTTTGATCTTAGGGACTTGAAATTCTTCCCTATTTATTTTTCAAACCTAGCCAAATGCTACTTAAACAATTGAAATGCATCAAATTTTTTCTTTACGAACATGTCAGTCATCATCCTAGAATAGTCATCTACAAATAGAATTATATATCTATCTCCTTTGTAGCTTTGCACTTCTATTGGGCCACATAAATTAGTATGGACTAACTCTAGTAATTCTTTGGAAGTATAGGTTTTTCTTTTGAAACTTGACTTGGTCATCTTTCCTAGTTGACACTATTTGCACATTATATTGTCACACATCTTTAGTTTTGGTAGACCTCTGACTTTTTATATTTTGCTAATGCTAATCAAGTTATCAAATTTTGCATGACATAGCCTTTTATGCCATAGCCACGCATCATCGAATCTTACAATAAGACATGCAGAATCCTCCATATCTAGGTAAAATAGATTACTCCTAATTTGGTCTCCTTTTTCTATCAAATTTCTATTAGTGTCATAGATTTTGGTAGTTTTGTTTCCAAATTCTACTTTGCATCCTACATTGGTTAAATGTGACACAATCAGCAGATTGTAGTTCAAGCCTTCAACATAATATGCATTATCACATAAAATTTTCCCTGTAAACTTAATGGAACCTTTTCTTTTGATTAGACATGGAGCATCATCTCCAAATCTAACACTATTTCCATCATACTAAGTAAAGGTAACAAACTTACTTTTGTCTCCTATCATGTGATGTGAGCACCCACTATCTATTATCCACCTATCATTCTTGTTCACATAGTTTACCAGTTTTGTTGCCTCATCTTCATCTAACTCATCCTTCATGGCTTTATAGACTACCTCATCATCATTTTCATTAGAGTCCCCTTCTTCAACAATGTAGCACTTTTTGCCTTTGTCACTGTAATCTCTACCATCATCTTCTCTTTTGTTCTTATGCTTGTTTGCTTCTCCATAGTTCTTTTTGTATGTGCACCTTGTAGGAATATGTCCTACTTCATTGCAATTAAAACAAATCATAGGAAACTTACCTTTGAATTTACCTTTGTCTTTATGAAATCTCCTACTAGTAATGCTTCCAATTGTTCCACATCTTCTTCATCTATACTGCTATCACTGGATGCATATTTTGTCTTTCTTTTCTTCTTCTTTGGTTTCACCTCTTCAAAATTTTTCACCAATAGATTGGAATTGAAAGTAGATTCAAGATTCCTAGGTCGATAGTTATCAAAGTCGGACAACTCAAATGTAGTAAGTCTTCTCACTATACCTTTAAGAGTTAGTTTGTTTCATGGTACACATCTTAACTCTTAGATGGCTGATACTCTAATAGCATAAATGTGGAGCAAGACTCTTAAGAATTTACTATTAATAGTTTCATCATCTAAATGACCACAACTTCTTATTGCAATTACTACTTCCTTTATTCTAGAGGCATATTGAGCAATGTTCTCACCTTCCTCCATTCTCATGTAATCAAACTTACCTTCGAGGCTTTCTCTTTTTGCTCTTTGGAAATTCTAATCTCATCCATAAATACCAGAAAAGGGTTTCCACATCTTGAATATAGAGACACATCCCTTGATGTCATCAAATTCAGCATAGTTGAGGGCAGAGGAAATGTCCAGCATTGCCTAATTGTGCTCCTTCTTTTTCTTCATATCTTCTTTAGTAGGAGCACCTATTGGATCAACATGTTCTACTTCAATTGAGGTTTGTGAATGAACACCTATTGATCTAAGGTGAAGCTTCATTAGACTTTTCCATGCAGCAAGGTTATCTCTATTGAGCTTAGGAACTTCTCTCTTGGACATCTTGATCTTCCTACTTTTAATACCTTTAAAAAAAATCAGTAGATGGCTCTAATACCAATTTTTAGAAATGCTTTAGAACAACTAAGAAGGGGGCAGGGAAGGGGGGGGGGGGGGGGGTTGAATCAGTTATTCAAGGTCCAAATGTCCTAATAAAACTTTTCACTAAGTATAGTAAGCCCATCTAAACTAACCATGCATCCAAGGTAAACAATCTTCTTAGCAAGTTACTAATAAATCAACATGCAAGAATAAAACATGAAAGATCAGCATATAACATAGTGATTTACATGGAAATCCAATTTTGGAAAAATCACTAGTAACATGATACTTCTTTCTCACTCTTCTAAAGTCATGCCTTGTGAAAGGCCTGCCCTATTAAAGGCTACAAAACACACTTTTAAATGTGACCTTGTTAAATACTTCAACCTCCATATTAGAAGTGGGCCTGGTTAAAGGACTTTAGAACATTCACTTGGAATGTCACCTTGTTAAAGGATTTACAAAGTGGTTGTCAAACCAACCTAAGTCCATAGGATTTTACCCTAACTAATACAATTGCTAGAGTAACAATAAGGGCTTTTGATCTGATACAACTAACAACATAACTTGCAAATTTTAGATCTCAAAATTTGCTTGCTTTCATTCTATGTAGCTCTAACAGCTTGTCCTCCTTTCAAGCTTTGTCTCCCTGAGTCTTCATGCTCATTGTACCAATGCAATCACCTCTATAGTCACCTATCGAAGCAAAGTCTTTGTACTACATTCTTTCCTCTTGATGCCTTCTTCTTGACCCCATACACTCTCTCCAACCAAAAAAATTTCTTCATGACCTATAGCTCCTTAAATAGAAATCTAAAATACTTTTTCTGCTCCAATATTCTTGCTCTTATTGGGGGTTCAAATGGATTAGTTAAGATACAATGTAGAATCCAGCTATATTTGTCTAAAAATGGTTTACCTAGAATTCTGTATGACCAGCTCATCATTCTTATCTTCCATCTAGTTCACAAAATTCAAGATAACAAACTTGTTGGCTCAAATCTAGCAAATCTTTGACTTTTCAAATGATACAGTAGCTCAACACTATTGACTTTCTAATGCTTGGTACATACTATGTTACTTGACACCAACTATGTTTTAGTGATGCTCAGTACCTACTGTGGATTCACTCAGCATCAACTAAGTTTTATTAATGCTTGGCATCTATTACATTTTATGTATCTTGACACTTTCACTTGCTCAACACCTTTTGTTTCACTCAGCACACACTAGATTTTGCATTTTCTTAGTAGTATCTGATAATCTACTCAGCATGAACTAGCTTGCTCAGTAACTACTAATGAATTTAGTCAAGCTTTGTAGACAACTTTGTTACAACTTATTCTTCTAGAGTTTCTAAGTGTAGCCAACCTCTATATCTTCAAGTGTATTATCAATACATCATTTTACCATTTTCTTAATTGATCCTTGTAGTTCATTACAAAACCATAACTCAACCTTTCACTTAGGTGCTTTTGTTACATCTTGTTGATTAAATCATCTTCATCAATCAACTAAGTGATAGTACTTGGATCTTATAATAAATTGTCATTCTAGCAAATGGCAGGTTTGACATCAATGACAAAAAAAATGATTGAAAATGTTATTTACCAACAATCTCCCTCTTCAATAATGATCTTTTCAATCAAATCTTCAATTGGTACTTTTCTCTTAATTCATTTTTTACCATAGAATTCATTCAACTCATTGGAAATGAATTCACTACCTCTATCTGATCTCAAGCATTTTAGCTTCTCTCTAGTTTCTTTCTCTACTCTTGCCAGATACCACTTAAATTTTTGAAAAGCTTTAGATTTCTCTTTTAGATTCATTACAATCATCATTCTAGAATAGTAATCAACAAAAAGAATGTAACACTTATCTCTACTGTAATTCTCTATTCCAATAGTTTCACATACTTTTGTATGAACAAGCTCTAAGACTTCTTCAAAATGATAGTTCATTCTTTTAAAACTAGTTTTTCTCATCTTACAAATTTGACAATTTTTGCATAGACCGATATTAGGCTTCCTCAAGCTAGGAATACCTCTTACTCTTGTATTTTTTCTTATCTTGACTATATTATCAAATTTTACATGACATAATCTTTTGTGACTTAAGCATCTTTCTTTTTCTTGAGCAATAAAACATGAACTTTCATTAAGATCTAGGTATAATAGATTACCTTTTGTTTGTTTGTTAGGTCCAAACAGATTTCCTTTTCCATCCAGTAGTGTGGCCTTACCATTCATGAATTCTACCTTAAACCAAATGTTATTCAACTCTATCATACTCCTTAGTTTATGCTTTAGTTATTCAACCCAATAAGCATTGTCATATCTAAGTCCATCAATTAATGAGATGCATGTTTTTCCCTTTATGCAACAAGGTTCATTATTTTCAAATCTCACACTATCACCATCATAATGTTTCATGTGTTCAAATTTTGTTTTTTCTCTAGTAATATGATGTGAGTAGCCACTATTCGATAATCCATGTATCAGTTTTGCTAACATGAGAGATAAGTGCCATTTTATCTCCTTCATCATTAGATTCATCTTTTACAACAATATATACCATTTTATCTTTACTATTACCAAAATCTTTAGCCATAAAACAAGATTTATCACCTTTGTCCTTGTAGCCCTTGTAGTTTTTGAATTCCTTCTTGCCTTTGAATTTATTTCTTTTCTTTTCATCTATGTCTTCTCTATTTTGGCATCTTGTAGCAATCTGACCAACTTCATCATGAGAAGATTAGATTAGAGGAATCTTGCCCTTGTACTTTTCTCTACCTTTGTAATATTTCCTTGCAAGTAGAGCTTCAAAAATTTCAAGATCACTGTCTAAACTTTATTCCTTTTCTTCACTTTCTAATTGAATGGCTTTTGATTTCTTACCCTTTTTCTTGAGTGAAAGCTTCTCTACTTGAAATGCAAACATAATACCTTTGGAACTAGGGATATAGTTATCATATTATCCAACTTAAAATACATCAATCTTCCAACTAGAGTATCCAAATTTATATTTCTATTTGGATCACATCTCTTTTCTTGAATAGTAGAAAGTCTAATTGCATAGATAAGAAGAAGGGTTTGGAGTACATTTCTTATAATTTTTTTGTCATAAATGTCTCCTCTAGATTCTTTGATTTCTCCCACACTTCCTTTAATTCACTCAACATATTATGTAATGTTTTCATCTTCTCTCTTCTTCATTTGATGAAATTGTCCTATGAGACTTTTGGCTTTAGCTCTTCTTACATTATCATCTCCTCCATAGATGATTTTTATTTTTATCCACATATCATAAGCTATAGTGCAAATTTTGACTTCATCAAATTCAACATAATTAAGAGTAGAAGAAATGTTAACCATCATGAAGTTATGATTTTTCTTTTCAGCAATTTCTTCAATTGATAATTTTTTAGTATGAGTCTTCTATTTACTATCAAGATATTTACAACCTAATTCATAGATAGTTTCCAAATGTAACCTCATAAGTCCTTGCCATGATTCAAAGTTGTTTAAGTTCAACTTGGGAATCTCTCTTCTATAAGACATCCTGATCTTTACCTTTGGTCCTTCAAACCTTCTCTACAAGTACCAAATGCTCTGATACAAATTGTTTGAAATATAAAAGCAATAATTGAGAGAGGAGAGGTGAATAAGTTATCATAAAAATAAATCCTTGATCCCTTAGACATCAACAAAAATAAAAACTAAACTCTATTGTAACTCGGTAAACACAAAGAAAAATGTTATAACTGAGTAAACACTAAAATAGCTAAGTAAATTCTTAATATGAAAATATTAGAATTTTATCTATGATTGATCTCTCACTATAACTTAGTTACAAACACATAAAAGAAATAACATGGACACAATTAACAACAATATTTAATGTAGAATCTCAATTTAGGAAAAACCACCAATTGCAACTAGTTACTATTTTTCACTCTTCTAAATTGAGCTCTATTAGGATCCAACTCTATTAAATATTACTAAACAAACTCTTAGGTGTGACCCTATTAGAGGATTTAATCACATTTTTATGAGTGGCCTTGTTAGGGGTCTTTAGGCAATTTAATAGATGCCACCTTGTTAGAGGCTTTGTAAATTATTGTTAAGCCAACTCTGTTAAGAGATTTAGATCACTACTACAAAGGTTAGAGAGTAACAATGAGATGACATGATTTCTTATGCAATTGGATTGCTAATTATAGATGTCAATTCTAGCTTGTATACTTGATCCTTTCTAATCGAATGTACCTTTCCATCTCAACAAGGATATTCTGCTTATCCTTCTAATTTGCTTGCTCCAAGTATCATCAAATCTTCAATTATGTTCCACCCAATCAATCCTCAACTTGACCTTATACTTATATCTTAGAAATTGTCAAGTTGGCTTGAATATAACTTAGAATAATTAATATTCATCTCCTTAGTTGGCTAGGACCAAAAAAAGATTTAATTGAACTCTATATGCCAAAATAAGAAAATCCTTCATTACCTAATCCTACTCGATAGACACTAACTCATAAATGATTTTCCTATGTTAACCAAGTGAACTCGATTAAGACTACATTTTCAAAAAGTTCCTTTAGTAACCAAGTGAGCTTAGTTAACATTGGTTCCATCCAATGTTTACTCTATTAGATGAGTGAGCTTAGTTAACACCCAAGTTCTGCAAACTTTCCTTTGTTTATCAAGTGAACTCACTAGACACTATCTTTTGAACTAGCCAAACTTTAGAATGCTTGATAGACATAGAAAACCATCCTCAATGCTTAAGTGAGCTCAACATACACTAACAGGGAATGATATGACATTTTGTGTGACATCAAAGACAATACACAATTAATCAAGTTTTTCCAATAATATTATCTCTGTTAGAATATATGGGCCACTGATATAATTGGGGGAGCTAAATCAGTTATACAACTATCATAAAAAAAATTAACCTTAAATAAACCTAACCGTGTGAGTAATATAAACTAAAACCACAACAAGATACTCATGCACAATTAACACTAGATTTGTTAACTAGAGAAATCCTTCATCAAAGGGAAAAACCTAGTGGTGACGGTGCCCATAAGAAGATGTACTGATATAAATATTCCTTATTAGAGGATAGACCTTGTTAGGAGTCTGTTGCAAAATTTAGTACATATGAGTCCTTGTTAGGAGACTTTGAATATCTATTATGAGGTTCCAAACCTATTAGGATAGGTGCCAAACCTATTAGGATTTATGGAACACAACTTGACTGACTACCCAAACAAATTCAAGGTTAAGATCAAAGAACCCTTCATCCAAATGATCTTTTTATTATTCCTTGTAGAATAATATAACTAAAATGTACTTCCTTCTATTGTCTTTGTCCTATCAACCAGACTTCTACTCCTTTAGATCTTGTAACTAGATCTCATACTACACATCCAATAATCCCTTCGATCACTTTTATGCATTTAGTAAGCATTCTTCTCCTTGTCCAACTGTGCACTAAAACTTTGTGATCCACTTGATCCTCTAAATCCAAGTCTCTTTACAAACAAGGGAAAAAGAATCCTTTATACCATATCTTTATAATAATTCCTTGAATTGGCCTTGAGGCTTTCCCAATTAATTAAAATAAGATAATTAATTAATTCAGAACACTGTAGGCTCATAGTCTATACAAAACTTCACATGTGTAAAACCATGTCTTATGTACATGTTGGTATCATCATCTAACTATTCTCTATCACTTTTATTTGTGCATCACCTTCATTACATCTTGGCTAAAAGATATAATGCAAAAATTAGAAATTTCCAAATAGATGCTTTGTTTCTACATTGCTTCTAGTAAAACATGTGTAACTTTTGTATAACATGAATCGGACTTAGTCCTTTAAATCATTCCATTAGGACAACCTTAGGAATATGTTCTCCACTACGTATCATCTAAAACTTGCTTAGCTTTTCCACATACTAAGATTACTGACTGCTATTTTTCTAGTCTTAACATAATCTCTACTTTGTTTACATCAATGAAAAATACAGTCATGCATGCAACATATCAATACTCTTCAATGCTTAGGGTATTCCCCCAATGTAGTATCATCAACATTTATTCTAGCAATCTCCTCCTTTGGAAACGGTGGCAACATAGATGAAAAACATGTAGGTTCCAAGAGTACCAAATTGTATTTTTTTGTTGTCATCTTCTCAAATCCTCTTCATCAATCTAAAATCTTCTAGAATACTACACTATTCTTCTTCTTCTTTAAGGATTGGAAAAAAAATTTCATAGTAAACAAATTGTAATATTTGATGGCTTCACCTTTACACTTGTATTTCCTTCTGTGCAACTTGTACTTTCTTCTATGCATTTATATTTTTAATAGTGCACTTACATGAATCTTTCTAAATCTCCCTAAAGAGATAACTCTCCCCCATTGCCATCTCAATAGGTGCTTCTCTTCTCACTACTTATGTACATTCTCTTGATATGTTTTTCATGTACATTCTCTCCCCCATTGCCATCAATGTCAAAGTTTTCAATCATAATACCAATTATTACATACCAATTTCTAACTAGCTACTCAAATCATCAACAAGCTCAAGTGTCCAAAGACACTGTTCAATACCAATTACCAATTACCAAGAGTCCTTCATGACTCATTACATGTCAAATACTCCCCGATTCAGGAAGCATAAGCATTTGGTCTAGTCTAACCATAGTTCTATATACCACTAGATTGATGCACTCCTTGCATCAACTACTCTGAAGTAGGTAGCGGCATAACCCCTAGCATACCTCTTAGGTACTCAAAAGTTTTTGTAGAAAATGACTTCATAAAGATATCTGCAATCTAATCTTTAGTTCTTACATATATTGTCCTTGTTTCTTTCTATGCTACCTTTTCTCTCAAAACATGATACTTTATGGATATATGCTTCAACTTAGAATGAAATACCAAATTCTTATACATATTTACTTTACTTTTTATCATAGTAAATGATAATAGGTTCTATGAACTCAATCCCAATATCTTTCAACATTTGTTTCATCCACATAACTTGATTACAATTATTTACTATTGCAACATAATTTGCCTTAGTTGAACTTTGAGATATGTAGTCTTATTTCTTTCCCAACCAAGAAAAAAATCTTCCTCGAAGAAAGAATTTTGCACCACTAGTGTTCTTTTTGTCATCTATATTGCCTATGCAATCGTATATGTGTACAAGGTGAAATCACTTGATCTATCATACCAAATTCCATAATCAGATGTACATTTCAAATATTTGAATATCCTCTTTATTGCTTTATAATGATACTCTTTTGGATCAGCTTCAAATCTTGCCATCATCCCAACTGCATTATCTATATCTAGTTTGGTGTGAGTTAGATATTGTAATCCTCCAATCATAGATCTATACTTCTTCTACTCAACTTTAGGTATCTCATCTTTACTAGATAACTTGTGACCAATTATCATGGGTGTACCAAAAAGCTTGTAATTCTCCAAACCAAATATTTTCAACAAATCTTTCAAATAATTAGTTTGTAAAATAAGTAGCCCATTTTTTTCTGTACAATCTTGTAATCCTAGGAAAAACTTCATGTCTCCTATCATGCTCATTTCAAATTTATTTTTCATCTCTTCAACAAACTTGTCACTTTCTTCATCATTTCCTCCAAATATTATGTCATCCACAAATATTACAATGATAAGTAGGCCATCATCAATTTTCCTCAAATACAAATTACCTTCTATTCTACCTTTGATAAATCAAAGCATTGATACGAACCTATTCAACCTTATATACTAGGTTTTGGTTACTTGCTTTAGACCATACATTGATTTCTTTAGTTTGCATACACAATCTTTATCTTCTATCAAAGGGAATCCATTAGTTTTCTCAATGTAGACTTCTTCTTTAAGTTCTCCATTTACAAAAGCTAACTTGACATCCATCTAATGAACTTTGAAATTCTTGCTTGCTGCATAAGCCAATAAAATCTTTACTACTTCCATTCTTTCCAAGGGTGCATAGGTTTATCCATAAACTATGCCTTCCTACTATGAGTAACCTTTGCAAAGAAGTCTAGCCTTATTTCCTACAACCTCTCCTTTCTCATCCATCTTATTTCTAAATACCCATTTGGTTCCTATCAAATTCTTGTCTTTAGGTCTAGGAACTAATTCCAATGTCTCATTCTCCACAATCTAATCTAATTCTTCTTGCATAGCTTTCATCAAGTGATATTCCTTACATGCTTCATCTATGCTCTTATGTTCCACTTGAAAAAATAGGCATAATTCCTCATTCACTGTATTCCTTGTCATTACACCTTTATCTTTGTTCCCAATTATCTACTCTAAGGGTGATTCGTTATCATATTTCTACTGGAAGTAGGAGTTGACATCTCAACTCTTATCTCTTCTCTAGGTTCAAATTTCTGATGTAATATATGCTTAATAGATACATCATTCTACAAGTCATTTTTAGTCTCAAAAGGAACTTCAACATTCTATTGAATAATTATAGAATTATCTTCTTTGTCATCATAATTATAATCTACCATCTTCTCTTTAGTACCAAAATTTTTGTCAATCATTACATTTTCACACTCAACTATTGTCTTAGTTCTATAGTTGAAACATCTATATGCTTTGCTTTTCGATGAATAACCTGGAAACATACCTTCATCACTTCTAGGATCAAACTTACCAATATCATCATCTCTCTTTACGTAACAATTACTTCCAAAAAAATTGAAATGCTTGACTCATGGTGAGTGAGAAAACCATAACTCATAAGGTGTCTTACTCATACCTTTTCTGATCTAAACTCTATTTAGAGTATATACTACAATTTTAACTACTTCTCTCCAAAATTTCTTTGATACATAATTCTCAAAAAATATTGCTCTTGCTACTTCTTCTACTGACTTGTTCCTTCTTTCAACAATCCCATTTGTTCAGGTGTTCTAGGTGAAGATAATTGTCTCTTGATTCAATTCTCTTCACAAAACATGTTGAACTCTCTAGAAGTAAACTCTCCTCCTCTATTTGATCTTAAACACATAATCATAACCCTAGATTCATTTTCAATTTTATTCTTGAATATCTTAAATTTTGCAAAAGCTTCATAATTTTCTTTAAGAAATGCTACCCATAGCATCCTAGTGAAATCATCAACAAAAATCATAAATTACCTTTTACCATAGAAACCTCTAGTTCTTGCAGGACCACTTAGATCTGTTTGAACAATCTCTAATTTTTGTGTAGTAGAGAACATCTTTTTGGAAAAAGACACTTTCCTCCACTTAGCCAAAATACATTCCTTGCAGACAACATTAGTAGGCTTAATAATCCTAGGTATATCTCTCACTACAAATGTACTACCAACCTTTACAATATTATAAAAGTTTATATGATAAAACCTTCTATGCCATAACCAATTGTTATCAACCTTTGCAACCAAAAATGTTATTTTAGTAGGATTCAACTTAAATACATTACCTCTAGATGTAATTATTGTAC
Source organism: Cupressus sempervirens (assembly GCA_028749045.1). Classification (NCBI taxonomy): domain Eukaryota; kingdom Viridiplantae; phylum Streptophyta; class Pinopsida; order Cupressales; family Cupressaceae; genus Cupressus; species Cupressus sempervirens. The sequence continues at coordinate 461,245,025 of CM053789.1, forward strand.
TAATCAGCTTACCATCTTTGCTTTTGATAATGCAAGTCTTCTCTACGAACTGCAATAGATATCCATTGTCTTCCAACTATCCAACACTTAAAAAATTATGTTTCAAACCATTAACAAAGTAAACATCATCAATGTAAGTTTTACCATATAGAGTAATAGATTCAATTCCTGTAATATGATAGGCTTCACTATTACCAACTCTAACATTAACTCCATCATGATTTCTAAACTTAACAAATTTGTTTATATCACTAGTCACGTGATGTGAAGATCCACTATCAATTATGCAATCTGATTTCTTCTCAACTTGGGTATCTAGAGCTCCCTCTTCTTTAATTTCTCTATCAAGGTTATATTCCTTAATAGCCACAAATCATAATTCATCATCACTTTCACTTTGATTTTTTTCATCATATTCTTTGTCCTCATTAGCATATATAAACAATATCTATCCTTATCTCTTTTGGGCTTGAATTTTCCTCTAAATTTTTTCTCTCTTTTAGGAAATTTAGATGTAAAATGACCATATTCATCACAAGTCCAACACTTAAAGATTTTCTTACCATCTTTTTCTCTTCTTACCACAAGGGCTATTCCTTCTCTAATCTTCTTTTCTTCTTTAGATCTACTACTACCTACAAAGTATCCTCTTGTGCTTGTACTTCTTAATAGATTATATCAACTGTGAATAGTACTGAAAGCTATCTCAACTTTGGCTAATTGTCCAGACTATCTCATTTTTGCTTCTATAGATTCTAATCTTCCAAGAAAATTTTCCTTTGTGAAATATTTGGTGTAGGACATTACTAGTTGAAAAATCTAAGTTTTTTTCTTAAATGGTGGTGATAGACTATCTTTCTTGAACATATTCACCATTGATCTCCAAAAGTTCTTAAGCCTTATCTTCAAGGACCAGATGCTCTGATGCAAATTATTAGAATATATAGTCCATTGAAATCACTTAGAAAGGAGGGGAGGGTGGTTGGGGTGAGGGGTGAATTAGTTATAAAACTATCATCATAAAAATTAACCTTAAACAAATTTATCCATGTGACAAGGTACTCATGCACAATTACCACTAGATATGTTAACTAGGGAAACCCTTGATCAGAGTGAAAACTCTAGTGGGGATGGTGCCCATAAGATGATGTACTAATATAAATAGTCCTTGTTAGAGGGTAGACCCTATTAGGAGTCTATTACAATATTCACTACATGTGAGTCCTTGTTAGGAGATTCCAACCCTATTATGAGTTGTGCCAACCATATTAGGAGTTGTGGAAGATAATTGGACCCATTATTCAAACAACTTTAAGATTAAGATCAAAGAATGCACTATCCAAATGATCTCAGTATTATTCCTTATCAAATAATAGAACTAAAATTTATTTCCTTCCTTCATCTTTTTCCTATTAACTAGAATTATTCTCCTTCAAATCTTGTAACTAGATCTCATACTATGCACCTAATGATCCTTAGATTGCTTACATGAATTTAGTAAGCATTATGCTCCTTCCCAAGTTATGCACTAATACTTCACATTCTTCTTGATCCTCTAAATCTAGTTCTCTCTACAAACAACAGAAACAACTTTCCTTTATACCATATATTCATAATAATTCCTTGAGTCATCCTTAAGGCTTTGCCAATTAATTAAAAGAAGATAATTAATTAATTCACAACACTATTGGCATATAGTCTATACAAAATATCACATGTGTGAACCATGTCTTGTGCACATGCTAAAATTCTCACATGAATATTCTCTATCATTGTTATCTATGCATCACCTTCATTACATCTTGGCTAAAAGATATAATGCAACCATTAGAAACTACCAAAAAGATGCTCCTATTTTGCACTACTTCTAGTAAAACAAGTGTAACATCCTTACAACATCAAATTAGACTTATTCCTTTAAACCACATCATTAGGATAAGGTTAGGAACATGTCCTCCACAACACATCATCTAAAAGTTCCTCAACTTCTATGGATACTAAGATTATTGATTTTTATTCTTCTAGTCTTAACAAAATAACTACTATGTTGACATCAATGACAAATACAATCATTAATGCAACATATCAATACCCTTCAATGCTTGGGATACTCCACCAATGTATTATCATCAAAATTCATGCTAACAATATCAATGTAATATGAGAATATATATTCTTAGATGGTGTTCAACATTTTGATATTCCATTTGATTTCATGAGTATTGGCCTCCAAATTATCAAAAGATGATATACACCTAATAGTATGAGTTATAGTTAGTAGAATATCAACATATGATATTCACCAATTACTTAATAATAGTTGATATCACATCTTATATCATGAGTATTTCTATCCAGATTACCTACACATGACATTTACCAAGTTCTCAATGAGGTAGTGGACTGTAGAATATCAACATATGATATTCACCAAATACTTATTAAATACCTATTATATATCTATCCAAACAACTCATAGACCTTCAAGTGAATGGAATATAACATTTAGTTGTTGATTTTCAATAGATATATCAAATCTATATATAAAAAGTTAAATTATCATAAGATCATCACCTTCCCATAGCTTTTGAAAATACAAGTAGCAGTAATTTAGAAGTCGTCACTTCCTCATGATACCTAGAGGGGGTAGGCCTAATAGAATTGTATAATGACACATATGGGCTTTCATACTCCCTCTAAATATTAATCCTCTATGTTCCTCATTCAATAATTCTTGTGATGGTGCATTAAACTCTCTCTAAATTTGATATTAGTGCTCTGAGTTCCTCATCCAATAATTCTATTAATGCTACATTAAACTCTCTCTAAATCTTATATCAATTCTCTTTTTTCTTATGTATTGTTGATGAACAGATTTGTCTTTAAATGAAAGAGATAAATAAAATATTCTATGCCCAAATCTCACAACACAAACATAATTTTCCAATGTTTGAGGAATTTCCACTTCTTCAATTGCTATCTGAATTTTGGTAAGGTTCAACTCCCTTATTAGATTTTCAATCACAAATACCTTTCAAATAAGAATAACTTTTAACTCGAAAGTAACAAGGCATCCCATCTATATTCTTAGATAGATGGAATATGTGAGGCCTCACCCTGACCCATTGTAGCATAGTGATACCTTATTATTATTTTGATACTCATGAGTCAAGATGTTGGGACATTTTCTGATGCTTTGAACATATTATATTATTTCATTTTGTGTGATGTTTCCTTTCAGATATTTGATTTCATCATTTAATGCTTTATGAACATGTATGTTGATGAAAAAAGTAAATGTAGGATTAACATTGTGATTAAGAGATTTTAATGATTAAGAATATGAGTAGGATGAGAGAAACCCTGGTTGATTTATAGATGTATGTTTTAATTTATGTGATTTTCCAGTACATATATACATATGTGCATGTGATTTTATGGGACTACTGATGTGTACAATGAGTGTGCAGGATATTTTAGCCGAGAAACTCGATAGAGGAACAAAACTGATCCCTATGTGCCATTTGTGGAAACCTTTTTGTTTGTAACTTAATTGTATTGTGAGATGTATCAATGTATCTTTTCGTGATCAGTAAATGTTAATGTTGTGTAATTGTGTTCTTATAGTGTCACTTGACACTCGTGAATTGCATATGCATTCCAACATGCTAGCTAGGGTTAGTTGTGTAACCTTTGGACCTAAGTCAGATTAAGTTAGTGTCTTTTTTCTAATTTGGTTCTTAATCGAGTTTAGTCACCCTTAATTTGGATTAGTGCTTAATCTACATTTTTAGAGTTGTTAGATGGTCCTAAATATTTCCTAACTTTTATTTTCTTCCAAACCTTTTCCTGAGGCTTTAAAACATGAAATTTTTATATCCAAAGGGTATGGATATGGGTTGGGGACATTTTCCAACCCCTAAGCCCCTTTTGTTGACTTTTGAGGTCACTCAAAAAGTCCATTTTTGCCTTTGTGCGAAAATTGCAAATGGTTACCATGAGTTGCATCACCTCCACTCCACTTAGTGGTTAACCTTAGTATGGGTTGAGTTAGAGACTTCTAGATTTGTAGGTGGATGGGAGAAGTAATTGCCCTTTTTGGTGGTTGAGTTTGAGACTTATTTAGAGGTCCTTCTGGGAGTAGTTTTGGTTGTTACCCAATCTCTACTTTTAGAGAGGAGTCTTGGAAGATTGAAGGCAAGGAAGGGATAAGCTCTACTCAAATTTTTCATTTACCATTACCTCTTTGTGAAGGTAGGAGTTCTTCATCTCCCTTGTTCAGATTTTCATGCTTATTTCATGCTTATGCTACTTGTTGTTGTTTGGATTCTTGTATATATGTTGGGTATGTTGGGAAGGATTGAAAACCATGTTCTTTAATTCTCTTCTTTCTTGTCTATGTTTGAATTTTGAAGTTTTTGTTGTATGGATGTTTTGGTATTACTCAACCTTGGATAGGGCAGAAGTGACCAATTCTGGGAAAGGTCCTTTTAGTTGGACTCCAACAGTGTAGAGTCTCTTCTTAGGATGAGAAGAGGGAGAGAGGGTAGGGTGTTATGGGCCCCTACTTGTCAACACAAACCACGTATGAGTTTTGACATGTAAGAATGGAAGAACAAAAGTTCTTGATTTATAGCCCCGATTGGGCACCTAGTTTGGTGTTGTGTCTGACATCTCCTATTGGAAACATCCACCTTTCCCTAGTTTTGATTCATTGTGAATCTTTTTGTGAAAACCTAGTATGAATATGCATGTTTGATTTGTATTTTGGACATGCTTGTTGACACCTGATCAGATTTTGTTTTCTCCACGGTTCTTAGAAATGTGTTGCAAAAATTGATATGGAACCATTGATGAGGGTCATGAAGAAAATTCAATTAAATTGTTGTAATTTTGGGATTTGAATCCTACGTAATTTTTATTTCAAAACCTTGTTGTAATGGCAATGACGTCGGGTTTTTATCCTGGTTCTTTCCTCGTTGAGCCTTTGAATTAGGTTTGCCAATAAAATGGTGATTGAGTAATATTGCTTATCATGAGATTTAATTGTAATTTTCAGTTATATGGTTACACATCAAAAATAGGATGGAAATGATGTTGACTCAATTAGGCAAAAATTTCAAGTTTCCTTGTATGTTGAAAACAAAAAAATTATATTATGAATGAAAGTTCAGTTTTTGTGATTTTTGGAATTAAATCAATTCTTGCATTGTGGTTTAAATGGATAATTAAATCTCTTGATTTATTAATTTTCAAGTAGTACTATTATATTTTCTTTAAAAAAAAAAAACCCTCTTGATTAATATATCAACTTCAAAACTTATACTTAGAAAAATTAAGACACACAAAAAAAATTGTTTGCTCAAGAGCAAAAGCCCTTGGATTTTAATGGGCTTGGGATTTAATTGTCTCCTTGTAATAAAGAATATTCCTAAAAATATTCTTATATTTAAAATTAGAAATAAAACAAAAAAAAAAGGGAAACATAGATATATGTTTATAATAATAGAGAAAATTGCATAAGTTAATGACTATATAACATACCATCTAAAATATCCAAGACTTACCTAATAAACTTTTTCTTTAACTCCTCCATAGTGGGCGTCAGATTTGGTTATGCTTTTAAAAAGTTTTTTTTATCAAAGTCAAAAATGACTATTTTAGGATGATGTCACCCCTGTACTTCCCCTGACTTTGTGCATGTAATAACTTCCTTAGGAAGCGTTGGGGTTTTGGGATGAAAGAGATTGCATTTTTTTTTTAACTTTAAACTTACCTCCTTTCTCATCGCCACCTCACATAGTGGGTGGTGTCAGCAAGTACCCCCCACTTGGACAGCACGTTGTTCCCAAGTGCAGGACTTGGGAAGTGCTCCTGTCTTTGGGAAACGCATGGGTGTGGGGGGGGGGGGGGGGGGTGGTATAGCGGGGAGGTTAGTATAGGTTAGTATAGGTTAGTGTAGGTAGTTAGTAAATGTGTTATGTAGTTACTCTTTTTTTTTTTGGTTAATTGTTAATAGTATTAGTTTATTAGCATGTTTTAGAAGTAGTTATTAAAGTTAGTTAATTTAATAAATAGGTTAGTATTACATTTGGTTATGTTATTATATTTGTTTATTAAGGTTTTTTTTTAAGAGAGTGAATTTACATTATTTAGTTTAGTTAGTATATGTTAAAGTTAGTTAACCTTAAATTTAAGTTAATCTTAGATTTAAAGCTGGATTGTTAGTTACTAATTTATGTTAGATTTTAGTTAGTTGTAATTTATGACTAGTTTAGATTCACATTAATAACATTTAATTTAAATATTGATATTAGTGTTTTGTTTTAATTATTATAATTGTTTTAGTACGTCCTCAATTAAATAAAGTACGGAAAGGTTAATTAAATTTTGTTATTCATGCTTAGATTATAAGATGAAGTTAGAGATTAGTTCTATTTTTAGTAGAATCTTTTTATCAATTTATTTAGATAATGTTAGTTAGTTTTGTTTACTTAAAATCTAAGTGTAGGTTGCATTGTCAATCAATTAATCTCTATATATTGTGCTAATCTTAATATAATAACTATTTTTGATATCAATTTAATAACGAGCATATTAATTTAACAAAAACTTTCCCCCTCAAGATATGTAACTGAAGATGAAATGTAGAGAACCTCTACTTTAACTTTGAACACAAACTTATCAAACTTAGAGCATTCTAATTATTATTTTCAAAAAAAAAATTGTGTGTTTTTGCCTCGTAGTTTGGGCATGACAGAATAATCTAAATAATAGCAATTAAATAGACAAAAATGCATATGTAGTAGAGAATGCACAAATTTTCTATTCAATCACATTCAGAACAATAATCAAAACTGATACATATTCACCATAAAAAGAAATATCCAACATCAAATGAATTTCAATAATTCAATACTGATTCAATACTAAATCAATAATGAGTACATTCAAAGTATACATCTTTGAACATTCAACCATTCCTTTTCAAAACGAACAATACTATTCATATATGATACTAGAAAATTCATAAAAAACTTACATAACTATAAAATTAAGAGAAAGTGGTCACATCATGATAACCATCAATGACAATCGACCCTTAGCACTATTGAGTTTCAAACTTAAATAAAAAGCTATTTGAGAATCTCCCTAAAAACCTGATTCTCAGAGAGTTAGAAGTAGTTATGAAAACCCACATGAAAATGGGTACGTAGACCCAGAGTTTAACTTTTAAAACCATAAACTAAAAAGTTTTGAAAGCAATTAAACAAAAAACATTAATCATCCATCAATTAGTCAAGTAGTTTTTCTTCTTCCTCATCTTCAACATCACCCTAACCATATCTGAGCTTCCACATTCTAAATGCATTCATGAATTTAGTCATGGCAATAACTTTTGGGATCTTGATGCTCTACAAATACTTCTTCCAGATATCTTTGTCCAGCTTCATTTTTTTCACATTGTCCAAGTAATTTGTGAATCATAGAGTGAAGATTCCTAACATCACTTCACTTGTAGCCACCTTGGAGAAGTCAAATGATGTGCAATCAATTTTGTTTTTAAAAAAATTTCATGCACTCCTAATGTCATTTGACCATGATCTCTACATCAAAACCTCCTTCTTTAAGAGGGCTAGGGAAAGTCGAGCTGATGGACTGAAAGTCCCTACCTATCTGTTCCTGCAATGTCTTGAAATCTTTTTCACATGATTGCATCCTTTAGATCACAAAAGTATAACTGGACACCCTCTAGGCTATGTTTTCCTTTAGAACCTTAATCAGCCCTACATCTACATGTTGCAATGGGTTCACTTGGAGGAATTTTTTTGGTGCAAAATATTCTACTCAATTAAGACACCATGGCTAATAGTTTCTCAACTTCTATTTTTCATGTCCTAGATTGAACATGAGATTCATCAAGTGCAATCCTGGCTAGAGAAACAATCTCATGAAAATTTTGCATGAGTTTAGTGACTTGGCTCATTACCAGGTTAATCCGACTAGACACTATAGATGTCATCATTTTTCCTTTCTTTAAATCTTCTAATAGCTGCTAATTTTCAGGGGCATTTGAATCAAAGGAAATTTGTGACTGATTATTGAGAATTGATGTTTGTCCTTTTAGAATTTATATACTTAGCCATTGCATTATTTTTAGCTTTTACCTTTTTCTTCTTAATTTAATCTTTTTGTGATTGTAGCACAATTTTATTTGTAGATTCTTCTACCTAGTGCTTTTTTGTCTCATAGTTTATTATCCCTAACTCTATGTGTGTAATTTCAAATTTGCTCAAGTCGAACTTGTTATCTCCCTATTTTTCATTATAGGTGGTTACCTTGTCTATGCTTCTCCTAATTGCACTATCAAAGGCTATTCTAGTTTTTCTTTTGGTTCTTTGGGTTTGGGGGCCTTGTAGGTATATTTAGTCATAAAGTCATCAACTAGGAAAGAAACCAAAACCAAACTCCTTTTTTTATTCACCGAGGAAACAAGCTAATGAGGAGTGATAGCGTCTTGTTGTGATTTAGTAGCTTTTTCTGGGGTAGCTACAATAAGTATCCTTAGAGGAGATGAACCCATACTCATTTGAACTCTCTAGCTATTATCAATGAGCTCTCTGCCTTGGCCTTTTTCCTATTTTCCATCAACTTGAATAACTTAGTGAAGACTTACTAGCACTGACATTTTAGCCTTCTCTCTATAATGAGTTTTTTGCACAAGAGGGGGATTATGAATCTTTTTCTTAGAAATCCTCAATGACCTTCTATGACCTACAATTGTAAGATGAACATTAGAAATAGGATCAACCTAGATATTAAAACATGTGTGTCTTTTTTCATTTTAAACCAAAACTTTATCCTTTTAATCACATTTTTTTTCTTTCAAGAATATTATTTTTCTCCTTAGAATCCCAATCTATAGCAAGGTTTACTAATTCAATTTCTCGGGGAACTAGGATGTCTATCCCATCTTCTTCTATGTATGTAATATCTATACCCAATTTCAATTGAAAAGGTGGATTTGGGAAATGGTGAAAGTGGATAACCCCCTTCTATTCACCTCTAATTCATATGTACAATCTTTCCAAAAATCATCCATAGTGGGTATATGTATAGCCTTTGCCTAAGTATCAAACAAGGTATGGATAATTGCTTTGCTATCAAAGTTTGGCCTAGCCTGTTAGGAACCAAAACAAAATTTGACTGAGTCCAAACTTATACACTTTGCTTCTTCCATGCTTTTGTATGTCAATTTTCCTAGCTTAAGTGAGAAAATGATATCACAGGCCTCTTCGGTTGAGAATTTTCTTATCACAAAGACTGATTTCCATGCTACTTCTACGAAGATGAAACAATCAAAGGAAAATCTAGGAGGACACATAGGTTCCTCATCAAAACCTCCTACTTTCAAATAAGTGAACGTTGGGAATTGGATGTATAAGATACCAAAAGATTGGATGAGTCTTTAAGACTTAAGTGATAATCTATGTTGCAAGGAGCTTTTCATATCAAAACACAAATTTCTAGAAAAAATAGATCATGAACCCTTCTAAAGTCTTCCAAGACTTTATCTTTGTGTAAAAGTAGACAATAATTATATATGGTGATATCCTCAGTCCAAGGTTCATGTGGAAAATGTTGCAAATCTTGAGTGGCAAATAACATGTACATTAAATAAGATGACATGAAAAAATCCCTTTTCAGATTTAAACCACATTTCAACTAATCTCTGAGAGAGCTAGCTATTAATTCTACCCAGTCTATAAATTGAGAACCTTTTAACACAATTTGAATGTAGAAGTACATCTAAATTTCAAAAATAGAGACATCAAGAGAGCCACAAATTTTATGTAAAAGAACCATTATATATCTTGGACTTGAGTAGTCATTAGGATTTTCTTCAAGGTTTTAGGTAACGTCAAATCACCTTTATAGAAATATTTAGTCCAACTTTTTACTATGACATTCCTATAATCACTTGCTTTGTTAAAAAATCTAGCTATAGACAAGGCCAAGGTAAGGTCAAAAAATTGTTACTCTTCTAGGTGAAACAAGCTAGATACGGTCTTGTTGTTGACATTCAACAAAAAACTCCCATCCTTCTTCAATATATTTCCTTTAGACACATTTTACATATGTATGCATTCTTGAATCAATTTTGGGAAAGGATAAGCTAGCAAGAAAGTGAAAGCAATGAGAAAGTTTGTGTCTAACACTTTAATAGAAAAAGGTTTGGCCAATCTTTCACATAATCTTTCTCAAACACTTCCCAAATCAACTCGTAGCAAGAGTGTATTAGCTATTATGGATGACCTACATTGGAAACTGTGAGTGTTCCCAAAAAGTGTTCTCAAAAGCAAGGAACTAACCACAAATATGATTCACTCAAAAAGTAAGAGAAAAATAACTAGAAAAAGGAAGGATTACCTAGAGAGTAATGATTGTTTCAATTATTGAAGAAGGCTTGTTTTCTCCATTTTTCCTATGAATACTATTTCAAGCAAGAAAAGAAACTTAATCTCTCTTTTAAAGGGGAAAAAATTCTTTTAGATGCACCTTGAAAAAAAGGAAATGATCATCAATTGTGTAGAGGACGGAAGTAATTTGACATGCCATGAAGAAAAGATGACGGGCTGAAATAGGTACTAACATTAAATTGGGAGGAAAGTACTTCAAATAATTACCCCTCTTTACCTGTGCCAAGTCTTTATTTCTGAAGCTTTAAATCAAAGCTACAACACAATAATTAATGACAATTTTACTTCAACCATTAATTTCTTGTGCTTACTTTTTAGGTCATCACATCACCCGCTACCATGTCAATCATGATGAAGCAGCCAATTGTTGTGTGTCTTATATACCACATGTATACTTGACATGTTAAGTGGGTCCACCAAGAGATATTGATTTGAGGAACAAATGAAACATTGAACTCATGAACAAGTTCCTTTGGTACAAAGGTTTCAATGTGGCTTAGTATTCTTTGAACTTTGTAAAAGGGTAAAGGGGTACAAAAGATTCAAGGAGTATGAGGAAACTTACCTATTATACCAAGAAATATTTCAAACCTTAATAAGATGGTGCTTTGGAATAAATCACTTTCAGTTAACGTTGGCTAAAAAGGAGGACTTGGTCAACAATTTAGCTTGAGGGAAGGATATACCAAAAAAAGAGAGGTAGATATGAAAATGTTAGTACAACTTCTTATTCAGATATGACTCTTGAGAGTACCAATGGTTCAAACAAAAAAATTTTAAATAAGAGTGAACCAAAAATAAAGAATAAAAATGACAACTCTCAAAAACATGAACTAACATGCATATTCTCCTATAATTTTAAGTTTCAACACTCCGTCCATCATATTTGATTATCTTTTATCTCCACAGTTTTCTATGCTAAATTCTTCATATAAGCTCACATGTATGGTCATGCAAGTCATATCCTGAGGCTTGCAATCATGTTTGAATTTCCATAAGAAATATTCCAAGCAACTTTCATTCATTATATTTGCAATCACCTATAAGAAACTACTCAACAAAAAAGGATGGAAATAATTAATCTTAAGAACTATATGAGATCAAATTTATTAAGGGATCATTTGGCATTAATATATTCCTTGGCAATCAAAAGGCCTACTTAGTGGTGGTGAAGATTATGAAGTAATACTAGTATTGAAAGAAGGGGATATGACCTCTTGCAATATGGCCTATCACACTTGGAAAGATACATAAGATAAACCATCAACGTACATACATAACTCTCACATAGAGCAAGACAAAAGAATAGAAAATAAAAATAAAAATTTTAGCCATTGATTGAAGTAGGAAAACTTCTCAACTGTGACAGGATATGATGTTCATAAGCTCTTATTTAGTACATAGAATGAGAGACATAGTTACAAGATAAAATAAGTGTACACAATTCTTTAGCACATCTATGATAACAATGGTAATGTTCCAATCAAGACTATGATAAGTTATTGAACAATGGCTTTGTAGAGCACTAGTTCCTTCCTTTGGTGAGCTTTAGGAGAAGTGTTCGTTAGTGGGGAACAATGAATGGGTAGAAGAGCTAGTTGTAAATGCTACTCTTTTCTAAGAGTTTTGAACTTGTGTAGGACCTAAAGTCTAGAAATGCTTAAAAAATGGATTGGAACTCATATTTCAACATTTGGGCAAGTGGTGTTGGCTAGTTATTGGTGAGTAAATAGCATGGCAAAATTGAATGCAGAATGAGAATGAGATTCAAAATGGAAATGCATTAAACAATCTCTTTTATTTTAAGAAAAAACATAGAAGACATAATTTAATTTAATCCTACTTGAAATAATATATAGTGGTACCCAAATATATAGTAAAATCCATGAGACTACAAATTAATGAAGTTGAATAGCACATCTAGGTTAAAGATGAAGTAATTACATGCCACGATTAAAACTAGACACTGCTCTAAATTTTCAACATACCAAAGACAATAATAAATGAAATTGAAGTGGTGTATATCCCTGAACTCATATCTAGTGCCACTTACCACTTTGGAAAACTAGAGCTAACATGCTTGGAGAAGCATAGATCCTAAGTTATGTGTAGGGTATCCAACTAAATTTAGGAGAAATTATCCCCCAAAAAACTTCTTCTTTATTGTTGACAAGATGAAGACCATGGAGTTCCAAATTAGAGATTGCTACAATAAGGAAATAGAATACAACCCTCTGCTGGAAGATAGTGTGGAATGCTTCTTTTCTTCTTGAGTTCTTCTAAAACAACATCACCCTATTTCAACCTACAAATTGCAAAAAATGTCATATATTTTGCCCCAAATTTCATCCAATTTTCTAACCAAAATGTGATAACAACACAATTCTTGAAATCATTAGAGATGTGATGAAACTAGAGAACCAGATCCCTATGTTTTTTTACTAATTCAAGTTCTCTACATGGAGATGAATTCTGTGGAATTAGCCTAGGACAAAAGTGGCTTGTACTAAAAGTAGTATTCGCTAACACATACTGACCTTTTGAGGTTTACAAAGAGGAGTCATATTCTATTGTTGTATCGCTTATCTTGTTTTGGGAAAATATTATGTTTAAGAAAATTAAAGGGAGGATTTATGGAACTCATGGCCATAGCCATTAGACATTAGGTTCAACCTTCCATCTGTAGTGAAACTAAGAAAAGTAGGAGTAAAGTTCAAAGCCAATGGAGGGGGCATAGAAAAATGAAATTTGACAAGAAAAAATCATTTATTTTTCTTCCTCTCATCATCCTGAATGAATTGAATGTATTTATTTGAGACCTTATTGCATTCTAAATGCATTTTCCAAACTACAAGGTTAAAGAATTTATGCAATACACCCAATTTACGAGTGATCTGATGCATAACAAGAAGGGAACAACTATGATGAGAGAAAAGGAGATTATTGTGGGTAATATTTTAAATTCTTCACAATTAGCAGGTCTATTTAATTCATGCAATCAATCAACCTCCTTTCCAGAGTGTTGTTCCATTACATAAATGAGGAAGTGAATTGAGAAAGCATGTAAATCAACATAAAAAATGGATGAAGAAAAAATAGGATTAGACTTAAGATTTATTGAACTTAGATTACTGCATATTTCCATTGGTAGAAAATTTCTTATGAGGCCTCTTTAGATGATTGAGAAGTGAAAATAGTGAGGGATTGGTTTTTTCTGACAGTGTCATTACACTAGGCCAATCCTCACTATTTTGGGGCATTCCTAAAACTTGAAACTAGTATTTTATTAGTCTAGCCATAGCGATGAATTTGATTAGGCCTTTGGGAGATTTGAGATAGTCTTGAATTAAGATTTTCATGATTTTAGATGGTTTGGATACCAATATTGTCGCTCATATCATGCCTAGTTCAGCTTAATGGAACTACAATCAGCCAACCTAATGAGTAATCCATATCCTATAAAGCAATTTCTAAAATATATTCTAAGAAATTTTGGATTAAGAAAAAAGAAAATAACACCAAGAATAAAGCCATCAACCAATGACAAATAAGAAATATTGAATCTCAAAATTGCCAAAAATTGACAAAATTGAAAGGAAGCTAATTTTGTGGGATTTTTTTTGAAATTTCATGATTTTCTAGGGAAGATTAAATGCAAAAAGTCACCTAAAAATATAAGTTCCCTCCTTTAGGTGGTATCAACTAATAAACTTGGATTGTTATAACAAAACAATCAAGATTCATTACAATCGACACCCTTTACATAGAGTCTTTCTTTTTGTTTATAGTTATTTATGGGTATTTTATATGCTTGATGAATATGTGACGTCTTTCCTTGGGGTCTACCTAGAATTAATATTTCCTAAATGCTATATATATATATATATATATATATATATATATATATATATATATATATATATATATATATATATATATATATATATATATATATATATATATATATATATATATATATATATATATATATATATATATATATATATATATATATATATATATACACATACTCTTTCTAATACTCATGATTTCTAATATGTCTAGTGTTACAGTTTACTCATGATTGTCAAATGCAAAACTTGCACACCCTCATGCTTCAAAATCTCTATCTTATATTTTTCATTCAATTTACATCTACAATTAGGCTCTAATACCATGTTAATTTTGAAAGAATCACTTAAAGATGTAACAATACTTCCTTCTTGATAAATGTGTTCCAAGTACAATAATCTTTCTTTTTATTATCAATAAGATATGGACAGACATATCTTTTTTATAGGACATGTGTTTTCATTATTATTAAATTAATATAGTAGTTCATTAATTAACTACACACACATATATACTTATATCATATTATGTATATAATATATATAAATTCATTTTAGTACAATCAATTTATCCGACTTAAGCTACCAAACACATGCGTGCGCGCACACACATACAATCACAAAATTTCTACCATTTTTGGCTATCTATAAATATTACCTCATGAAATGTCAACCATTAGTGTGATATCTCAACTACATAATGATGGTAAGATTTGTAACTATCCATCATTATCATATCACCACCACAGAATCATATTCACCATGTCTTATGTAGATTGTAAACACACTAGTACAAGAAAAACTCACAAATCTTCTAACATGGTGCTATCATGGCATCACACACATGAAATCCACCATGAACCACATGAAAGAGTGATAATAAGCACTTAAATCTCAAGTCTTTCTAAAAGAGAACAACATTTTAAGGGATTATACCTCAAAAAATAATTATGTTAAATAAAAATGTATTAGAAAATCCACATTATAATGTGACTCCCTTTGAAATATATACCTACCTTTTAACCTTCACATCTTTGTCTACCTTTGATAAAATTTCAGACTTCTTCTAAATATAATATCAATCTTCTAACATCGTCATCAATAGTTTTTTATCATAAAATTATAGACTCCCTCTTGGATGAAATATCTTTAGAATCCAAATCAATCTAAAGACATTAATTAATTATTTGTTTCTTTCTTATTGAGTCAACACATATCATGGTAGTAAAAATTTTGATCTCATCTACTCAATGTGACATAAATGACTATTTGTCATTGATATAATTAAGTCATACATACATATATAAATACATACATATATGTATGTATGTATATATATGTATGTGTGTGTGTGCGTATATGTATGTATACATGTACATGTATATGCATATGTATATATATGTAGGTATATATGTATATACATGTACATACATATGTATATACATTCACACATACACACACACACACATACATATACATATACATATACATTATATATGTAGATATATATACATATATATACACATATACATATACATATACACATATACATATAGATATATACAAATACATACATATATAGCTATATGTATATGTATGTATGTATGTATATATATATTGCACTCACATCCTTAGATTTTGCATGATACCAATCTTGAAAAGTCTACAAACTATCAATAGTCCCAATTACATTTATTCCTCTATGAGAGTCTCTTTACATTACATAACCATTATTGCATCTAACTAAAGATTCTTCTATAGCATTAGGTAAATACGATGCCTCCACATTACAAAAAACCTAATTTAATCCTTCTAGACAAGAAATCCTAAAGATTCTCCAGCCCACAATTAAACAAATCCATTGACATTATGCTTATGTTGGGTATATGTAGGACCATAGTGTGCCAAAAGGTGGCAAGCTCTAATATTTGTAGTTTTGAAATGCCTCAAAGCATTTCAAAATATATTATATCTTTTACCCCATAAATCCTGATATGAAACCAAAATATTAATACCTTTATAAGGCCTACTATTACCTTGGATACTAACCTTACATGGTAGACTTTAAAAATATCTTGAAAACATATTTTTGGCTTGTTCTTGTGTGTTTTTTAACATGTGCTTGATGACTTTTTTCTCACTCAAATTTGATGAAATGAAAAGGGTTTCTTAAGAATGTTCTTATATTTCCACAAATGTAATTTCTTCCAAATTAAGAGTTTAGTAAGTAATTATTATTCATTTTCTACTAGATTTATGCACAAAGTGTTGATTGACACGCTGATTGAAAAATAAATATAACTTTCAAATGGTATAACATTTTTAAAATCTAAAAGATGTGTCACATTATATACTTTTTTCTACTATAAGGAAAACAAAAGAATTCTTTTTTTAAAAAGTTTTGAATTAGTTAAGGTGGTCAAACATGGGAGTTTATTAATTCTAAAAATGCTATAATAGAAAATTCATACTTAAATATTTATTTGTTATAAAAATACCAAAAAATATGTCACATTTAGGCATGAGTCTACTTCTTATATCTACAATCTTATCAAAAAAATATTATTGTTTGATTTTGATTAAGGTGGTCAAACATACACCTACTTCTAAATTTTGTCTTGAATTTTTTGTACTATTGCATTAAAATTCAAAATTTTGAGCAATCAATTTTTTATTTCTTCAAATAAGGCCTACAAGTTCAAAAACTAAACTTAAATCTCCTATAGATTCTTTTCTCATAGTTTTTTGATTAGAAGATCATAACAAGTATAAAATTGCACATCAATTTGACACAACCCCAATTTGTTGATCTTTCATTGCCACTTAAGGGCATAGTTTGGTTGACCATGATCCTTCACATAACCTATCAATATGCATCCATTAAATTCATGATAGTATTTTTCCAACATAATCATCAATTCCATTACTACTTTATTATCCTAATAATAATAATTTTAATATAGTGTATTGAATATTGAAATGATTCTCCTTGACTATTGTCCTCATAAATCAAAGAAACTAATACCAAATATATCGCTTTAATATTCTACCACCATCATATATTGACTCATCAACATTAGTGTAAAAAATGAGAGTATCAAATATAATAGGCAATGATATCATTGTTATTAAGTTTTTATATTTAAAACTTCATATGTAGATAATGCTTAAATAGATGTGAAACATCTAGCTTGACATATCAAGATAAAATAGGCAAAGCATTAATGAATAAATTGTAAGATGTTTCCTAATAATAGAACTACTAAGCCTACGAACTGGTGAGATAATCTACAGTGGTCATATTATTCTAGCTAGAAATCAAATTTCTCATCATTATTTTTAGTTCAAAGTTGTGACGGGGTTGAGGAACCTTCTAGAGCACCATTAAAATGTCACCATCTAAAGGATTAACCTTGACAATTACAAGAATGTTGATCATGAATCCATATTAATTTTTGCATTTTTTTGGTAGCCTGGAAGGTGGAGTTTCTTTGAAGAAAATCAAGTTGGATTTTTAGCATCAAATTTTGTTTTTATTCTTCAATAAGATAACTATCAGTTTGTTAGGTAGCATAAAAAAAGAGTGAGTTTATTTTATTTTAACACCAAACAAAGCAACAAAATTTTATTTCCTTGCAAGCTAAGTAATGTAGCTAGGCTCTATATATGTAAATTTTCTATAGATGACTCAATGATATTCTTGAAGAGAAGGTTGATCATTATGCTAAATTTAAGATCCAATAGTTGCAGGTTTTTCCCCAAATTGTGATTTCCTGAGCATATCTATATGTTATTATCTATGCATCCTTAACTTTTTTTATTTTTCTTTAATCATTATTTTCTTATATTAATTGACCTAGAGTAATAATTTTTATAAATCATGTTGAGTTTCTTTCTATGAATTTATTGAGAAATTAATATGTGGCTAGGTTATGAGAAGATAACATGGTATCAGATCTTTAAACTCTAAATACATAGAAAGGATTTGTGGCAGAGATTTCACTAGAAAAAAAATAAGTTTTTTATCTCTAGTTTCTTTTCTTGTGGTGATGAAAACTAATGTTCAATACAAGGATATGCTTGGGGGTGCGTCTAACTTCTTGCGAATCTAACTTCAATTACACTTATTTGTCCAAGCTTACATAAGTCAAAGATGAGCTAGTTACCATTGTAGAGAAAATTTATGAAGATGAGTTTCTTCATATAGACTTCGAAAGAATTAGGAATTTTTTTAAAGTGTGTGGTTGGTAGAGATTGGCTCACTAATTGGGCAATACTTTTGGATTATTTTTTTCAAGAAGAAATTAGTGAAAGTGTTTGTTGAGGAGACTAGATAAAGTTGGCTCAAGACAAATAAAATCTTTCTCTTGTTAGTAAAGGTAGGAAAAAGTATAATAAAGGGAAAAAAAAAATTCCTATTATAAGAGTGGGAACACATAAGATCTAAGGTGGATAAAATATTTTTTCTACCATAAAATTGGTCTCTATCCAAGTCATTGTTCGAATGGGAATAAGAAAGATATGGACAATCAAAAGAAGCAAGTTGCTTCTACATCCGAGGTGGATGAGTTTGCATCATGATTTGAGAATGATTTTTTACTCATTGCTTGCCTCTAAAGATAAATTACCAAAAGGTTTTGGTATATCTATAGTTGGGCTTCTTACTATATGATAGGACTCAGATATTATTTCAACATTTTCTATATAGAGCTCAATGACAATGCCAAGTACCATGCAACTAATGTTGGCACTGCCAAGTTTCAAACGGATTCGCATAAACCCTTATTGGTGGAGGATGTATTGTTTATTCCTAGCATAGAAAATAATTTAAGTTTAGTTTCTAATTTGAAAAAAAGGGCTTACATCATAAATTTTGAAAGGGGAAAATTTTATATTCATCCAATAAATTCCAAAGTTGAAAAAGTGATTGGAGTTAGAAATGGCAACTTATCCTTATTTTAGTTATAGATAACATAAGCATTAGTAAGAATTTATAAAGGGAAAGGAAAATTATGGGATAGGAGGATGCCTAACATGGATCACTTAATGTGTTCAAGAAAATGGTGATAGGGCTACCAATAACGAAGAAAAAAAGCATGAGGTTTGTAAGGGTTATTCTCTTGGGAAATATGCCAAGACCAATTTTTCTAGAAGTGATAGTATATTTGAAGTAATTTAATATCTCATATACTCATTTTGTGTGGGCCTGTTTCAACATGATCCTTAAATGGGTACGATTATTATGTTACCTTTATTGATTATTTATATAACAAGACATGGATATATGTTATGAAGAATGAGGATGAGGTCTTTGGTAAATTTAAAGTAAAACCATACAAGGACAAAGATCAAGATGCCAAGGTCTAGTAATGGAAGCCAATATACCTCAGATGCCTTCAAATCCTTTGGTTCTTAGGAAGGTCTCAAGAAAGAGTTGATAGTTTAGTACAATCCTCACCAAAATGACATTGTTGACCAGAAGAATAAAGCAATAGTTGGAGCAGCCAAGGCCATGCTTCATTATCAAGACTTGCATTCAGTACCTATGGGTTGAAGCTCGCAATATAGTTGTATATTTGTAGAATAGGAGAACTCACAAAGTTTTGGGAAAATTGACTCTATTAGAGGAATTTAGTGGTAAGAAACCAAATTTGGACCATATTCAAAAAAAATTTACCTTATGTATTTTCACATTCCTGTGGATAAATGAGAAAATCTAGAACCAACTATAGTGAAGGGTATCCTTGTTGGTTACAATAAAATTTGTAAGGCTTATTAGGTTTGGGCTTATTTGTAGAGATGTAAGTTTTGAGGAGCAGATGAATCTTTAGAAGTCTAGTAGCATGATGAATGAGGAGCTATCATCTACAATTGAGGTAGAAAATATTCATCATACTTTAGTCACTCAAGCTAGAGATAAAGACAAGAAAACTAAATAGGATGATTAGGAGGACTAAACAAATCCTTATCCTCATATCTATATTAAAGAGAATTATAAAAATGAAGCATATTACTAAACTTTGATGGATACACACAAATATTTTGGTGATCCACAAGATACAATGAGACAAAGAAAGAATCTCAAACATTATTCTGTTTATGTTTCACTTATGAGTGAATCAATTGAAGTAGAGACTTCTATCTTTCAAGAGGTGTACAAGTACCAATTATGGAAGGATTCTATGGTGGAGTTGCATTCATATATCATGAAGGACAATCTGTGGGAGGTAGCTCCATGAACAAAAGATAAGTCTATGGTGTTGCCAAGATGGATGTATAATATTAAGAAGACTAAATATGGTAGTGTGGAAAAGTTCAAAGATGATTTTGTTGCTAAGAGGTTCTCTCAAAAGGAAGGAATTTACTATCATGGGACATTTTATCTAGTAGCTAGGTACTCTTCCATAAGAGCTATAATTTATGTGGCTATACAGATGGGGTGGAAGATTCACTAGATGGATGTTAAGACAATATTTCTCAATGGAGTAATTGAGGAAGAAATTTACATTTAGAATTCTAAAGGATTTTAAGCACATGGGAAGGATTCTCATGTATTCAAGTTAAAAACAACACTATATGGAATCAAGAAACCTCCTAGGGCATGGTATTCATGAATTGATAGTACTCTTTTATGTGTAGGCTTTATCAAAAGTGAGGAAAATTCAAATCTGTAATATGTTCAGGTGAAGGATGAACTTCACATACTTTTCTTGTATGTTGATGACTTATTTCTCACAAGCATAGAGGAGCTCATAAGACACTACAAGAGAGACCTTGTGGGAGAGTTTGAGATGAAGGTTTTGGGATTGATGCAATACTTTCTAGGATTTGATATGTGGAAGAAACAAGGAGAGATTTTCCTTGAATGAGGGGAATACTTAATTGATATCTTCTTAGGATGGATAACTATAATCCTATTCAAACACATCTTGTAATTAATTGGAAGAATATTGATGCTACCAAATAAAAGCTAGTGGATCCTACTTCATATAGAATTTGATAGGTGTTTACGACATGGGTAAATTAAGAATTGCACATAGATAATGGACACTAACAAAAACATCAGAACTCTTCTTATTATTCGCATATGCCAAACAATATATTATGCTTGCATGATAAGATATGATCTGATGAATACAATGCTTCTTGAAGGGGTTATAAATACTTTTCGAAGAACCTTCTCGAAGGAATCCGTCGGCCACATACAACATGTCACTACATAACTATTTACCCGTCAGCTACATAACAAGAACTTTTTCGAAGGGACCCGTCGACTAATACACAATTTCCTTTTCGAAGGGACTTGTCGGCTGATACACAATTTCCTTTCTGAAGGGACCCATCGACCGATACATAGTTTCCTTTTCGAAGGGACCCATCGACCGATACACAATTTCTATCGATGACATCATCCCTCCCAAAAAGAAAAGTTGTCTCCTGACGACTACAAAACAAAACTCAAGCAACTAATACAATAATATCACTTTTCCATTCATCCCATTGTATCTATAGCCTCTGCTAACACAATACTGACTCCTCAAGCTAACCTTAATAGCCACCTGTGCTGCTTTCTCTGCTTCCAACTCCTAGGTACCTTAAGCCAAATGTCATTGCACGGCTTCCAACTGGATGATTAGCTCCTCCCAAGCTCTCTACGCATCCACCAAGATAGCCTCACGACCAACACCTACTCTCAGTGCCTCTGGTACATAGACACTCCATGCCTACAATAGCTCCAAGTCTTCTCAACTGGTCAGACTCCCATGACTAATATCCGCAATGATTGGTGGTTAGGGGGCAGCGCCCCGGGTGCGCCAAGACCAAATTAGTACTCTGAAACCTACACAAAACTCCACGAAACACACCATTTTTGTTATTTTCTACCAATTCTATGCTCTTTCTGGAAATCGCTAATGCTTCCCCTTCCCTATGGCATCATCTGATACTCATTCTGAGCACTCTTGATTTGTCGACTTTTTTTGTTTTTTTTTTTAAAGAAAACCTCCTGTCACCCTTCTATGCTACAAATGTATAGCTACACCATACATCCTGCCACTGTATCAACTCCTTCCTTATGCAATATCCTGTAATGTCCTCCAAAATCTGAATGCAATAGCAAGTAGAAGTCATATGCCAAAACCCCACTCTTCAAAATCTGTAATCTCGCAATCCAACTTCGTACCCATGATATGCTTAAAAAATCTGTACAATCACCTCGCATTGCAAATTGCAATTTCCATACACTGTCTTTACTTCCAAATTGTGTGCACCGTACGGCCAAAATTTGCAATGTCAATGGCTTTCCTCAAAAATCCACACAGGGATACTGTACGATGATTTTACATGGTTAAAATAGCTAAAAATCCATATACTCCAAGTCTTCATAAAATCCGTACAGTGAGTAGTGAAATCCACACAGTGAAAAAGTCTGTACTTTCTCAAGCTATTAAAATCCATATGGTGGTCTTAGTGCAACTCTTAAAAAAATCGTACACTACAAGAAAAAGCCGTACTACAGCCAAAGCATACACCAACCTTCAAAATGGAAGCTGTACGGTATTCTTCCCTTCGACTATAAATCCGTACGACACTATTTTCTTCAATATGGAAACCATACAGTACTTTCCTTGAATTATGAAAACCGTATGCCACTTAAATTATGAACATTTTCCTTCAACCATGAAAACTGTACGACACTTAAATTATGAAATTTTTTCTCCAATCCTAAAAATTGTACGGTACTTTTTCTCTTTTTTTAAAAAAATAAAATAAAATTTGAATAATAATGAATAGTAAAGTTAGTTTTCCCTTCGACCATCATCATTGTTGGTCTGCAATGACAAAGGGGTCTCCCGAAGGTCATTCTATGACACAGGAGTCTTTTAGCCATGGTATATCTTTAGCTTTGAGCCATTCACTGCCTGAGGAATTTCCTGTCCATCTAAAGTCCATAATTTTATTGCTCCATTGTCCCCTACTTCCCGAATCTGATACGGCCTGACCCACTTAACTTTGAACTTGTCTGGTTTGATCTCATTCCAGTCATCGTACTTCAACACCCACTGTCTGAGTTGAAACCTGCTATGCCTGTTCTGTGTCATCTCCATATCACCTAGTTTATTCTCGAAGCTCACTACCATGGACTCTGTGAGCTGCCCCTTTTGTCCGACAATAACACTTTCACTCTGTACTGCTACAACTTTTATTGAACCCTTCCTCTTTGTTGCCTGTGCAGACCATATCATGTGTCTTCCTTGTTGCTAGTACCTTTCTGCTATATCTATGGTTCGACATAATACTTTCTTCCTATGCAATTGTACAGTAGAATCTTTCCTTCTTTTGGGTTCGTACTATATATTCTATCCTTCAGCTTCAGTCATATCCTTGTTTCCTTCTTTAGCTTCTTTGTGTTGCTTCTAACATTCATTTCCTCCTGTGACTTCTCCATGTTCCTTTAGACATTCATTTCCTCCAGTTAGCTTCTCTGTGTTCCTTTAGACATTCATTTCCTCCTTCGGTTTCTTTGTGTTACTTGGGACATTCATTTCCTCCTTCAGCTTCTCTGTGTTCCTTCGGACATTCATTTCCTTCTTTCTTACCTTCCTCTATCCTTAGCATATTACAACTTGGAAAGAGCTCATAATACTCTATCTGCTAGTGGTAAAGACCATTTACTAAATCCAGATCATCATCTCCTTCCAATCATAGGACTCCCTCCTGATCGGGTTCTATACTCTACCTCCTCTTGTCATCTTCTCCTTCGAAATCCGATGATAGAGATTCTTCTCCAACCATCTGAGTGTGTAGATCGATGGCATACTTCCGGCCTTTGCTTTCAAGTAATAACGTATTTTTCTTCCAATCGTGTTTTGCGTTGTCTTTTATCAACCACCCCCAGCCTAGAATGGCATCATATCCTCTCCACTTCAGTGGGATCACGACGAAATCCAATAAGAATGGTTGTGTTCCAATTGTCACTAGGTGTACTGTTAGGACTCCCAATGGCTTGATTCCATGTTGATCAGTTGTTAATAGTTGGAATGTAGGCGGCCATAATGTCAGTTGTCCCAATCTTTTCCAAGTGTCTTTAGGCAACACATTGACATCATACCCTTCATCCACAATCATTTCTATCAATACAGTCCCGAGAATGCCCATTTCAACAATTGTCGGATAGCATCTGGATGAAAGAGCTAACAGCATTAGATCTTCTGCACTTGCACCACTTTTCTTCTCCTTTTTGTCTGCTGCACTTGCTCCACCTTCCTGCTCCCTTCCATGTTCTCCTAGTAGTTGACCAGTGGGAATGATGTTTGTGAGTGCCGATCAGAGCTGAGACATAGTGAGCAATAGATCACTTATCCTAATTTGTATCTTAGCTTGCAATATTTGTCATGCAATGTTCTGTTCTACACAGTTCCGAACGGAGGTACTTGGCGGGTCCTTCCGGTGTGTCATTTCTTCTTGTGTTGCTTTTTGGATATCTACCTGTGCTTCCTCCAGTCTCTTTTTTTCTTTTGCTGAATCAGTGTAGAGCTTCTCCTACTTCTGTTTGATAGCTAGAACTTCTTCCTCGTCCATCCCGATGGCTATCAAGTTTACTCTGAACTTCAGGCACTTAGTATCATCATGATCGCCAGGTCCACACCATCAACATAGCAACTTTGGTGTGTTCATCATTGTGCACTCTCAGGAAAAGTGACCCCATACATTGCATGCATGGCATTGAACAATTGGCCAACCATTCACATCGTACTGAATTTGACTCCTTCCTCCATTGTTGTTGTTGCCACCATTGTTGTTTTTACCACGCCGGTTGTTTTTGTATCCACCTGATGTGGCACCTTCCATACTAGTGTTCCCGTTCCCTCCTGATGGGGATGCCTCCTATGATAGGAACACTTTCTGTGATGTTCTTATTTTTAAATTGAAATGGCATTTCTTTACCGAGTGTCCCGGGATCTGGCAGATTTCACAAAATTGATCTTTTGGGTAGGATCCCTTTGTATGGCCTTCTTTCTTACACTCTGTGCACCATAGGTCATTGCCCTTAGTCTCCTTGTTTATGTTATTGAATTCCTTCATCATCCACATCATATCCTTTTGGAGGGTATGGACCTTCCTATTGCTTCCCTCATCATCGTCGCTGCTATCTTCTCCTGAAGGGTCATCGTCATCTGAATCTGATGAGCTGGTCTTCTTCTTCTTCTTTGTCTTCTGATCACTTTCGAGGTTCATTGCTCGATTGTATGCTTAAATGTATGTCAATGGTGGCACAATCTTCATCTTTTTCTGCAGCTTTAGGTGAAGGCCTTCAATGAACCATCTTTTCTGGAGTCCATCTACCAGTTTATTCTCCATTTTATTGATTAAGTCCTTCAACCTCCTAGCAAAGACCCGTACTGTTTCATTCTTCTTTTGCTTAGTATTGAATATCTCCGCTACAATTTCATTATCGTCATGCAGAAGTTGAAATTCTGTGATGAACTCCTTCTTAATGTTATCCCAACTGTTTAACTTTTGTGGATCAGTATCAGTAAACCAATCAATCGCAACACCCCGTATGGTAGTGAGAAATTGTTGGATCCATTCGTTTGCATCTGTTATGCCATTTGCCCTCCAGATTGTTTCACATGTTTTACAATGTCAAATGGGATCAGCTGCTTCATCACCATCAAATTTAGGCAACTTTTCCTTCAGACCTGCCATTATCACTGTATGTTGAGGTTTTTTTTTGTGTACCTACATTTTTTTGCACTCTCGCACTATTTTGAGCACCCACGTTGTTCTAAGCTCCCGTGCTATTTTGAACACCCACGCTATTCTACACACCCAAGTTGTTTCTAACACCCGCACTATTCTAGACACCCTCATTGTTCTGCAAACCCACACTATTTTGTACAACCCCACTGTTGCCAACACCCGTGCTATTTTTGACTTCCGCACTATTTTCAACACCCGCGCTATTTTTGGCTTCTGCACTGTTTTCAACACCCGTGCTATTTTCAACTTTCATGCTATTTGGTGAAGAAGAGGGTTTTTCAACCGAAGTTGTTCATTTTGGAAGTATATCTCAGATGAAGAGGTCACTCCATGCTCATGCTCCTTTGGCACTTCAAGCCGTGTGAGTTGATCTCCTTCTATCTTGATTCTCTTCCCGTGGCTTATGCAAGTTTAGAAACTCCTCCCTCACTTCTTCCACCAAAATGAGCCACTATCGAATCTCCTTCAACAATCCTTTTGCACTCTTGTTTTTGTCAGAAATCTTCTGAAATCTCATTCGACCCTCTGTCTACTGAGCCAGAATTAAATTTTTCTTTGCAACGCGTATGTCATCCTTTTCCTTCAGCTTACTCTTATCTTTGTTCAACTGATTCGACATTTAATTCATATCCACCTGCCTACGTACCAAGTCCATCGGGCAATGACACCAAATATTTATGGCATGGGTTAATTAAGAATTGCACATAGATAATGGACACGAACACGAATAGAAGAACTCTTCTTATTATTCATATATGCCAAATAGTATATTATGCTTGCATGATAAGATATGATTTGATGAATACAATGCTTCCCGAAGGGGTTATAAATACTTTCCAAAGAACCTTCTCGAAGGAGTCCATTGGCCACATACAACATGTCGCTACATAACTATTTACCCGTTAGCTACATAACAAGAACTTTTCTGAAGGGACCCATCAGCTGATACAAAATTTCCTTTTCGAAGGGACCTGTCGGCTGATACACAATTTCCTTTTTGAAGGGACCCATCAGCCTATACACAATTTCCTTTTCGAAGGGACCCAACGGTCGATACACAATTTCTACTGATGACAATAGGCTCTTGTTTATCTTTGGTCAACACAAGGCCAAAAATTTGTTTTGAAGTGAACTCTCTCAGTGTTTTTATGGTGGAACCTAAAAGTGTGCCCTAGATAGGTTCAAAGCACGGTTTGAGATATCTCCAAGGAAAAATTAATTATACAATAAAATATATTCATTAGGATGGAGTGAAGCTTGAGGGTTTTATTGATATATATTGGTTAGGTATTACAATTAACACGAAGAGCATTTAAAGGTGTAATTTTAGTTTGGGATTAGGAGTTTTTTATTGGTACAACAAGAAACAAAATTTAGTTGCAAACTAAGTTCTCTAGAGGCTTAGTATTTGGCATCCAACATGGATATTTGTGTAGATATTTGGTTTCATAAAATTTAAGTTGGGATCTTTTATTGTAATCTAGAACTTACAATCATTTACTATTATGATATGAGTTGCATCAAACTCTCTAAAATTTTGGTGTTTCATTAGAAGTCCAAGCACATTGAGATGAAGTACCACTTCATTAGAGATTGTGTAGAGAAGGGGATAATGAAACTCTAGTACATTCCCATAGAAGAACACATAACACACATCTATTCAAAGGCTTTGGTGAATAATAAACTTGTATTCTTTAGGGATAAGCTATGTGTTGGGTAGGAAACCTTCCTTGCTAAGAGGGAGTGTTGATTTTTTTCTTGTAGCTTGGAAGGTGGAATTTCTTTAAAGAAACTTGAGCTAGATTTTTATTAACAACTTAAATTTTTATACTTTAATAAAATAATTACATGTTTGTAAGGTTGCATAAATAAAGAGTGATTCTATGTGATTTTAAAGCCAAAGAAAGCAAGGAAAATAATTTTTACTTGCAAGCTAAGTAAAGAAGTTGGGTTGTATGTATGAAAGTTGTTTTAGAAAATTTGATGATATTATGAAGAGAAAGTTGGCAGTTAGGTTGAATATAGAGTCCAATAGTTCCATTTTTTTCCTCAAACTTGGGTTTTCTTGATATATCTATGTTATTTTCTGTGTGTGTTTGACTTCTAATACTTTTCCCCTACTAGTTGCTTCTATTAATTAGCCTAGAGTATTAATTGTAATATATTAGATTGAGTTAGTTTTTGTGAATTTATTGTGAAATTAATCTATAGTTGGGTTATGAGAAACTTCCAATCTATTGCAATGAAAAAAAGTTGCAGGCATTACACTATGGCAAAAAAAGGTCCATTCCAATGTCAGAGTATTAAAAATTATATCCCTAATATGAATACAATATTTAAATAGTAATTATCTAGTCCATTTTGTATGCCTACATGAATCCTTCCACACTGGGTAGAATGTCTGTTAATAATGTTTTATGCATTTTCAAATGAGTTATTTATTTTGATGATCCTCTTAAAAACATTAAGTTTTTTCTAAGGCTATCTTGACATTCAAAATATTAATTTCATTTCTTCCATAGGTGAATAGGCATTTTTCAATCTTCACCAACAATTTTATTCTCCTCTCAACTAGATTTATGGATTCACAAGAAAATTGTATTTAATAAGACCGCATACATTGCATGATAGATACAACTTTACCAATATTTCACAATGAGATATATATTTCAATTCTTTCCAAAAGATTTGATAAATAGTTTATTATAATGAATCAAATTTGGTTTTGAAACTTTAGATTGCTATGGTGAAAATGTCCAAATCTTTATTTTCAAGAAACATTTTTCAAGCATGGAAAACTCATCATAACCAAAGAATTATACTTTTGATACTAAAAATAAAAAAAGAAACACAACTGACTAACTTGGCCACATAATTCATGTCAAGAGAAAGACCCATGCAATAATATCTCATATCTTCATATAACTCTAGATTAGGCACATAGATACTTTAATGAGAGAAAAATAGCTACACACTCACTCTATTGACAATGGTAAAGTGTTGGATTGAACAACATATGTTTGCTTGCAAAGGCGTGCCCCATTTATTCCAAGAAAATATCCTGCTCTAATACCATGTTGTTTTTCCAAGGTTACTTTCAATTATCAATAGGAAATAACTATTATTTTTCTCACAAAAATGGACCATATATTTGTCATCTATAGCTATTATATAGATATATTGATTTGCATATTTATTCATCTCTAGTTATTAAATGTTGAGTGACAACAACTAATAGGTGATTTCGATTAGGTGTATTTTATTGTTTTACTTTTTGAAAAATCTATTCAATTTAGAATTCTTAGAATAAGAATAAGAATTACTAGTAATTTACAAATATGAGATATTTCTCAAGGTTGATCTAAATATAAATATTATGTAAACTAGTATATTAATATTTTAGTTTGTACCTCTATATTAATGTATACTATTTCATACACAATCGATTGAAGTATTTATTTACAACTAATTTTGAACTAATATTATTGTAGTTTTCCATTGTAAAATTTTAAAAGAAATATAATTATATAATAAGCATGTTCATTTTTTGCAATGAGCGTGTTACATGAATTTGTGAATAATAAGTTATATTTGTGAATCTAAAACTAGTGTAATTATTAGGTCCTAATACTAATTATTTTTTACCCTTTTGAATTATAAGTGTTTATGTTTTGTATACATATACAATTATCAAAGATTAATTTGATATCAATGCATTCACTGTAGTAATTGGAATGGAAATTTCCAAATATATTATTTTTATATGGCATTTTAATTTTATTTTTGACTTCAAAGAAAAATATATGTATTGCTAGGTACAAGATTGTATAATAGGCCTAATTGTTAGAGTGAATATTAATATTGATTTGAATCAAGTACACATCATACTAGTCATTATGATGTCATAATTTTATGAAAAATATCTATGACCATGGGTTGTTAGAGTAAATGTGTGAAGAATGTAGCTATGATATATGAGGTGCTTTTCAAATATATAGAGTCCCCTTTTTGTATATTTTGTGTAGCACAAAGGCCTACAAGGTGAAAGGTGCAAGTGTAGAAAAGATAAGATGGACTAAGAAATATTGATAAATAAATAAATAAAATTTAATATTTATTCAAATCAAGCCCGTGGAATGGATCAAACTCTTGTAGGGAGGTTCTTAGGGGCCAAACCAAACATTGAGATTATTTGTGCCTATGTTAAAAGGAAATGGGCCTAGAAGGGATAGTCTAACATAACTGCTATATCAAAAGGATGTTTATCTTTTAGCATCTCCTTTGATGAATATTGAAGGGATATCTTATGCAATGGAGTATTAGTTGTTGGTAAGAATGCTTTGATTTTGCGTAGATGGTCCCTGAACTTGAACTCTAAATATGAAATGATGGTCCAAGCCCTATTTGGATAAAAATTTCATGTATGCCTCTTGATTCTTGGGTTGAATATGTTTTCAAAGGAATTACTAATGCTTTTGGTGAACTCTTATCCATGGACCTAGTTACAATGTCTAGAAGAAGATTAACCTATGCTAGAATCTATGTGGGTGTTATTCAAAGAGTTGATATGTCAAAGGCTATTACAATCAAATATAAATTGGGAGTCTAGCAACACAAGATTAAATATGAAACCATTCCTTTTTCTTGTTTCCACTATAAGAAATCTAGCATTAGGTGAAGAAATGGCCCACTTTGATTAGCATACAAAAAAAAAAATTATTCATAAAGGATCTAAGGTTTTTGGAGGTGTTGATCAAAACTGTCATGGAATGGATCTAATAAGGTTAGTGTCAATTCTAAGGCATTGATTCTTTAGTAGGGAAATAACATTGAGAAGGTGAGTTTGGTGGCAAGTGAATGTGATCAAGAAGTTTCTACCTAGGTAATTAATATTGAGGAGATGAAGACTTAAGGAATGGACCCCATGGATAATAATTTAGTAGTAGAGGGAAATAATGTGGTGTCAAAGGATAGCCTTATTGAAGGTGGAAAGATTTCCAATAGGGGTGGGAATGAGGATAGCAGTATTCATATTGAAGATATTTTAGGAGATTGTAGTAAGAATTTAAATGAAAGAGAGGAATCTAACTTTCAAGAGGCACATGAGTGCATCATTCTTGGGTTAGGCTCCTAGGATAAAAATAGCCCTCATAGAGAAGATCCTTCTATGGATTTCCCATAAATGTGGGGCGATGTTGAAGATATTTCCAAATCCTTGAAGAAAGAGAAAGAAGTTATTGGAGTAGATTAGTCAGATGTAGTCCTTTTCTTTAAGAAGAATAAAGATAATGCTTTGGCAATTAAGAAAACAAGGAGTAAGAAGATAGGGGATGTTATGCTTTTCAGTTCTCCTAATCGAAAGATCTTTAAAAAAGGAGATCTCAGGAACAAAAAAGTTAGGGATGGTTGTTAGCCCCTTACAACCAATTGGGAAGGGTATCAAATCTGGGGATGTAGGCCAAACCCCTATTTCTGTAGGGAGATTCTCTAATGTGTAGAAAAGAATTATGGAGATAAACAGAAGTATATCAGATGGAAGTCAAAGCACTATCTTAGATTCAACATATTTCCATGAGAAATGAAGTTTATTTCATGGAATATCAGAGGATTAAATAATCCTCATAAGCAATATATGGTGAGGAACATGACTAGAGATAATAAATTGGATATTAGTCTTTTGCAAGAAACTAAGATGCTTAAAGATAAAGTTGAAAGTCTATAGTTGTTTAAAAGTGGCAAGATTCTAGGGGGTGATTTTGATGGTGCCTCAAGATGTATGGCTATTTTTTGGAATGATAGATTTATTTGTGGGGAACTTGTTTCACAAAATAGAAGTATGATGAATATTAGATTCTCTAATACTAAGGATGGCACTTCATCAGTGTTAACTATTCTTTATGCATCTAACACTAAATGGGGTAGGAAAGATTTTTGGGTTGATCTTTCTAATCAAAAAAAGAATTTTGATGATGAGAACTGGGTTATTATGGATGACTTTAATACACCTCTCAAAGAAAATGAGTATATGGGGGGCAATCAAATAAATTTGGATAGAAGGTTGGATTTGATAGAGTATAGTGATAGTCATCTTCTACATGACATGGATATGCATGGTGTTGACTATACTTGGAAAAATAGAAGCTCAAGGAAGGACCTTATCTAAGTGAGGTTGGATAGAGCCCTTATTATTAATGATTGGTTTTTTATTATAAATTCTCTATGTTTGCTCATATCAGAGTGGGCTCTGATCACTACCCCATTTTTCCTTTGGATAACCCAATCACTACTAAGAAACATTGTCCCTTTGGATTTGAAAAAATTTACTCTTCATCTTGGTTTGGAAAACCTTATTAAGGTTTGGTAAGGTATTCAACTGGAGAGATCAGCTATGTTTAAAGTTGCTTAAAATTTTGAGAAATGTTAAAGATAATATCAAATGATGGAACAAGGAAACCTTTGGGAACATCTTTAACAAAAAAAGGCGAATTTGTGAGGAAATAAAGGAGATTTAGGATAGCATTTAGTTTGAGGGTTATGAGCTCATATATAGGAAGGACAAAGATCTAAAGCTGATTGAGATGCATGATATTATAACTAAGGAGAAGATGTATTAGAGACAACAGTCTAGAAATTTTTTTTTTAAAAAGGAGATAGGAATACCAAATTTTTCTTTATGAGTGTTTTGAAGCATAGAATGGTTAATAAGATCTATATACTCAATGTTTATGGTCTTTTTACTAATGATGATGAGGCTATTAAAAGGGAAACCCTTAAAAAAAATTAGTGGACTACTAGAGAGGGAACCTAGTCTAGATAAGGATAAGAAAAAGGAGTTTCCAGAGTGTATCCCTAATAGCATCTTTGATGATAAAAAAAAATACTCACTACCATCCCTACCAATGATGAAATTACTAAGTCTATTTTTTCCTTTGAGGTAGACAAAGCTCCAAGTCTAGATGGTTTCTCCTTCCTCATTTTTCATTCTTACTAGCATATCATTCAAGAAGATTTTTTAATAGTGTTAAAGAGCTCTTTGGGTCTAGAAAACTCCTTAAGGAATTGAATGGTACTTTTATGGCATTGATCCAAAAAAATCCTGGTGCTAATTGTATGAACCAATTTAGAACAATCAGTCTTTGTAACTCTTTTTATAAAATCATATCCAAAGTTCTTACTCTTGAGATTTTGTCTATATTACCGTCTCTTCTTTCAAGACAGCAGAATAAGTTTTTTCTAGGGAGGTAGATTTTTTATTCTATCATTTTAGTGCATGAAAATATTAATTCCCTTGGTAATTCCAAGGAATAGGGGTTCTTATTGAAGCTTGATTTATCAAAAGCTTATGATAGGGTAGATTGGGAGCTTTTGAAATGTGGGTTGGAAGATTTTGGGTTTAGTAAAATATTTTTGGAAGTGGTCCTAATGTTGGTTTCCTCAGCCACCTCTTGTACTCTTTCCAATGGTCCTTTGACTCCATTCATTTAGGCTTCTTTTGGCTTAAGACATGAGGACCTGCTATCTCCTATTCTATTCATTCGCATGACTGAATGTTTAGGTAGATATCTAGAAAAAATGGTTCTTAATGGCAATTTTGTGGATCTAAGACTTTATTCTAAGAATTTGACTTGCTCTCATTAGCAATTTGTTGATAACTCAATTCTGATGGGAGAATCCTAAATCAAAAATGAAAGAAATATCAAGAAGGCTCTTGAAGATTATGGGAAGGCTACCAGACAGATTATTAACTGAAACAAATGCTTGATTTACCTCATCAATGTTAATGAGAATAGACAAAATAAAATTAGAAGAATCATTGATTGTGAGGGTAGAAGCCTTCTAATATCTTACCTTGGTCTTCGTCTTTGTCTTGATACTCCTGAGTCATTTTGGAGTTCTTTGATAGACAAAATCCACTCAAAATTAGTTAGTTAGAAAGGTTCTCTCCTTAGCCAAGTAGGTAAGGTTACTATTCTTAAATCCACTTTAGAGAATATGCCTCTATATGCTGTAAGTGTTTTTAAGATTTCTATTAGATATACTTTGGCAATTGAAAAAAAATAGAAACATTTCCTATGAAAGGTTATGGAGAAGAATACAAGAATAGCTTTGATTACATGGGATAGAGTTTGATTGCCTCAAATAGAGTCCATCTTTCCAATAAAAAGTGGTACACCTTCCAAATCTTTTCCTCCTAGGGCTTTGATAGCCTTCAAGAAGTACTCTTCATTCAAAATAGGGCCAAGTTCAAGGACTACATCCTTCTCTTCTACCTCTTTGCCCTTCTCAAATTCTTCTTTTTCCTTTCTCCTAGCTGCTTTAGCAAATGCATCCAGTTTCACCTTCACCTCTACAAAGGGATTCTTCAAAAACTCTTTTATTCTCCCTTTATTCATCAATTTTCTTGGGTTGTTCTACATTTTTCACCATGCTAGTTTCACCTATTGACTCTCTAGTAGCTGTAGACATCCACCAACTATTCCCAAATCTTTAACTTGCTCTAGTACCACTTTGATGTGACAACCAATATTGCTCAAAAACCACAAGCTCTATAGGGTCTTCTTAGGTATTCCACCTAATCAAATAGGGATTCTTTCACACCATATGCCTCTGAGGACTCTATCAAAGAGATCCCACTTCTTCAATTGGTGCAAATCAATAGGTTTGTACGAGATTGATCAACTTTCCACAAACACACAAATAACCACAACGCTCCTTGGACCTTTTTTTTTGGTCAAATGAATACCTAGGCATGCCTTAGGTTACTCATCAATATACTACATCCAAAAAAAGTGCAAAACCCTATTCAAATTTCAATCCACAAGTCAATTTATACTCAATTGCTTGGAAAAAGGATACAAGAATTATTGCTCCAAATGCAATAAAACTGAGATATTTTGAAAAAATCCGTTAACAAAAGCTTAAAAAATCACCTTTCTAGATACCATTTTGGATTTTTTGAATATTTTTTAACTCTTAAGCCCCCAACTTGTCTATATAGCCCAAGCATAATTTTAGGCTTAATTTTAGGTTCCAAGGATTTTGGTGTTGTTCAGGATTTAAACCTCTAGAAAGTCCTTATCAAGACTCCTTCTTTGGATTGGATTTGTCCCTCACTATATAAATACTTACCACTCCAAATACTCTTTTTTCATATTTGTGATCCCTAACCAAACATGGTTTGCTTGCTAAGGAATCACACTAAAAATGATTTTCATGCTTCCCATGAGCTCTAATTTTTTGTGCATAATGTACAAGGAGTCTAGTTCCAAAATCCAAGAGGTCATACATTCCATACAATGTGAAATGGCCCTAAGACTCCATTTTGTGTTGGTTGCCCAGTTCAGAACAACAACCTACTAACTTACAAGATAGTTTATTTGAACACGCAAAAGTCTCTAAAAAAAAACAAAAAATTAAAAAAGAAATGAATTAAAACATTCACTAACAATTTCAACTCGAAAAACCCTAAGTTTGATCCGTACAAGCATGAAAAACTACTCAAAATAAGAAACTACTATAATAATGAAAAATGTTGATTACATTCCATACAATGTTATTTCTCCTTTTTCCAACCTCTATAAAAGGTTGAGTTTGAACTTATATAGGATTTTAATGTACATTTCTAACCACTTTTAGTGGTTTAAGACATCCAACGAAGAATTTTCTCTTTTTGCATAAAAGTTGCAAAAGTTGTCAATGATAACTTTGCAAGAAATCAATAATTTTTGCAATTTAGCAAATTTTCTACCCAAACTTTCTCTACTCTCTACAAAAATATCAAAAAGACCTAAGATGGATCCAAAACACCTAATAAGGACCCTAGAAGACTTGATTACCCTATTTGGCCCTCAAAACCAAAAATTGCTCTATGGAGCCAAATGAGCACTTGTTGAGCAATTAAGAACAAGATTGCATTATGAGACTCTTCAAACCCATTCAACCTCACCTTAGAACCATTTTGATCCTATTATTACTCTATTGATGTGGCTAGTATTTCTACAAACCAAAACAACAAAGAATCCCTAGGTCTACCCTTTAGCCTACTTAGGTTCTCCTGCACCATACTCCTTCCATCAAAAAACACTATTTCCCCCTAATGGAAACATTTCTAAGGGTATTCCAACCTTCTTTAACTCTATTTCAGCAACCCAAGTAACCTATAAAGTTGTCTTTCCCTTCCATTGAATGAGATGTTCCATATGCACCTAATGCCTTGTAGACTTCTTTACCCTTGATTCTAACAATTTCTTTACTTCTAACTTGCTCATATTAGGTATTCCAGGAGGTTCAAGGTTAGCATGAACATTTGGACTGATCTAAGGTAAGGTGCCTTTGTATGCCACCAAGTCTTGCACATTTAAAATAGGAGATATGCCTAAATCTGAAGGTAAGTCTACCTTATAGGAATTTTCTCCATATGTTGCCATGATTTTGCAAGGCCCTACCCTCTTCATTTGTAGCTTGGTAGGAAAACCTTTATGAAGCCTTTTTTATTCAAATGGATCATTACATAGTCACCAACAACAAACTGAACATTTTTCCTCTTTTCATCCCTATAGGCCTTGAGTTTTTGAGTGTTATCTTAGATGGTCTTCTTGACTTGCTCTTTAATCTCTTCCATAGTTTGAAAAATGTCCTCATCTTATGAACATCTTTGATATATATACCCTAGATCTCAAAATTCACATACACCACTTGGATCCATTCAATAAACTATCTCAAAAGGATTCTTTCTAGTGGTCTTATTCTTGCTATCATTATAGGAATACTCTGCTTGTGAAATGATAACATCTCAACTTTGACCATATTCCTTAGTTAAGCAGCTTAGAAGGTTTCTCAAGGTCCTATTAACCATTTTAGCTTGACCATGATTTTGGGGATGGTAAGCTAAACCAAATGACATATTTGTACCAAGCTTTTTCCACAATGCTTTCCAAAAATGGCTCATAAATTTAACATCCCTATCTAAAAAAATTCTTAATGGGAGTCAATGAATCCATACAACCTCCTTGAAAAATAATTATGCAATGTGACTAGCATCATTAGTTCTCCTCATAGAATTAAATGCCTCATTTTGCTAAATCTGTCAACAACAACATAAATGCTATCATACCCATGCTTAGTTTTTAGTAAATCTACAACAATGTCCATACTTACACAATCCCATGGCCCATTTGGAATTTATAAAGGTTGATATAAACCTACATTGATGATTCCTCCTTTGGCTTTCATGCACACCATGCACTGCTCCACATACTTGGTTACATCCCTTGCTAGTTTTGGCCAATAGTAGAACCTTTGCACTAGTTATATGGTTTTTTTGGTATCAAAATGATTAGTTAGGATGCTATTATGCTTCTCTTGTATTAGGTTCTCTCCCACGTAACCCCTTGGTACACACAATTGTTTACCCTTGAATAACAAGCAATTTTGCAAGGTATGTTCTATATATTTTCCATAAAAATGATTCTCAAAATCCGTGCATACCTTGTAGGCTTCAGAAAAGTCCTCATCTTGTTTGTAGAGATTTTGAAAACTCTTTATTCCAATACTTTGGAGTTGAATCTCTTGGACTATCATAATCCTCCTACTTAGTGCATCTGCCACTTTGTTCAATTATTACTTCTATTGCTTGATTGTGAAGGTAAAGACCTACAAATATTCCATCCACTTCAATTCCTTATTGATCAACTTCTCTTGAGTGTTGATGTAGTTAAGAGCTTGATTATATGTAAACAAAAAAAATTCCTTGGGCAACAAATAATGTCTCCACTTCCTAAGATAGAGCTCTAAGTCATAGGATGAATACTTCTTCTTGGCCTAATTAAGCTTCTCACTATAAAAAGCCACTAGTATACCTTCTTGACTCAAAAAACCACCTACTACTAAGCCACTTGCATCACATTCTAAGGTGAACAATTTATAAAAAATAGCCAATTGTAGGATAGGTTGAGTGGCTACTTGTTTCTTCAACATTTCAAATGACTATTTAGCTTCTAAAGTCCACTTAGACTTCACTCCACCCTTTATGGTATCAAACAAAGGTGCACAAAAACAATTGAGGTTCCTAATGAATTTCCTATAGAATTTAGACAAACCATGGAAACTTCTTGCCACAATAGATTTCGTAGGTGGCAGCCAATCTTGTATAGAAACAACCTTATCCTTGTCCATCTTTAATGTGCCTTGAGACACCAAAAATCCTAGGTACACAAGTTCCTCCTTGAAGAAGTCACACTTCTCAAGATTTATGGCTAGTTCCTCCTAATGAAGCCTCTTCAAAACTTCCTCAACATGATTTTTTTGCTTTTCTCTAGTCTTGTTGAAGACAAGTTTATCATATAGATACACCACTACAAATTTGCCTATGAAATCTTTGAGCACTTCATTTATGAGCCTCATGAATGTGCTAGGATCATTGGAAAGACTAAATGACATTACAAGTCTTTCATAAATACCATCACTAGTCTTCAATGTTTTTTTCCATTCATCTCCCTCCTTTATCCTTATTTGGTGATAACCACTCTTCAAGTCCAACTTAGTGAATTATTTAGTGCCTCCAAGACAATCCATAAGGTCTTCAATCCTGGGTATGGGAAACCTATACCTGATTGTAATCCTATTTATGGCTCTTGAATCTATACATAATCTTCATTTACCTCCCTTTTTAGATGCCAACACAATAGGAACTACACATGGGATGATGCTCTTTTGTATCAAACCTTGATCCATCAATTCTTGGACATGTCTTACCACTTCTAAGTTTTGATCTAGAGTCAACTTCTATGCTTCTTTTTATGCAAAGAAGCACTAGGAATAAAGTCAATTTGATGACTAATAACTCTCCTAGGAGGTAGAGTAGCTAGAGTACTATCACTTACTATATCCTTGCACTTTTCAAGAAAACTTTGGACTTCATTTAGTAAGTGTTCCTTGGCTAAATTCTCCTTTTCTTCAAACTTCAAAACTACTGCAAAAATTTGATATTCCTCATTCTTGAGGTCTTTAAAAAACTCTTTCCCACTACAAAATAGCACAATAGGAACTTTTTCTTGTGTTTCCTCCCCTTCCAATAAAGACTGAATTTTCAAGGTCTTTCCTCCTTTTTTAAAAGTTATGGCATTTTCCCTACCATCATACACAACTTCTCTATCAAATTACCAAATCCTACCTAGCAAAAGATGACAAACATCCATAGGAAAAACATCACACAACAATTTTTCCTTGTATCCTACCATGGAGAATTCCACCCAAGCTTGCTCATTCACCAAGATGCTTTGTCCCTTGTCGAGACAAGTAACCTTGTAAGGTTTTTCATGATGTATCTTCTAAAATTTCAACTTAGTAACAACCCCCTTTGATATTACATTATCAACAAAACTGGAATCAACCACTACTTCGCATACTTTTCCTATGATTTTGCATTTTATTCTAAACAATACCCTCCTTTGTTTAGGTTCATCAGGAGCTGGTTATTTGATCAACAGTCTCCTAAACATGAGGTTCTCACCTTTTTCAAACTCAATGTCTCCTATATGCCATTCTTTTGTCCTAATTTGAGGAAGAAGGCTTTTCTAGGCATTTGGAGGATGGATGACCCAAGTGAACACAATTGTAACATTTCGTACTTACAAAGTATGAATCAGATTTTCTTGATCCTCTCCCATTACTTGATCCTCCTTGGTTTCCTCTCCCTTTATTGTAACCAAATCTTAAGGAGTTATCACTAGCTTGCTCTGTGAACTTGTTTTCACCTTTATTCTTCTACTCACTATCTCTACCTCGGTAGCCTCCTCTTTTCCCTCTTTGATTTCTTTTCTTGCCTCTATCCTTGAAGTTAGAATCTCCTTTCCCTTTTCCCTTCTCCTCTACCTTTAATTCTAGCTAATGTCATCTTTGAACTATGGTAGGTACCCATAAACTGAACTCCTCTCGGATATTCCACTTCAAGCCACCTAGATACCTTGCCACTTTGATTGGCTCATCTTCTTGTTTCTTGGATCTTAGACATAACCAATAAAATTATTTAGCATAAGAGGTCACATCTAGGTCTCTTTTCTTTAACCCTTTCCTTCTCTTTTGGAACTAAATTTCAAAGTCTTCAGGCAGGAATTTCTCCTTTACATTACTGACCATAGCCTTCTAGTTAGCTATAGGAGTCTTACCCATGTTGATTCTTTCATCTTGTACATATTCCCACCATGTTAGAGTTGAGACTCTAAGCCTTGACTTAGAAACTTTAACCTTTTGTACCTCTGATACCCCCTCACACTCAAAATGGGTCAATGACTGCATCTATGTCCATTTTTCTAGTGAAAAGTGGTACACCTTCCAAAGATT
The DNA here is from genome assembly GCA_028749045.1 of Cupressus sempervirens. Lineage (NCBI taxonomy): Eukaryota > Viridiplantae > Streptophyta > Pinopsida > Cupressales > Cupressaceae > Cupressus > Cupressus sempervirens. The sequence goes on from CM053789.1 coordinate 461,285,460, forward strand.
TTCATCCTAAAAATTGGATAGCTTTTAGGAAGTGCTCTTCATTAAAGATAGGGTTAGTTTTATGGAATACATCCTCCTCTACTACCTCTTTACCCTACTCAAATTCTTCTTCTTCATTTCTCCTGGCTACATCAGCAAATGCATCCAGTTTCACCCTCACCTCTACTAGGTATTCTTAAAGAAATCTATTCTTCTCCTTTTGTTCATCAACTTCCCTTTCTAGTTCTACATCTACAACCATGTTGGTTTCACTTGTAGACCATCAAGTAGCTGAAGACATCCACCAACTGTTCCCAAATATTTAATTTGCTCTAGTACCACTTTGATGTGACAACCAATCTTGCTGACAAACCCTAAGCTCTCTAGCATCTTCTTAGGTCTACCACCTAATCAAATAGGGCTTCTTTCACACCCTATTCCTCTAAGGATTCAATCAAAGATATCTCATTTCTTCAATTGATGCACATCAATAGTTTAGTACAAGATTGCTCAATATTCCAAAAAATACATGAATAACCCCAATACTCCTTGGACCTTTCCATTTGGTAAAATGAATACCTAGTCATGCCTTAGGTTATTCATCATCATTGTACACCCATAAAAAGTACAAAACCCTATTCGAACATCAATCCACAGGTCAATTTGTACTTAGTTACTTAGAAAAAGGGTACATGAATTAGCCCTCCAAATGAACTAAAACTGAGGTATTTTGGAAAATAACTTAATGACAGCCCAAAAATAATCACCTTTCTAGAAACCCTTTTTGGAGTAGTTGAAGATTTTGTAACTCTTAAGCCCCTAACTTTTCTGTATAGCCCAAGCACAATTTCAGGCTTAAATTGAGGATTTCAAGGATTTTGGTGTTCTTTAGGTTTTAAAAATCCTAAAGTTCCTTGCCAAGACTCCTCCTCTAGATTAGAGTTGTCCCTCACCATATAATTACACACCACATTCTTGGATTGAAGAATTAGACCTTTCAATCCACTCCAAATGCTCTTTTTCAGATTTGTGATCCCTAACCAAACATGGTTTGCTTACCTAGGGCATCAAGCTAAAAATTCCTTCCATTCTTCCCATGGGATCTTCTCTTCTATGCATAATTTACAATGAGTCTAGTTCAAAATCCCAATATGCTATACATTTCATACAGTGTGAAATGGACCTAGGACTCCATTTTGTGTTGGTTGCCCAGTTCAAAACAACAACCTACTAACTTACAAGATAATTTATTTGAACACAAAAAACTCTCTAAAATAACACACAAACTAAATTAATAAATGAATTACAAGATCTAATAAAACTTCTAACTTAGAAAGCCTTAAGTCTAATCAATGTAGGCATGAAGAAAACACTCAAAATAAGAAATTTTTGTAATAATGAAAAATGTTGATTGCATTCCATACAATGTCATTTCTCCTTCTTGCGGCCTCTTGAGAAGGTTGACTTTGAATTTATATAGGCTTGGAATGTACATTTTTAGCTAATTTAAGTGGTTGAAGGGCTTCTACAAAGAAGTTTCTCTTTTTGCATAAAAGTTGCTAAAGTTGTCAATGACAACTTTGCAAGAAATGAACAATTTTTGCAATTTTGCAAATTTTCTACCCAAAATTTCTCTACTTGATACCAAACTTTCCAAAAGGCCTAACATAGATCCAAAACACCTAATGAGGACCCTTAAACATTTTATTACCCTATTTCACTCTCAAAACCTAAAATTCTCTATGGAGCCAAATGAGCACCTTTTGAGCAATTAGTAGAAATATTGCATTAAAACCTATTTAACCTGACCTAAGAACCAAGTTGATTCTATTATTACTTTAGCAATGTGGCTAGTGTCACTATAGAAAAAAACACTAAAGAAGGCCTAGGTCTACCCTTTAGCCTACCTAAGTTCTCCTGCACCACTTTTGAATGATAAAATTCTTACCACAGAGAATTTAATGAAGAAAGGTATGTGTCTTGTCACTAGATGTTATCTTTGCAAGGAATAGGAAGAGTTAGTTAATGATTTGATTATTCATTTTTCTTCTACTAGAAGGTCTTGGGAAAGGATCTATAGAATGTTGGATATGGATTGGGTTTTCCCTCTCAGTATTTAAGAGTTATTCCTATCATGGAAGTCTCATTCTTGAAATACCTTGATTATGAAGTTATGGGAGTTCATCCTCCCATTTATTAGTTGTGGTGTATGGAAGGAAAGAAATGATAGGGTGTTCAAAAAGAGGATACTAATTTTGTTTAGATATTTCATAGGATTAAGCATATGGTGATTGAGAATACTTTTTTTTTGGTAAAGGTCATGAACCTTAGAATGAATGGGAAGGTAAAGTGATTCAAAATTAGAATTTGGAAGGGTTAACCATCTCTTAGAATGATAATAATCTTAGGAATTGGGCTAGGTGAGATTGTCCACCATAGGGCTAGTATAAGATTAATTTTGATGAGGGCTCAAAGGGAAACCCAAGGGTTGTAGGTTGTGGTGTCATTATTAAAAATATGAATGGGGATAGTTTTTGTATTATGGATAATCCTATCGAGGAAAAAACTAACCATGTTGTGGAAGCTAGAACTTCTCTCCATCATCTTTATATTCCAAGAGTATGAATTTGAAGAAAATTTGGCTTGAAGGGTATTCTCTTAATATTATTAATTATTTTAGTAAAATTATTTATCCCTCTTGGACTATCCATAATATTATATGCAATTTTATTAATCTTATTAATTCTTTTGAGGATTGTGTTATCACTCACAACTAAAGAGAAACAAATCAAGTTGCTGAGTGGGTTGTGAATGTGGCATGCAATAGTCATGCAAAGATGATTTGGAATCATGGTAACTATTGGAAATATAAGAGGGGTAACTAAGAGGGGAGGGGTGAATTAGTTACTTCTAAAATAAATCTTAGATCCCTTAGATGTTAAATAAAATTTAGAATGATAAAATTGATTACTACCAATACTTGGCAAGAATATAGAAATTGTTGTAACTCAGTAAATGCAGAGTGTGTATTACTTTTGCATATCTTAAGATGTTATTAGTAATTACTTGCATGAATGAAAGAAATAACTTGAACACATAAGACACCATGATTTAGCATGGAAACCCAATTTAAGAAAAAACACCAAATGTCAATTTTTTTTGTTTTTCTCTCTTCTGAAGTGAGCCCTGTTAAGAGCCAACCTTGTCAAAGGTTACAAAACATATTGTTAGGTGTTACCTTGTTAAATGATTTAATCACCCTATTAGGAGTGGCCTTGCAAGAGGTCTTGAAACAATTGAATTGAATTTCCACCTTGTTAGAGGATTCATAAATGACTATTAAACCAACTCTATTAAGAAATTTTAGTTCATTGCTACAATGGTTAGAGAGTAACAATGAAATGACCTAATTGTTATGCAACTAAATTTTTTATTATAGATCTCTATTCCAATTCAAACTTGATCCTTCTTGATCGAATAACACTTTTATGCTCCACAAGGATACCTATTAATCATTTAAGTTCACTTCATGTCTTCTTATCTCTTTCAACTCATTCAACTTGCATATCACACTCTTTGAAATCACAACTTGACCTTTTACTTATGCCTTCCAAATTTGCAAGTTAGCTCAAATACAAATTAGAATAAACAATATTAATTATCATAGTCAGCTAGAATCAATAGTTAAAATAATTAAGCTTTACATGCCAAAATAAAAAAAATCATTTGGTAGCCAACTCAACTTGGTAGAATCTGATTCTAAAGTGATATCCTATGTTAGCCAATAGAAGCCTAGTTAACATTGAAAACTTACAAAATCCCTCTAGTAATCAAGTGAATTCAGTTAATAATAACTCTATTCAACTTTCTCTTCATTAACCAAGTGAGCTCAGTTAAAAATATCTTTAGCATAACTTCCTTTGATGCTTGAGTGAGCTTAGTAGATATTGCCTTATATACAAAGTAAAATTAGGAATGCTCGATAGACAAGGAAAATTATCTTCACTAACCAAGTGACCTCGACATGTACAGACCATCAACTGATATAAAATTTGTGTGACATCAAAGACAATACATAATTAATCAATTGTATCCAATAATCTCCCTCTTTGGCATTGATGATAACACATGTCATAGCACAATGAAATTTTGAGAACAAGACTCCCTCTATTAGAAAGTTTCTCCCTCTTTGATTCTCCCATAGTATTCTCCCTCTATGAAGGAACTACTTATCTTCTACCTCTACAAAAGTTCAAAAAACAAATATGATAGTAAACTTCGCCCTCTTTGACAACACATGCCAAAGACCATTATGATTAGTATCAATTTACCATGAGTACAAGTTCATTTGCAATATGTTCTTGTCAATACTACATCAATTGATTGATCTTCATCTTGGTTCCTATTGATACATCACTAAAATTTATTTAGTGAGCATCAGATAGGGGAATGATCCCTAGCTTACCTCTTAGATACAAAAATACATCCTTAGGTAATGGTTTGGTGAATATATCTGCAATTTGTTCTTTTGTATGCACATATTTCAATTTGATTTATTTTTCTTGTACTAATTCTCTTATAAAATGATATTTTATAACATGTGCTTTGTTTTGAAGTGCATCACTAGATTCTTTGATATCTTGATTGCACTAGTGTTTTCACAATACATGACTATTGACTCTTTGATTTCAACCTTCATTCCTTCCAACAACTATTTGAACCAAACAATGTTGGAGCAATTCACTACTGTTGCCACATATTTTGCTTTTTCTATGGATTGAGATGTGTAATTTTTCTTCTTCCTTGTCCAAGATACCAACCTTTTACCAAGAAAAATGCTTCACCACTAATGCTATTCCTATCATCAAGATTTCTTGCCCAATCAACATCAGTAAATACTTCTAGGTCAAGGTTCCTTCCAAGTTTGTACCATAAGCCATAGTCTTCAGTACCTCTTAGATACCTCAAGATTCTTTTTATTGCCATCATAAGGCTTTCTCTAGGTTTTGCTAATAATCTTGCCACTATCCCAACTGCTAAGGCAATATCAGGCCTTGTATGTACAACATACTATAATTTCCCAATCATTGATCTATATAAGGTCTGATCTACTTCTTTGGAGTCATCATCTTTGTTAAGCTTAAGTCCAGTACACATGAGGTTCCAAATAGTTTTGAATCCTCTATTTCAAACTTATTAAGTATCTCTTTGATATTGTTACCCAATTTACCTCCTGCCAAAATTTGAACTTTGAACACAAACCCCACCCAATGGTCACTTTCCATTTTTTAATAATATTTAATACCCCAAAAATATGAAAATTAAAAAAAGCATTTGAAAATTATGGTATTTCCTTTTCTGTTTCCACTGTCCTGCACTTTTTGTGCCATCAAATCTTGTTTAGATCTATGGTGGGTGCTTCCTCGCATTTTGAAATGCATGATCCTTACGCATTGTGGGAAAGCCCCTTGGTGATGTGTGGTTTGGGTGGGTCCATCTTCTCTGGGTCGTCGTAGACAAGGTGGACAGGTTGTAGGCTGAGTTGATGATTCTATTGGTGCTCACTTTCTTGTATTCTAAGCTTCATTAGACTTTCGGACAATGAGAAGAAGCAATTTGGTGAAGCGTGTCTGGATGACATCATGATGTGTATTTGTAGAGGTCCAAGACACACATGTTATGAGCACCATCAGATCTCCTAGGATCAATGGTTGGCGCATGCCTACAATATCAAGATGTGAGGGTTTTAAGTAATGTGGGCCTGCCCCCTTGTGACACATGGAAGGAATAATGTCATGGGCCCGCCCCTATTGCAGAGTGATGCGTAAAAAATTCTCAGCATCCAATGTGAATAGATATGCAGCCAAGGCTTCCCCACATTATCAAGATGTGAAGATTTTAAATATTGTGGGAAAGTGCCTCACTGCTGCATATCTCTGTGGGACCTATTTCTTGTGTAAGCCATAGGGTGATGCTAGGGTGATGCCAGGGTGGTGCCAGTTGTGTGCCAGGGTGATGCTAGATGGGGCTGAGTTAGGTTGAGTGAGCTACCAAGTGTTTTATGGGTCCAAAATTTGAAGAGCGAGCACAGTTTAGGTCTAAATTTTTGTATGATAAATGTCCTTTATCCAGGAATAGAAATTTTAGATTGTGTCTATAAATGGATAATAGGGTTTCTAGCTAGGTCATCCTTTTGTTAGCCTTTGAAAATTTTTGTGAGAACCTTACATTTCAGTCCATTCATAATTTTTTGAGCATGAAATGTTTGAATTTTCAAATTGGGCAAATGTTTTGTTCCCTTTATATCTTTCGTGCCTCGAGCTACTTTTCTTCTCAGATTGTCCAACTGTCTAATCTAATTAGATCAAGCATTATCATTTCCTCGCTATGAAAACATGGGCACTCTTTATGTATAGTGAGGTAGCAAGTGCCAAAAATTTATAAAATGGGACCACAAAATGAAGACACGATAGTTGAATAATTGTTTTTTGGTTGATCATTCAGTCATGTACACCGTGCAAGTACTATCAGTACTATAAAAGGGACCTAGTGAAAGCAGTTAGAAGTTGGAACTAGAATGATGGTTTTTTCAATGTCTCCCTACCTTGCTATCGGGAAAAGTTTACATCTTGCCATTAGCAAAGTAGCAAGGTGCTGCAAAATCAAAAGCACGGTACCCTTGAAATTTATCGGTAACCATGATTTGTCCAACTGGCATGATTAGTAATAATTGATATTGTCAAAAGCAGTTGGTAGGAGCAATAATGATTTGATGGGTCCTTGTATTTCATGGTGCTGAGATTTATTAAGGTTGTCGAAACTCACTACCTCACTATCAAAAAAATTTGACATCTCACCATTAGCGAAGTAGCAAGGTGCCATGAAAAGAACATCCAGTGGGACTTCAAGTGACATGGATAGTGACTAAGACTAAAGTAAAGACTTTGTTGGGTGCCAGTAGTGTAGAATCTCCTATGTCATCAATACTCTAGACCCATGCCCCATTGATCAAGTGTACAAGAGATCTTGATTGTTAGAACAAAGCGAAATCAACAGTCCTTGCTATCTCGCTTTGGAAAGTTGCAAGTTGCTTAAGCTATGCAATATAGCGAGCATGGGGCCCACCACCTTTATGGAAACTTCATACAATTTCTCCACAATTTATTTGATCTCAGATCAATGGTCATCACTATTTGACCATAAAGAGTTGTCTAAATGATATGTATATCGAGGTAGCGAATGAGGGCCCACCACTATCTTTCTAAGTAGTACAATAACATATCATTTGCAAGATCAATATTAGATCGATGGCTATCGCTACTTCGCTATGGCAAGGTGCTCATTCTTTATGTATAGCGAAGTAGCAACCTATAGGCATGTGTCCTCAGTCACTAGTGGGTCCAGATAGAAGTGCCATCAAGGAAAGAGCTGTGTACATGGGTAATATTCATTCAATTGATTGACCAACTTGTCAAGTGCAACGCCTAGTTGTCTTTCTCCATATCCTATGATCGCAGGATTTTTAAAGATTGACGGTGCAGATTTAAATGCAGAATATGGTGCAACTCTATGTATTAATTAGACATGAAACCTTCACATGTGAGGAAAAAATAGAGTATCATATAGAAGATTTCATTAGTTTTACCTTACGCGAGCAAGGATTTCAAGCTATTCTTGAGCAAAAGCAATTACTAAAGAAAATCATGCTGAAGTTTGGCAAGCTTGTGAAGTAGTTTATTCACAGAAAGATTTTTTTGTAGGAATATAGAGGAAAATGAGGACAAAATTCAAGTAAATCTAATGTAATCTCTGTAGGTGTTTCATTTCTATAAACCATAATCAAAGATGCCTCCAAAGAAGGGATTTTCAGGTCAAGTAAATTATTTAGATAGAAATGTACATGATGACTTGCTGGAGTTGTTGCTTGTGTCTACTATAGAAACAGTGCAAGTTAAAAGGTGGACCTCATTAAACCCTAGGTTAAGAATAGCTAATGGATTGTATGACAAGGGTAATTGGGTCCAAGATGCTCAAACCTTGCAAACTGGTTTGAATTTGTTCAAGAAATGGTTTGTAGAAAGGAAATTGTATGCTCCACATGCCAATATATGGAATTTCAACCTGGGAAAGATAGTTGTTCCAAATGTGTTTATGCATTATGGCCTCCTTGAGTCCATGGCAAAGATTTATGATCAAGCCACTAGGGTAGTGAGAAGAGTAGATGGTGAAGTTTTAATCACCATTAGTCCAGAAGAGATTAGGGAAGTTTTCTGTTTGGGACCTCTCACTAGGTATCATGTGCCCATTGATTTGACAGAATTAGAAAAAGAATATATGTCAAAGAAGGATGTAGTTAGACAAGGTGCACTAAAGGCCCACATTGGTAGAATTAGAACCCTACCAGCAATAACATCATCCTCTAAAGAACCTTTCAAGAAAGCATGCTTCAATGCCAAGGCAGTAGAAATATATAGGACCCTGTGTAGAGTTTTTAGAGAGGATGAAAAAGAATTTATCCTTGTGAGTTTTATGTATATAATCACTCAAATCTCCTCATTCGGTGTAGAAATAATTTTTGATTTTGCTTCCTACCTGGCTAATGAGAATCACAGTGGATTGGCAGGGATTGCAAAGGGCAAGGTGGAGAAAGTTTGGGGCCAATACTCCCTATTAATGCATATGTTCCTATTTAAGAGTGTTACATACTCTGGGAAAGAAATGGTTCTAAATAGAGAACAAGAGGGAGAAGCACTACTAGTTCAATTATGCACTGCTAATATGATGGGGGAGGTAGAAAATGCTAGTTTTGTTAGATTTGACAAGAACTTTTCATCCAAACTAAGATGCCTCATATTGAGTGACAATTCTTAAGGCACTAATGCACCTTATTAGGCCTATGAGAAAACCCCATAGTCTTAAAGTGTCACATAATTGGGGAGATATCATCCCATATTCAGTTTCAACTACCATTAGAGTTTATGGATTCAAAGGGACACCCCATGTAATACCTTACCAAGTACATTGAAAGGTAGGAGTGGCTGAATTTTTGTGGCAGTTGGGAGGAGTGGAAGAAGCCTTTTTGCACAAAAGGGGAAGAGGATTAATTTTTCCCACTTGCACAGTAGCCCACTAGTTTCTAATAACCAAGGAAGGGTGGGTCTTCCTCTACAAATTTTTGGATCAGTATAGAATGGCAGTATCTCACTCTCATTTTTGTGATGCAGAAGATTTCTTTAATTCTTCTTTTAGGCATAGAATCAAGCTTTGTCCGGTTCAGCATGAATTTTATTTCCTTGAAGATGTAATAAGGAATGAGTACTCTCTATAGGAGCAAGAAACAAAGAAAAAAAAATGAAGAGTCTATTAAAAAGTTTTGGATTTCATTAATTCTTTTGATAAAGATTACAACCCTCTTAGTAATGCTATAACTACTGCAGATAGAATAAATAAGCTTATGAGTACATTCCCCAAAATAATGGAGGTAATAAATGAGAAGAAGCAACATTTCATTGATTCTTTTCCAGATAAAGCTAGGGAAATGATGAGAAGATTGGGTTTCACTCACAATATAGGGACAGGCCCACTAGTTGTGCAAAGGACGACATGATATACTATCATTCAGGATCAAAGGCCCATTGTGAATAAAGGAAAATAGATAGTTGAATCTACTAGTGTTGTTTTTGAAGAAAGGCCATCTTAATCCTTTCCTAAGAGAAGAAAGATAATATGGGAAGAGCAACCACATGATGAAAGTTACTCACCTTCCCAAACCCCTATGAGAATTGAGGAGGAGCAGCTGACTGATGAGAAAATTGAACAAAGTGGATCACAACGGGGAGTCTTTGTAACCCAGGCAGAGATTGATGAAGGGAACCCCCAGGAGTCTCCTACGCCAAGTTTTGAGTTAACTATAGTAGATTTTAGGGGAAGGGAATTAGACCCTATTTTAGAACAAGTCAATCATCAATTTTTGTCTGATAATAGTTTTGTAAAATTGAGGGCTTTCCATCAGTTTTCTTGGAGGGAAAACATGCACAATTTTGATGAAAGATGTAAAAATATGAAAGCAGGACATCCAAAAATAGATGAAGCCTCCATTCAGGATCAAATAAAGGAACAAATGATACAAGAGTTCTAGAATATAACCCCTAAAGAGGGGAGACAGATGGTAAAGGCTACAAATATTTTATTATTGCCCAATTGGAGCATTGTTGATGCCTTGATTTTTAATTCTGTGTGGGATTGCAAGATCCATATTAAAGAGAGTTCTTTGGAACTGCATTCAGTAATGACCAAGATGCTCTTGTTATGTGGTCATTAAGAGGAGGATCTAGGGCTATTCCATCACACCTTGATGATTTAGGACTAACAAGGAGTATCATTGTGAGGAGAGTTGCTAATACTTCACATGTACAGGCAACCCACATGAATGTGGATTATTCTGAATTTGCCTTGGCTACTATGAAAGGGAAGAAAAGGAAATGATTAAGCTGCAGAGCAAGTATGAAATAGTGGTGGATGCCTACAATAAAGAGGTTAAAAAGAGAATTGAGCTTGAGAACAAGCTATTGGGAAGATCCACTAGGCCAAGAATAACATACACTCACCCCCCAGTTGAACTCTTCAAATCCAACCCCCTCATAGAAATACCAAATATACCCCAAAAGCCACAATACTACACTGGTGAGGATTTTGAAGAAGAAAAAGTTAAACTGTGGGCCTTACATGTAGAATTGGAATCCAAATATCAAGATAAACTAAGAAAACCTCTCACATATTTGGGGGACAAAGTTGAATGGCTACTAATTTATGATTAGTTGGCCAGGGTGATCAGTATCTGGGAGGATTTGAAAGCCAAGGATGAGGCTCTAATGGCTATTGTGAATAAATGGATAAGAAGGGAGAAAGAAATAACATTTTTGTGTTTATCTGTTATAGATAATTCTTTTGATCAAATTGAAAAAACATTTGATATTGTTTCTGATCTTGCTAATTTTGATAATAAAAGGATTCATTTACAAAAAATAGTAGTAGGCTACTTGAACAAGTACAAGAGCCAGAAGTTCAATTTTTTTCCTCATGCCCTGGATAAAAAGAATAATTTGAAAAGAAAAGATGAATGGGCAAAGGAACTTGATGATTTATTCTATTTAAGAATGAATCAAGTCATTAATGAATAAGGGCATGCATGGTGGGCTACCACAAAAAAAGAAATGGTGAAGGTCCAAATATTATTTGATTCTATAAAATGAGAATTCATTGCCATTAATAATGAAGCTAAATACATGATGGAAAGATAGAGGGATATTTTGTAATTCAATTGGCCAGATGATACATTATTTGACAAGTGGATAGCAGAAATGGCTCTTGGTGACCAATTTAATGAAGATGAAACTGACAGTGATGAGGTGCAAGGTAAAGAAATCCAAATCGTTGACACTATCACTACACAAGCCCAACTAGAAGAAGAAAACAAAAATAAACAGTCACCTTTAGTTGCAAGCCTTGGCCTATAGGATGTTGATACAACTAAAGAAGAGAAAAAGGTAGAAGTCACTTCCACTATACATGATAAAGGTGATGAAGACCCATAGGTGGAGTTTAATGTGCCATCATTAGAACCAACTTCATCATTGGCTAATTTGGCTATTGCATCAAAAGGAGGATTAGAATAGCAGCCAACTCAGCAGGATTAGAACATGTGACAGAAGTTGACCCACCAAAAAGAATGTTTTGATTTGGATATCTTCTATTACCCACATTTTGTCATTTTGTGATAGGTGTATGTAAATATTCCTTGTAAGAGACAGCTATCATTTTCTCTTAGCCTGAAGCTTGTTACATCTCACACTATATAAGTGAGATTCCAGGGCTAGAGAAAGGGTTTGAATTCTATTTGTCTAAGTGATGCTTAGTCTTTTTTTAGTCCATTTTTATTTTGAGCAAGTTTGTGATGTATTTTCTCTATCAGATCTTGAGAATACATGAATATAGAATGATCTGTGTTTCTTTTGAAGGTCATTCTGAGTCTATTGTAAATTGTATACAATTTTTTAAAAAAAGTGAATACAAATTATGAACTATCCCAATGCCAGTTCTTTCTAAACTTTGTCTCCTTTTGATTACTTGTTTATTTTGATGTTGTATAAGTAAAGGTTTGTGCAATTGAATGCAATCCACTTAGCTTGTATATCTATTTATCACTAATGTTAATTCAATGGATTAAGTAAAAGCTTTGATGAATGTGATAAGGTTGCTATAGTAGTGGAAAAGATTTTGAATGATGAATCCTAATAAGAATTGCTAATAAAATTTGTTGTAAGCCAACAAATTAGATCTAATAATTTTTTGTGGACTATGAACCCTAATGGATTAGGCACCGATCAGATTTGATCTAGCTAAAAGAGAAATGTGTCACAAATGGTTGTCAAAAATGCATAATTGTAATCAATTTTCATTTTATTTCTTGAATATTTTCAAAGTTGGCTTGTACTTGTCTGCATGGAATATTTTAGCCTTAGTTAGCCACTATTGCTAAGAACATCTGTAGACCTATAGAAGATTTTTGGCCATATTTGTTATATGGGATGTGTTTATCAAATTATCAAGAATTGTACATTTATTTGAGGATTTGAGATGAGAATAAAACTAAAACTAAAATAATCCTTAGACAGTTTCTCCTAGTCTTGAATCATCCCTGGGTATGCCCACCCTGATTTTGCAGAGCCAGAAGAGTACAAAACCACCCTTGGTTTTGTTGAAGTTGGGCCCAAATGGTTTTCACATAAAATTGTTAGTAAGAATTGGCTATTCTTTGGGTTGTGTGAGTAATGTCATCTTGGTATTAAGAATTTTGTTGCTTAGTAGTTTTAAAAAATCCAACAAAATGGTGATTCTACTAGGGAATTGTCCAACACATCTGTGAAAAGTACTGCAGTTTCTTTGGTCCTATTGTGTACGTGTGTTTTAGGTTATCTAAGTTTTTCCCGTGGTTATAAGGGAATATTTTAGTGACAAACATTGAGAATTTAAAGAGAGAATAGATCAAGTACCATAGCTACACACTGACATATCCAGCCTATCCAAGTGTCTTATCTAACAAGCAAGAGTTGCAATCTTATGATCTCAGTGATTGGTCTATCCATGTTAGATATTTCTATTTCTATTTGTGTGTTGTTTCCTTTGAGTTAGAAATAATTGTCATTATGAATTTTCCCAAGAATAGGGTGGTGACTAAGTCAAGGTTTTGAATCTAGTGCTTATTTTAACAAAAGGTGAATATGGATGACAAAAGAAAGAACACAAGAGCTTATATGAGAGCCAATCTTGATGTACCAATGTATATTGATTTACCCCAAGGTGGTAGGAAGAACCAAAATTAAAAAAGGACAGATCCAAACCCCACCTGGAAACCCAGAGGTAACGCATCTGTAAATTCCTAGTATCAACCTATATTAGGGAGAGATTCTTCTTCACTCAATTTTGAGTCTGAAACTACAAGAATCTTAGGAGGCATTTTCAGTACCCCATTACCAGACGAGAGAGTTTTTCAGGACAAAGGTTTTCCATGATAGGAATTGCTTCATCAAGGCTAGATCCCGTAGTAGTCATGAACTATAGGCTAGGATTTAGTAGTTCATTTGATTATCCTTTTAATCCCAGAGTAGCCCCATATGTGGAGCCCAATCTTATAGATCTAGATGATCCTACTGATTCAAAAGATACTTCTATAGATCCTAAAGAAGTGCATTCTGAGATAGGAGTTTTGAAGAAATGGATTACTGAGGAAGAAGCTAAACACATTTGTTTTGGAAAGGAGAAGGAGCAAGCCACCTTGGATGCCATAATAGAAAGGAATGCTCTACTGAGAAGGATGGTTGCCTTGAAGGAGTAGAATAAAAAGTTAGAAGAAAATACAACAACTCTCCATACTGATGTATTTGGAGATGTAGACAATTTGAGAGCTAAAGTTCAAGAACAAGAAAAATGCCTAAATCAAAGGCAAGAACCAATTATTTCTCAAGTCTAAGCATATGAACCTGTTTAGCTGGACCTCGTAGAACACACTGTAAAAGCTCCAAATAAAGGGAAAGGTAGAGCTATAGGAATCCAAATAGATGAACCTCAAGCTCTACCAAACAAACCCATACAACCCTCCATGTCAAAATTAGATCTAGATTTAGAGAAGGCTAGAAAAGAGAAGGAAGATCTTGCCAAAGAACTTGAGAAGGTTGAGAATGAAGCTCAAGCCGCAGAAACTAGGAGAAAAATCCAATTCATAACATTTAACTCTGCATTGGCTTCATGGCCCAATTTGTCTATCCCACTTGCAACTCGTGCACCAGCTAGTGGTCCAATAATCTCAACTTAGGGAATATCCCAATCTACCCCTGCCTCATCTTCCACCATTAGCACCCAAGTCCCCTTTGTCCAACCTCAAAAATCCCAAGCTGCTCCTCTAAACCAAGCTAACATAGCAAGTACCTCAAATGTTCCTAGTTTCCAAAAGAAACTTGTATATCTGGAAAAGTATAGACAAATATCATTTGTTGGTATTCCTAGTGCTCCACATCCCATATCATTTGATTTAAGAGACAAAGTGGTTAAGTTCTCTGGGAATAATATTGTTACTAGTGAAGAACATTTGAGAATTTTCATTGATGTGTTAAATGATTATGAAGTTGAACATGAAGATATGGTAATGAAATTGTTTGTGCATTTACTAACTGAGGATGCAAGGGATTGGTTTAGGAGGTTTCTTGATGATAGTATCACCTCTTGGAGTGACTTGGAGAAATTATTCAAGGAGCAATATGGAGACAACACTAATGTAGGATTCATGTTAAATGAATTCAACAGCATCAAGAAAAATCCAAATGAGTTCACATTTGACTTCAATGTAAGATTCCAAAAAGGTATGTATAGACTATTTCAAGTTATGAGGTTGAATGAGGATGTCTATCTCACAACATATTTCAATGCCTTTGATAGAAAAATGGCTTATCAATTGAGGGATAAGGATCCCAAAACTTTAAGTGATGCCTATAAAATTGTAGTAAATATAGAGAATAATAGGAAGGCATCTAGCAAACTCGGTAGGAGGGATGATCCAAAGCTTTTCAATCCCAAAAACAATAACAAAAGGGAGGGTGATAAACCTCCTATAGGAAAGAAGCGAAAAGAACCTACTATAAGCTAGGTTTTGGAATTACTAAAGAAGATGAATCCCACTAACTTCAATAAGCCAAATGTTACTGAGAGAACTCCTATGAATAGTAGCAATTTCAATAGGCAACCTAGAATGCAAAATTACCCTTACACCACCCAGTGGAAAGATGGTAAGTCAGTCCCCAAACAGACACAAAATGTGAAGGATAAGGGTACCCTAAATGCCTTGCAAAGGAATACTATAAATATGAATGATGATGTACCATAGTGTATTGTATGTCAATCACCTCATTTTTCTAATTATTGTGTTGTGGCCTAGTCATTTGCCCAAGATCAAGGCGTGCAGCCTAAAGAAGGAAGTGAAGAGAAAAGCCATGATGATATAAGCTACAATATGGTGAGCACGTGTGATGACTTCATAGATTCTGATTTTGAGGAACCTCAAAATGATGTTACCAATCAGAGAATTGCTTATCATTTACATCATCAGCAAGTGCTTATAGATGATGAAGGTTATGATATAGATAAGGTATGTGTTACATCTTCTGATGTAGGTCACACAAGCTTAAGAATGCCCTCCAAAGAGGAGATTGATAGAATCAAGTCCATAGTAACTACAATTTGAGAAATAGAATAGTGAATAATGATGCAGGAAAGCAGTCTAGTGTATTCATCAAAGATATCACCCATAAGATGAATGATCAAAATAAGAAAGTAAATGTAGATGTGCCTAAGATCAATGAAAACAAGGTAAGAAGTGGGAACCAAAAAAGAAGGTTCAATTTCAAATAAATGAAACAACAAAAGCAGTTGTACAACCAAAGAAATCAGAACCTGATACTATCAAGCAAACAGTGGGGTTTGTTGTTCAAAAGACTTCAACTCTAGGTACTCTTGTTGAACCTATTGATATGATATCTATGTTGTCCCAAATAACTATAAAAGTACCTTTGTCTAAACTTCTTAGAATTAAAGAACATAAGAGCAAGGCTTTATCATGGTTGGGAGGGATAGGAAACAATAATATTGTTGTAGAACAAACTATTGCCCAACAAACCCCATTAGTAGTAGAGGAAAGTGGTATCATATCCCAAATTCCCCAAATTTTTTTAGATGATTCCTTAGTGTCATTTATAGAAGATATTGACCCTTTTTTCCTCAGTCTAATCATAAAAGGGAAAACCCTAAAAAATTGTATAATAGACTCAGGGGCTTCTAACACCATAATTCCTTTCAAAGTGATGGAAGCTTTAGGATTAAAAGTTGACACCAAGCAGGGAAGATGCAGAGGAATGGATGCTAGGGAAGTCCTAGTCATAGGCACCATAAATGCTTTACCATTCAAGTTAGTTTCATATCTTGAAGTTGAGTTAACCATGTTTGTCCTTGTAGTGGATATACCTCGACATTATGGAATGTTACTCTCCAGAAAATGGAGTGTTGCCATGGGGGGAAGCTTGCAATGTGATTTGACCTATGTTACTTTCCACATAGGGGATAAAGTAGTCAAGGTAAATAGAGAGCCTAGGGTCAGTCACACTTTAGGGGAAGAAATTGATAGAGACTCCACTTATTTCTTAGATACTGTGTAAATGCCTTTAGAGCTAAATTGATTATTCAAGACGTAGAAAATTTGCCTACTATCATTGAACGTGAAGTTGAATGTTGCACAAATTCACTAGTATTATGGACAATGGATTTTGATGGGGAAAGTTCAAAAGAAGGTTCCAAGGTAGGGGTAGTTTTTGTCTCCCCTATGAAAAATACTTTCAGATATTCATTCACTTTGAAGTTTTCTTGCACAAATAATATTGCAGAATATGAGGCATTGTTGCTAGGATTGAAAGTTACCATACATCATGGAATTAAGAAACTACATGTCATAGGGGATTTTAAATTAGTTATCTCCTAGATAAAATAAACTTATGCATCCAAGAATACGAGATTAAAGAAGTATAGATATGCAATTTGGGATCAGATAGAATCTTTTAATGGATTTGGTAACTCATGGAGAGATAGGACTCAAAATAAGATGAGTAATTTGTTAGCGAATGTAGCAATCAAGCCTAAGGAGATATCATTTGTAGGGATATCTCAAATTGAGGTACACAATAGACCTTCCATACCTGATAACATTGGAAATTGGCAAGTCTTTGAAGATGACAAAGACATTATAATTTTTTTTTTAAATAAAGACAAGTACCATGGTCAGGAAATGGATTGCAGTGATTTAATTGAAACCATAGATGGTAAGGGAACCAATTTTGGCTAGGAGATTATGCAATTGAAAACCAATAAGGTGCCTAAGGGGTTAGTTGTTTTGGAAAGTGTTTTTGATAACCAAGATAGAGTAAAACCAGGAGTTAAGGACCCTAAGCCTCAGTAATTAGAAGAGATAAACTTGGGTACTATTGAAGCTCTCAAAAAAGTTTATATTGGCCAAAACCTACATACTAAAATTAGAAAAACATTGATTGACTTGCTTAGGAAGCATAAACATGTTGTTGCATGGTCATATGATGACCTTAAGGCTTACAATGAAGATTTTTTCCAGCATGTCATACCATTAAAAGATAATGTAAAACCTTTCAAAAAAAAGTAAAGACCAGTAAACCCTACCCTAGCTCCCAAAATGCAAGAAGAGTTGATGAAACTAAGAGATGGGGGATAATCAATCCAATTAGGCATTCCATCTGGGTTTCAAATTTGGTACCTGTCAGAAAGAAGAATGCAGATATAAGATTATGTGTGGATTTTAGGAATTTCAACATTGCATCTTTGAAGGACAATTATGGATTACCCAATATGGAAGCCATGTTGCAACAAGTGACTGGGTCTGAGCTAATGTCAATGATGGACAATTTCTCTGGATACAATCAAGTTTTGGTAAAGGAAAGTGAACAATTTATGATAACCTTCACTACCCCATGGGGAACATATGTATATGTAAGGATGCCATTTGGCCTGATTAATGCAGGAGCTACTTTCCAAAGAGCCATGGATGTGGCATTCATGATTATATTGACAAATTTATGGTTATATACTAGGATGATCTTACATCATATTCTAAGAAGGCTAAGGATCACTGCAAGCATTTGGAGAAAATCTTTATCAAAGCTCTAAAATATGGAGTATCCTTGAACCCAAAGAAATGCACATTTGGGGTGATAGAAGGAAAATTAATCAAACATATAGTGTCCAAAGATGGGGTGAAAATAGACCTTGAGAGAGTAGCAACTATTGATAAAGTCCCCTAGCCAAAGAATGTAAAAGGAATTCAATCCTTCTTTGGCCAAGTTAATTTTCTTACAAGGTTTGTTACCAATTTTGCTAAAATCAGTAGACCTATCTCAAAGATGCTCAAGAAGGGAGATACTATAGATTGGAATGGTGACCTTCACAAGCATTTTAGGATATTAAAATTGCAATAAAAAATGCTCCAGTACTAAGAACTCTAGATTATTCAAAGCCTATGCATATTTTTTGTTTTGCATCCTTTCACACTGTAGCTACAGTCTTGTTGCAGAAAAATGAAGAAGAATATGAATAGCCCATTGCCTTTTTTAGTAAGTCACTGAAGCCTGTTGAATTCAAATATGAGATAAATGAAAAATAGGCATATGCTTTAGTGAAGGCTATAAAGGCTTTTAAATGCTACCTAGTAGGTGCTACTATCATTGCCTTTGTACCTAGTGCTACAATGAAAGATATATTTTCTCAATAGGAAGTATCAGGTAGAAGGTGTAGATGGATCAATAGAATCCAAGAATTTAATATTGAAATGACGATAACTAAATTGGTAAGAGGTCAAGTTTTGGCTAAACTCATGGTTGAATCTAATTTAGATACCAATTAGATAAATGTGGTAGTTGATGACCTCAGAACTGACTTATGTGACATGGATCATTGTGATTGGTACACCAATGTCATATATTACCTACAACACATGGAAGCTCCTCCCCATTTTCCTAAAATGAAAACAGGAGTACTAAATTACAAGTCATTAGATACATAATTGTCCAAGGCAGTTTGTGGTGGAGGAATTTTGAGGGATTGTTGCTGAAATGTATTGATCAAGAAAAGGCAAGAGAAGTCTTAAATGAAATGCATGCTGGAGTATGTGGAGGACACTATGGAAAAGACCACTACACATAAAGTGATGAGGGCTAGATTTTGGTGGCCTTCCCTTTTCAATGATGCCTAAAATATGATTAGGAAATGTGACCTTTGTCAGAGATTTGCTGGAAAACTGAAGTTTTGAGATAATACTCCATTGAAGCTAGTAGAGGTTCAAGCACCCTTTCAACAATGGGGTATGGATTTCATAGGAGAGATTTCCCCCAAGTCTAGCACTGGCTATTCTTGGATTCTAGTGGCTATTGACTACTTTACAAAGTGGGTAGAGGCTATTCCCACAAGAAATGCAACAAGTGAAGTTGTCAATAATTTTCTACTAAATAATATTATATCTAGATTTGGCTGCCCTCAGAAAATTGTAACAAACAATGCAATGTGCTTTAGGTATGACGAATTCATTAAATTTTGTGATAAATATGGAATAACAAGGTGATCATCTTCTCCTTATCATCCAAAAGGAAATGGACAAGCTGAATCCACAAATAAAAGCCTATTAAAGGTTATTAAGAGGACCTTGGATGATAACAAGAAAGCATGGGATTCCAAGTTATAGTTAGCAATATGGGCTGACAGGGTAACTATGAAGAAAGCCATTGGTATAGCTCCATTTGACATGGTGCATGGAATCCAAACAAGAATGCCTCAAAAAAACTTGGTGGGCTTGTACAATTACATTCAAATGTATGACGAGGATATCATTGATGATATGCATGAAAGATTGGATGAATTGGTAGGAATGACAGAAACCAGAAGAGAATCATCTCTTAAAAACCAAAACTTACAACTGCAAGTTAAGACACTCTATGATAGAAAAATGGTAACCTGAAAGTTTGAAGATGGAGATCTAGTCTTAATGTGGAATGCTAGAATTGAGGATAAAGGAAAACATGGAAAATTTGATCCTATCTGGTTAGGCCCTTATTTGATTGAAACTAATTGGGGTGAGGATTCTTATGTACTCAAAGATCTATCAAACAATATTCTTGAATTGCCAGTTCATGGACAATTCTTGAAGAGGTATTTTTCTTAAAAAGTACTTATTTTCTCCATGAATAGTAGTTTAGAGTTTTCTTGTACATATTTGTAAATCCTTTTGTCTGTGTGTAGTTTTTTGTGCATAGTTTTCATGTGTGTGTTGTTCTCTTAGTAAGTGGTTGATCTATTGGGAGTTTGTGTATGGTCTACTTCTCCTAGAAATTTTGAGCCCTCATTTGAATCTAGAGAATTCAATGTCCCTAAATAGAGCCACTATTGCTCTAAATTTTCTTATGATAAAAGTTCTTTGTCCAAGAATAGAAATTTTAGATTGTGTCCATAAATGGATAATAGGGTTTCTAGCTAGGTCATCCTTTTGTTAGCCTTTGAAAAATTTTGGGAGAACCCTACGTTTTTGTCCATTCATAAGTTTTCAAGCATGAAATGTTTGAATTTTCAAATTGGGAAAATGTTCTATTCCCTTTATATCTTCCACACCTCAAGCTACTTTTCTTCTCAAATTCCCCAACTGTTCGATCTAATTAGATCAACCATTGTCATTTCCTCACTATGAAAACATGGGCACTCTTTATGTATAGGGAGGTAGCGAGTGCCAGAAAGTTATAAAATAGGACCACAAAATGAAGACACAACAGTCAAATAATTGTTTTCTAGCTGATTATTCAGTCACATACACCTTGCAAGTACTATTAGTACCGAAAAAGGGACCTAGTGAAAAAAGTCACAAGTTGGCACCAAAATGATGGTTTTCTTGATGTCTCGCTACCTCGCTATCAAAAAAAGTTTACATCTCACCATTAGCCAAGTAGTGAGGTGTCACAAAATTAAAAGCACAATGCCCTTGAAATTTATCGGTAACCATGATTTGTCTAGGTGGAATGATCAGTAATAACTTCTGTTGTTAGAAGTAGTTGGTAGGAGCAATAACAATTTGATGGGTCCTTGTATTTCATGACACCAAGATTTATTAAGGTTTTTGGAGCTCGCTACCTCACTATCAAAAAAATTTGACATCTCACCATTAACGAAGTAGCAACGTGCCATGAAAAAAACATCTAGTGGGACTTCAAGTGACGTGGATGGTGACTAAGATTAAAGTAAAGACTTTGTTGGGTGCCAGCAGTGCAGAATCTCCTATGTCTTCAATACTCTGGACCCATGCCCCATTGATCAAGTGTACAAGAGATCTTGATCGTTAGAACAAAGTAGAATCAATAGTCCTCACTATCTCACTTTGGAAAGTTGCAAGTTGTTTAAGCTATGCAACATAGCAAGTATGGGGCCCACCACCTTTATGGAAACTTCGTATAGTTTCTCCACCTTTGATTTGATCTCAAATCAATGGCTGTCACTATCTCACCCTAAAGAGTTGTCTAAATGATATGTATAGTGAGGTAGCAAATGAGGGCCCACCACTATCTTTCTAAGCACTACAGTAACATATCATCTGCAAGATCAAAGATCAAATCGATGGCTGTCGCTACTTTGCTATGGCAAGGTGCTCATTCTTTATGTATAGTGAAGTAGTGACCTATTGACATGTGTCATCAGTCACTAGTGGGTCCAGATAGAAGTGCCATCAAGGAAAGAGTTGTGTATGCGGGAAATTTTCATTGGATCAATTGACCAACTTGTCAAGTGCAATGCCTAGTTGTCTTTCTCCATATCAAATGATTGTAGAATTTTTTAAGATCGACAATGTAGATTTAAATGTAGAATATGGTGCCACTCTGTGTATTAATTAGACATGAAAGCTTCGCATGTGATGAAAAAATAGAGTATAATACAAAAGATTTTATCAATTTCACCTTATGCAAGCAAGGATTTTAAGTTATTCCTGAGCAGAAGCAATTATTGAAGAAAATCGTGCTGAAGTTTGCCAAGCTTGTGAAGCAATTTGTTCGTGGAAAAAAAATTTGCACGAATACAAAGGAAAACAAGGACAAAATTCAAGTCAGTAAATCTATTGTAATCTTTATAGGTGTTTCATTTCTATAAAGCATAATCAAAGATGCCTCCAAAGAAGGGATTTTTAGGTCAAGTAAATTATTTGGATAGAAATGTATATGATGACTTGCTGGAGTTGTTGCCTAAGTCTACTGTAGAAATAGTGAAATTAAATGGTTGACCTCATTAAACTCTAGGTTCAAAATAGCTGATGGATTGTATGACAACAGTAACTGGGTCTAGGATGCTCAAACCTCACAAATTGGTTTGAATTTGTTCAAGAAATGGTTTGCAAAAAGGAAATTGTATGCCCCACATGCCAATATATGGAATTTCAACTTGGGAAAGCTAGTTGTTCCCAGTGTGTTTATGGATTATGACCTCCTTGAGGCCGTGGCGAAGAGTTATGATCAAGCCACTAGGGTAGTGAGAAGAGTAGATGGCGAAGTTTTAATCACCATCAGTTTAGAAGAGATTAGGGAAGTTTTTCATTTGGGATCTCTCACTAGGTATCATGTGCTAATTCATTTGATAGAATTAGAAAAAGAATATATGTCAAAGAAGGATGTAGTTAGACAAAGTGCACTTAAGGCCCACATTGGCAGAATTAGAACCCTACCAGCAATAACATCATCCTCTAAAGAACCTTTGAAGAAATCATGCTTCAATTCCAGGGCAGTAGAAATATATAGGACCATGTGTAGAGTTTTTGGAGAGGATGAAGAAGACTTTATCCCTATGAGTTTTATGTATATAATCACTCAAATCTCCTCATTTGGTGTAGAAATATTTTTTTATTTTGCTTCCCACCTAGCTAATGAGATTCACAGTGGATTGGTGGAGATTGCAAAGGGCAAGGTGGAGAAGGTTTGGGGCCAATACTCCCTGTTAATGCATATGTTCTTGTTTAAGGGTGTTACATACTTTTGTAAAGAAATGGTTCTAAATAGAGAACAAGAGGGAGAAGCACTGCCATCTCAATTATGGAGTGCAGATATGACTGGGGAGGCAAAAAATGCTAGTTTTGTTAGATTTGATAGGCACTTTGCCTCCAAACTAAGATGCCTCATACTGAGTTACAATCCCAAAATTCCTAAGGCACTAATTCACCTTGTTAGGCCTATGGACAAACCCCATAGTCTGAAGGTTTCACATAATTGGGGAGATATCATCCCATATTCAGTTTCAACTATCATTAGTGTTTATGGATTCAAAGGGACACCCCATGTACTAACTTACCAAGAGCCCTTAAAGGTAGGGGCAGCTGAATTTTTGTGGCAGTTGGGAAGAGTGGAAGAAGCCTTTTTACACAAAAGGTGAACATGATCAAATTTTCCCACTTGCACAGTAGCCCACCAATTTGTGATAACCAAGGAAGGGTGGGTCTTCCTCTAGAAATTTTTGGATCAGTATAAAATGGTAGTATCTCACTCTCATTTTTGTGATGCAGAAGATTTCTTTAATTCTGCTCTTAGGCATAGAATCAAGCTTCGTCTAGTTCAACATGAATTTTACTTACTTGAAGATGTAATAAGGAATGAGTACTCTCTGCAGGAGCAAGAAACAAAGAAAACAAAATGGAGAGTCTATTCAAAAGTTTTGGATTTCATTAATTGTTTTGATAAAGATTACAACCCTCTTAGTAATGTTGTGACTATTGTAGATAGGATAAATAAGCTTATGAGTAAATTCCTCGAAATAATGGAGGTAATGAATGAGAAGAAGCAACATTTCATTGATTCTTTTCTAGATAAAGCCAAGGAAATGATGAGAAGATTGGGTTTCACTCCCAATATAGGGGCAAGCCCACTGGTTGTGCAAAGGAGGATAGGAGATACTATCATTTAGGATCAAAGGCCCATTATGAATAAAAGAAAATAGATAGTTGAATTTACTAGTTTTGTTTTTGAATAAAGGCCACTTGAATCCTCTCCTAAGAGAAAAAAGATAATAAGGGAAGAGAAACCACATGATGAAAGTTACTCACCTTCCCAAAGCCCTATGAGAATTGAGGAGGACCAGCTGACTGATGAGAAAATTGAACAAATTGGATCACAAGGGGGAGTCTTTGTCACCCAGGCAGAGATTGGTGAAGGGAACCTCTAGGAGCCTACTATGCCATGTTTTGAGTTAACTATAGTAGATTTCAGGGGAAGGGAATTAGACCCTATTTTAGAAAAAGCCAGTGATCAATTATTGTCTGATGATAGTTTTGTAAAATCTACGGCTTTCCATCAGTTTGCTTGGAGGGAAAACATGCACAATTTTGAGGAAAGATGTAAAAATATGAAAGTAGGACATCTAGAAATGGATGAAGCCTCCATTTAGGATCAAATAAAGGAACAAATGATACAAGAGTTCTAGAATATAACCCGTAAAGAGGGGAGACAAATGGTAAAGGCTGCAAATATTTTATTATAGCCCAATTGGGACATTGCAGATGCCTTAATTTTTAATTCTGTGTTAAATAATTTGAGATTGCAAGATCCAGATAAAAGAGAGTTCTTGGGAACTATAGCTACTCTTGTTATGTGGTCATTAAGAAGAGGATCCTAGGCTACTCCATCATAGCCTGATGATTCAGGACTAATAGGGAGTATCATTGTGAGGAGAGTTGTTGATACTTCACATGTATAGGCAACTCACGTGAATGTGGATTATTCTCAATTTGCCTTGGCTACTGCAGAAAGGGAAGAAAAAGAAATGATTGAGCTATAGAGCAAGCATGAAATTGTGGTGGATGCCTACAATAAAGAGGTAAAAAAGAGAATTGAGCTTGAGAACAAGCTATTTGGAAGATCCACTAGGTTAAGAATAACATAGCCTCACCCCCAGTTTAACCCTTCAAATCCACCCCCCCTCATAGAAATACCAGATACACCCCAAAAAGCCACAATACTACATTGCTAAGTATTTTCAAGAAGAAAAAGTCAAACTCTGGGCCTTACATGTAGAATTGGAATCCAAATATGAAGATAAACTAAGAAAATATTTCACATATTTGGGGGAAAAAGTTGAATGGCCGCTAATTTATGATCAGTTGGCTAGGGTGATCAGTATCTGGGAGGATTTGAAAGCCAAGGATGAGGCTGTAATGCCTATTTGTGAATAAATGGGTAAGAAGGGAGAAAGAAATAACATTTTTATGTTTCTCTGTTATAGATGATTCTTTTGATCAAATTGAAAAAACATTTGATATTGTTTCTGATCTTGCTGATTTTGGTAATAAAAGGATTCATTTACAAAAAATAGTAGTAGGCTACTTGAACAAGTACAAGAGCCAGAAATTTAGTTTGTTTCCTCATGCCCTAGATAAAAAGAATAATTTGAAAAGAAAAGATGAATGGGCAAAGGAACTTGCTGATTTATTCTATTTAAGAATGAATCAAGTCATTAATGAATCAGGGCATGCATGGTGGGCTATCACAATAGAAGAAATGGTGAAGGCCCAAATATTCTTTGATTCTTTAAAACAAGAATTTGTTGCCATTAATAATGAAGCTAAATACATGCTGGAAATATAGAGGGATATTTTACAATTCAATTGGCCAGATGATACATTATTTGACAAGTGGATGGTAGAAATGGCTCCTAGTGAACAATTTAATGAAGATGAAACTGACAGTAATGAGGTGCAAGGTGAAGAAATCCAAATCATTGACACTGTCACTACACAAGCCCAACTAGAAGAAGAAAACAAAAATAAACAGTCACCTTCAGTTGCAGGCCCGAGCCCACAGGATGCTAATACGACTAAAAAAGAGAAAAAGGTAGACATCACTTCCACCATACAAGATCAAGGTGATGAAGACCCATAGATGGAGGTTAATTTTCCATTATTAGAACCAACTTCATCATTGACTAATCTCACACTATCTAAGTGAGATTCTAGGGCTAGAGCAAGGGTCTGAATTCTATTTTTCTAAGTGATACTTAGTATGTTTTTGGTCCATTTTTGGTCCATTTTTGTTTTGAGTAAGTTTGTGATGTATTTTATCTATTAGATCTTGAGAATACATGAATATAGAATGATCTGTGTTTCTTCTGAAGGTCATTCTGAGTCTATTGTAAATCGTATACAATTTTCAAAGAAAAGTGAATACAAATTATGAACTATCCCCATATCAGTTCTTTCTAAACTTTGTCTCCTTTTGATTACTTGGTTATCTTGATGTTATATAAGTAAAGGCTTATGTAATTGAATGCAATCCAGTTAGGTTGTATATCTGTTTACCACTGCACTTAATTCAATGGACTAAGTAAAAGCTTTGATGAATGTGATAAGGTTGTTGTAGTAGTGGAAAGAATTTTGAATGATGAATTCTAATAAGAATTTTTGATAAAATTTGTTGTAAGGCAACAAATTAGATCTAAGAATTTGCTGTGGACTCTGAACCCCAATGGATTAGGGATTGATCAGATTTGATCCAGCTAAAAGAGAAATGTGTCACAAATGGTTGTCAAAAATGTTGAATTATAATCAATTTTACTTTTATTTCTTGAATATTTTCAAAGTTGGCCTATACTTATCTGCATGCAATGTTTTAGCCTTAGTTAGCCACTATTCCTGAGAACATCTGCAAAACTATAGAAGATTTTTGGCCATATCTATTATATGGGATGTGTTTATCAAATTATCAAGAATTGTACACTTATTTAAGGATTTGAGATGGGAATCAAAATGAAACTAAAATAATCCTCAGACAGTGTCTCCCAGTCTTGAATCATCCCTGGATATACCCACCATAGTTTTGTAGAGCTAGAAGAGTAGAAAACCACCCTTTGTTTTGTTGAAGTTGGGCCCAAGAACATACAATTTTTAGTAGGAATTGGTTATTCTTTAGGTTGTGTGAGTAATGTCATTTTGGTATTAAGCATTTTGTTGTTGAGCAGTTTTAAAAACTCCAACACATAGTATTATGGAGAGTCCTTCTCGATCATTGATCTTGTGCAAATCAACAATTAGGGCTTTCCCGCAATATGGAAGTGCAAGAAAATTAAACATTGCGAGGAAGCACCTAAACGACACTTGTCCTAGTGGGCCTGGTGGAGGCAGTAATAGTTAGAAGTGCTAGCAATTAATGTGACCATTGCAATTAGAGTTTGAGGAGTTGGCGCAGTTAGTAAAGAAGGACATGGTCAAACTCAGGAAGACTCTACTGAGTGGAAAAAGGAAAAGAGATCATTAGTCCACGTGGCTCATCTTGATGCCAAAATCTAGTTGACTATTTGACCTTGCTGATTCACAAGCCAGAAATAGGGGAAATCAATTTTTTTTGCACAATCTGATCCTTGTGATGATTTCCAACCACCCTCGAATGAATGTTGAATATAGGAAAACACTCCACCACCTCTGATCCTATCTATCTACCTAATCAAAACTATTTAATAGCACAATTTATGTCTTCTCAGGGCCCTGTTTCAACCAGTATCAGATATCATTGCATCTGGATCTGTACCTAGATAAAATTTTCTCCATGATTGTTCCCTGTAGGGCTTCAATGCAGTGGTTGTAGAGTAATTATAGTTAGAGGACATCTTATTCATGCTTGAACTATAAAGGCAATTTTTGTAAATTTTCAAAGGATCAAACCTTCTCTAATTTCTTTGATATTGTTTTGAAAATCTTCAGTGTAAAATTCCCTTTGCTGCAGAACTGAATGACATCTCTCTTATCTCCTTCAGCCATTGGTGTGAAAGTGCCAGAATTCCTTTTCCTTTCATTGATGTTTTTTAGAAATCTATGATCTATATGATTGTATCTCTTTGACCTATGAATGATATATAAGTGAATCTCTCTTTCCTTATGTTATTCATTCTAGTTTTTTGATCTGCATGTGGATGCTAGGTTAAAACTAGTCTAAATGTGTATATCTTTGGTGTCATGATGGTTCAATAGTGCATATATGGGTAGATATTGGTTTGAACACTCTATTTTGGTGCATTAACTCCTTAGATTAGAATAGGTAGTTTTTCTTCCATGCTCTCCTTCTCCCTTTTCCTCTCAAAGAATAGTTCGATGTGCCCTGATAGTACGAGGAAGTAAGAGGAAGCGAGACTTCTCCAGAGATTCAACCTCATAGTTCAAGTCCCACAGTTTGGAGGTTGTTTCCATGTTTCACAAGGTTTCCTTAGGTAAGACTTTGGACAAGGGTGCAAACCTCTATGACAACAGATATACTTAGATTGAGTGATATAGATACCATTTATGTTCTACTATATCCACAATCCAACAAAGAATTTTATTTCACCAAACATGGATATTTCAAATTCTTTACTCATTTGTTCTAAAAATGCTTTTCATACGTCATCAGTTCTTGTGAATAGAGCATCATCCTCAACTATTTCTACTAACACAATCTTCCTATTTGGTCCTTCCTTGATGTAAAAACTACTGTTATCATTTGTTCTTTGAAAACCAATATGTATCAAATAGTTATGTTGTCTTTCATACCAAGTTTTATGAGCTTGTTTTAGACCATGTCCCTTTTGTCTAGATCAATAAAAACTTTTGGCTATTCAATGTAGACTTCCTCATCAAGAATTTCATTTAAGAATGTAGATTTAACATCCATTTGATATATTTTGAATCCTCTATGAGCTGCATAAGCTAGTTAAATCCTAGCACCTTCTAATCTTGCAATAGGGGCAAAAGTTTCACTGTAGAATATCCTTTACATAACAACCTTTCTTTGTTTCTTGACACTTTTCCATCTTCATTCAGCTTATTTCTAAATACCCATTTTTTACCAGTCACATTTTTATCTTTGGGCATAGGTACAAGAGTCAACATTTTATTCTTTTCTATTTTTTCTATTTCTTCATTCATATCATTAATCCAACTTTCATTTTCTAGTGCATCTTTAACACTTCTAGGTTCAAATTTAGCAAGTAAACATGTACCTTTTAGTTTGCTTCTTGTTATTATTCCATTTGATTTGTCTCCAATGATCTGATTAGGTGCATGATGCCTTCTAACATATTTAGCCATTATAGGTTCTTTGATTTTTGAATGAATTGTACTATCTTCATTCTAAATCTCAACTTTAGGCTTGGGTCCTTCTATCTATGGCTTGGGTTCTATAGACTCAATATGCACTAACTCGGTAGCCTTTGAATGTGACTTGGGTCCCTGTGACTCAGTTTGCACTTCCTTCAAATCAGTAACTGATCAAGACTTCGAGAGCTTAGGAGATGAAGTCTCCTTTTATTCAAATTTGTTTGGAAATGTATCAAGTTCATAGTAGACAAATATTTGGTAATCTTCTGGTTCCTTTTTTCTTTCTTTACTCTTTTTTGCAAACTCCTCCATTCTCACATGTGCACTTTCTATTATTTTGTGAGTGGACAAATTCATACATTTGTATGCTTTACTTCTATAAGAATATCCTAGAGATATATCTTCATCACCTTTTACATCAAATTTTTAATTTCTAGATTCTTTAAAGATATAACATTTATTGCTAAATACTTTCATGTAACTTACATTAGGTTTGTAGCCATACCATAGTTCATAGGGAGTTTTGTTCGAGTCCTTCTTTAACTAAACCCAATTTAGAGTATGAACTATAGTGATGATAGCTTCCTTTTAGTATTTGATAGCAACATTCTTCTCAATCATTAATGTCCCTGCATAATCCATGATGGATCTATTTCTTCTTTCAGCTATTCCATTTTTCTCAAGAGTACTAGGGGCTAATACTTGTCTTTCAATTCCTCTTTGAATGTAGAAACTATTGAATTCATTTGAGATGAATTCACCATCTCTATCTAATCTTAAGCATTTCAATCTTTTTCTAGTTTCTTTTTCTACTGTAGCTAGATACCATTTGAATTTCTCAAAAGTTTCTAATGTTTCTTTCAAATACATAACAATCATCATTCTAGAATAATCATCAACAAAAGGAAGGGAAAAAATTTCTCCACTATAAGTTTCTACACCAATGGGTCCACATAAATTAGTATGCAGAATTTCCAAGACATCTTCTGACTGATAGTTTTTTCTCTTAAAACTACTCTTTCTCATTTTTCCAATTTGGCAATTTTTGCATAATCCAACATCAAGTTTCTTTGAACTAGGAAGACCTCTTACTCTTATGAGTTTTCTTATCTTGACCATATTATCAAAGTTTACATGTCATAGTCTTTTGTACCATAGCCAACTTTCTTCTACTTGAGCAATAAAGCATGAACAATCACTAAGATCAAGATAAACTAGGTTACTTTTTGTTTGCCTACCTGATCCAATCAAATTTCCTTGGTTATTTAGTAATCTTGCCTTGTCATTCATAAATTCTACCTTGAATCCAATGTTGTTCAACTATGCCACACTTAGTATTAAATTATGTTGTAGTCCTTCAACCCAATAGGCATTGTCACATACAAGTTCATTGGTTAATGAGATATGACCTTTTCATTTTATGCAACAAGTTTCATTGTTTCCAAACCTTACACTACATCCATCATAGTATTCAAAATGTTCAAAGTTAGTTTTGTCTCTAGTCATATGGTGAGAACATACACTATATATGACCCATGTATCATTTTTGCTAACATGAGAGACAAGTGCCATCTTATCTTCTTCTTCATCATATTCATCTTTTACAATAATATACAATATTTCATCTTCATTGTTATCAAAATCTTTAGCCATAAAATAAGTGTTCTTACCTTTGTTCTTGTAGGATTTGTGACCTTTGTACTTGTGGCTTTTCTTCTCTTCCTTGCTATCTTTGTTTGGAAACTTAGCAACAATTTGACCAATTTTTTCACAAGAAAAATAGATTAGAGAGATTTTACCTTTGTACTTTTCTCTACTCCTAGAATATTTCTTTGCAAGTAGAGCTTCAACAATTTTAAGATCACTATGAGGACTCTCTTCAGTTTCTTCCTCACTTTTTGATTGATTATCTTTTCTTTTCTTTCCCTTTTATTTGAGTGAGATTTTATCTTCAAATGCAAACTCGATATTTTTTGAAGCATAAACATAGTTGTCAAAGTTGTATAGTTCAAAAGCTATCAATCTTCCTACTAGGGCATCCAAGACTAGCTTGTTATTTGGATCACATCTCTTTTCTTAAATAGCTGATACTCTAATTGCATAGATGGGAAGAAATTTTTTGAATATTTTAATCACAATAATTTCTTCTTTAATTTCTCCTCCAAATGATTTGATTGCACTAACACTGGCCTTGATTCTTTACACATATTTTGCAACATTTTTATCTTCTCTCATTCTCATTTGATCAAATTGTCCTCTAAGGCTTTCTACTTTGGCTCTTCTTACATTTTCATCTCCTCCATAGATTTCTCTCTATTTTTTCCACATATCAAAAGCAATTTTATAGTCTTTGACCTCATCAAATTCATCATAACTAAGAGCATATGCAATATCAATCATCATGATCTAATAGTTCTTCTTCTCAGAAATATCTTCAACTAATAATTTTCCAGTGGGATTTTTATGTTCTTCATCGATATATTTGCATCTTGAATCACTAATGGTAGCTAGATGAAGCATCATAAGTCTGTTCCATGCTACAAAGTTGTCTCTATTTAGCTTTAGAATCTCTCTCTCTTGTAAGACATTCTAATCTATAGCTTACATCCTTAAAACCTTCCCTGTAAGCACCAAAAGATCTAATAAGAATTGTTGGAAATATAAGAGGAGGAAATGGGAGAGGAGGGGTGAATCAGTTACTACTAAAATAAATCATAGATCCCTTGGATGTCAAATAAAATTCATACTAATAAAGTTGATTACTAGATTACTATTGATACTCAATAAGAATACAAAAATTGTTGTAACTTGGTATATGCAAAGTGTGTATTACTTTAGTAGATCTCAAAACATTTTTAGTAATTACTTGCAAGTGTGAAAGAAATAACTTGAACACATAAGACACTAGGATTTAACATGGAAACTCAATTTGAGAAAAACCATCAAATGTAACTAGTTAATATTTTTCACTCTTCTAAAGTGTGTTTGAAATATGATTTAAAAGATCATTGTTGAAGATCAAAGAGGGAGATTGTTGTTAAAAGAATGTTTTTAATCATTGTTTTGTCATTGATGTCAAACCTTCTATTTGTAGGAATGAAAATTTCTTATAAGATCTAAGTACTATAACTTAGTTGATTAATGAAGAGGATTTGATCAACAAGATGTAACAAAAGCACCTAAGGGAAAGGTTGAGTTATGGTTTTGTAATGAAGTACAAGGAATAGTTAAGACAATGGTTAAATGATGTATTGGTAACATATTCAAAGACACTGAGGTGGGCCACACTTAGAAATATTAGAAGTATAAGTTGTAACAAGGTTGACTACAAAGCTTAAACTAAGTTCATTAGTGGGTGCTAAGCAAGCTACTTGAAGCCAAGCGAATTCTCAGTTGGAGCTGAGTAGATGCAAAATCTAGTGTGTGTGGAGTGAAGTTCAAGTGTCAAAAAAAAGTAATAGGTGCCAACCATCAAAAAATATTAGTAGGTGCCAAGTGAACTTCAAGTGTCACATCAGTAAAACATAGTTGGTGTTGAGTAACACAGTGTGTGCCAAGCACCAAAATTTCAATATTGCCAAGTTACTGCATTATTGGAAATGATAAAGATTTTCCAAATTTGAGCTGACAAATTTGTTACCTTGAATCTTGTGAACCAATTGGAATATAAGGATGATGATCTGGTGGTACATATTTTTATGTAAATTGTTTTTGAGTGAATTCAAGAGGATTCTTTATGATGTTTCTAGAAGAACCATAATATGGGTTAGATTCAATGAATCCTACCTAATCCATATGAATTAAAATTAAAAGAGGGAAGAATTGAGTAAAAAAGGAACTCCAAGACTTTTATTTAAGGAGTTATAGACCAAGAAGCAAGAGTTGTTGGTGTGCCAAATTGCAAAGTGGTTAGAAGGGTGTTAAGGAGAAGGCATCTAGGAGGGTACACTAAGCATGAAGACTCATGAAGACTAAGATTGAAAGGAGCGCAAGTTGTCAAGAGTTGTAGAGATTAAAAGCTAGGCAATGATATGACCTAAGAAGTGATCTAAGATCTACAAGTTGAGTTGTATTTTGTAATCAAGTCTAAATCCCTTATTATTGCTCTCTAGAAATTGTATTAGTTAGGGTAGAAGAAAATCCTATGAACTTTGGTCTAAGAGCCATTTGTAAATCCTTTAACAAGGTGGCATTTCAAGTGAATATTGTAAAGTCCTCTAACTAGGCCCACTTCTAATAGGGTGGTTAAATCCTTTAACTAGGTCACATTTAATAGTGTGTTGTAAGACTTTAACAGGGAAAGCCTTTCATAGGGCATCCCTTTAGAAGAGTGAAAATTGAGTAGCATGTTACTAGTGGTTTTTACCAAATTGTGTTTCCACATAAATCACTGTGTTATGTGTTGATTTTCTTATGTGTTATGCTTGCATATTGATTTACAGTAACTTGCCAAGTAGGAAAGTTAAAGCTTGGATGAATAAATAGTTCAATGGGTACACTTGATGAAAAGTTTGAACTGGACATGTTGGACCTTGAATAACTGATTCACCCCCCCCCCCCCCCCCCCCGCTCTCAATTATTCTAAAACATTTCTAATAATTGGTATCAAAGCTAGCTGCTGATACAGTTTCAAGGTACTAGAAGTAGGAAGATCAAGATGTCAAAGAGAGAAGTTCCCAAGCTCAACAAAGACAACTTTGTTGCATGGCAGAGTCTAATGAGTCTATTGATTATGAAAAAACTTAAATTAGAATAGAACATGTAGACCTAGTTGGACCTCTTACTATACATGATTTGAACAAAAGTTAGGAGCATAATTAGGCAATGTTGGAGATTGCCTCTACACTCAATTATGCTAAATTTGATGATATCAAAGAATGTAACACTGCATTCAAGATGTGGAAAGCCCTATTAGATATCTATGGAGGAGATTAGAATGTTCAGAGAGAAAAGAGAGAAAGTCTTAGAGGAAAGTTTGCTGACATGAAAATGGAGGAAGGTGAAAATGTTAATCAATATGGATCCAAAATGAAAGAAGTGGTATGTGTAATAAGAAGTCTAGGAGGTCAATTAGAAGAAGAGACTGTCAATAGAAAATACTTGAGAACCCTGATCCCTATCTATGCTATTAGAGTTTCAGCCATCCAAGAGCTAAGGTGTGTACATGGAAACATACTAACCTTTGAAGGAATTGTAGGAAGACTTTCTACATTTGAATTGTCAAACTTTCACAACTACAAACTAGAGAACCTTGAATTTTCTTTCAAGGCCAAGCTAACATTAAAAGACACTAAGGAGGTGACATCAAATAAGAAGAGAAGGAAAGGAAAACATGCATCCAATGATAGGAGCACAGATGAGGAAGATGGGGAATAGTTGGAAGCCCTACTAGCTAGAAGATTCTATAGAGGCAAAGGTAAATTCAAGGGTAAGTTGTCTATCATTTGTTTTAATTCCAATGAGGTAGGTCATATTGTTGCAAGATGTACACAGAAGAAGAGTTACAAAGAAGGAAATAAGTACAAGAATAAGAGAGAAGTTGATAGTAGATATTACAAGGAAAAAGTCAAAAGATGCTACATTATTGAAGAAGATTCTAATTATAATGATGATGAAG
This sequence comes from Cupressus sempervirens, assembly GCA_028749045.1. Taxonomy (NCBI): domain Eukaryota; kingdom Viridiplantae; phylum Streptophyta; class Pinopsida; order Cupressales; family Cupressaceae; genus Cupressus; species Cupressus sempervirens. Next base: position 461,320,304 of record CM053789.1, read on the forward strand.
TAGTCTATGTGGCCATGTAAGATGAATCAGATGAAGATGAGGCTATAGAACTAGTGACTTGTGTGAACAAGAATGACAAGTGGATCATAGACAATGGATGTTCACATCACATGATAGGAGACAAAAGTAAGTTCATTACCTTTACTCAATATGATAGAAATAGTGTTAGATTTGGTAATGATGCTCCATGTCAAATCAAAGGAAAAGGCTCAATTAAACTTACAGAGAAAATTTCATGCGATAATGCATATTATGTTGAAGGACTAAACTACAATTTGTTGAGTGTATCATAGTTAGCCAATGTAGGTTGCAAAGCAGATTTTGGAAACAAAACTACCAAAATCTATGACACTGATGGAAATCTCATAGGAAAAGGTGAACAAACTAGGAGTAATCTATTTTATCTAGATCTAGAGGATGTAACTTGTCTTTTTGTTAGGCCCGATGATGTGTGGTTATGGCATAAAAGGGTGTGTCATGTTAACTTTGACAATCTGATTAGCATTAGAGAAAGGAAGAAAGTCAAAGGTCTTCCTAAACTTAAGACGCTTGAAAACATAATGTGAAAACAATGTCAACTAGGGAAGATGACTAAATCTACTTTCAAAAGGAAAGCATACACTTCCAAAGAAGTACTAGAGCTAGTTCATATAGACTTATGTGGTCCAATAGAAGTGCAAAGTTAGCTAGGAGATATATACATAATGCTATTTGTAGATGAAAATTCCAAGATGATGATTGCTATGTTCTTGAAGCAAAAATCTGATGCATTTCAAATGTTCAAGTTGTATTTGGCTAGATCTGAGAAAGAAACAGGTAAGAGTTTGAAATGCCTAAGATTGGATAGATGAGAGTTTTCATCAAAAGAATTTGAGACATTCTGCAATGACAAAGGTGTCAAAAGACAAACATTAGCACCAAGAACTCCAACTTAGAATGGTATTTTTGAAAGAAGGAATAGATCAATAATAGACTGTGCTAGAACCTTGATGATGGAGAAAAATGTTGCTCTAAGGTATTGGAGAGAAGCTATAAGCACTGTTGTTTATGCCCCAAATAGAGTTCAAGTCAAGAAAGGTACAAATGCAACACCTTTTGAAGTATGTTATAGACATGCACCAAATGTAAAACATTTTAAAGTCTTTGGTTGTAAATGTTATATTCTTAAAGATACTAGAAATGGAAAGTTTGATGCAAAAAGTGATAAAGGCATATTCCTTGGATACTCCACTAGAAGAAAAGCATATAAGTGTTTGAATACTAACACTAACAAGATTGTGGAGAGTGCAAATGTGAATTTTGATGAGCATGCAAATGTCTTTGTTGATGAGTCCAAGAAATCAAAGGATTGTAGATCCTTTGTATACTTCTATGAAGGAATGACTATTGAAAATAATAGTGCCAATCAAGTTGGGAATCAACAACAAATTTTAGTATCAATTGAATCAGCCAATGAATACCAAGTTGTATTCAGAAACTGAGTTGTAGAATGAAGAAAATGCACATTCTAACTCTAAAAATAGTATACATGAAAGAAATGATGAAGAACTAGATGAAAAAGAAAAAAATGACTCTAAAGCTAGAGGATCAAATGTAGAAATAAGGATAGAACAAAGATTAGCCAAGTATGTAAGAAGACATCACCCTACAGATCAAATCATTGGTGACAAGGATGCAAGACCAATGATAAGGAATAGAATAAGAAATGAATCATGTCTACTAAGCAAGGTTGAGCCCAAAATAGTGAAAGATGCACTACAAAATAATGACTGGTATAAAGCTATGGAAGAAGAGATATATTAGATTGAGAAGAACAAAACCTAGACCCTAGTTCCTAGACTGGCTAAGAAGAATGTGATTGCTACCAAATAGGTGTTTAGGAACAAACTTTATGAGAATTATTAGATAACAAGAAATAAAGCCAGACTAGTTTTCAAAGGCTATGCACAAGAAGGACTAGATTATGGGGAAACTTTTGCCCCTATTGCAAGAATGGAAGGAGTAAGAATATTACTTGCATATGCCACTTACAAAGGTTTCAAATTCTACCAAATGCATGTAAATTTTACTTTTTTGAATGGTATAGTAGAAGAGGAAATTTACATTGAATAGCCTGAGGGATTTTTTGATGACAACAACAAGGATATGGTTTACAAAATACATAAGGAACTTTATTGTTTAATGCAAACAACTAGAGCATGGTATGAGAGGCTACAAAAATATCTTGTATAGATAGGATTTGAGAGAATAGTTGACAATAATAACTTGATACATCAAAGAAAAAAAAGGTAAAGATATTTTAATATTTGAAATCTTTGTTGATGATATAATATTTGGGGGAAAAATGTTCTATGCAAAGATTTTGCTGATCAAATGAAGCATGAGTTTGAAATGTCAATGTGGAGAAATAAAATTCTTTATTGGATTGCAAGTACATCAATTGAAGCATGGCATATCAAGGAGATACTCAAAACATTTAGATTGGAAGACTCAAAACAAGTTAGCACACCAATGGCAACAGGACATAAGTTACCAAAGAATGATGAATTGGCTAAACTGAATCAAACAATGTATAGATCAATGATTGGAAAGTTGCACTATGTTGTACATAGTAGACCAGACATTGCATTAGCTATTGAAATAGTGGCAAGATTTTCTACAAATCCAAGAGAAAATCATATGATGGTAGTATAGAGAATACTAAGGTACCTAAAAAAAACTAATGACCTTGGTTTGTAGTACAAAAGAAGTGAAAAGTTTGAACTAAGAGCCTACATTGATGCAGATTGGGGAGGTAATATTGATGATACAAAAAGCACCAATGGAGGAACACTTTTCTTGGGAAAAAGATTGATTATGTGGACTAGAAAAAAGAATAGTTGTACCTCATAGTCCACTGTAAAAGCTAAATATGTTGTAGCTGCTATCAATTGCGCCAATATTGTATCGATCAAACATTTTTTGCAAGGCATGAAGGAAGAAGTGAATAAGCCTGTGATACTTTATTTTGAAAATACAAGTGCTATCAATATATCAAAGAACCTTATAATGCATGCTAAGACCAAGCATATTGCAATCAAGTATGACTATGTAAGAGAATAGGTGGAAGACAAACAAGTGAAGATGGAATATGTTAGCTCAAAGGAACAGATTGTTAATATTTTCACAAAATCATTACCTAAAGATGCTTTTGAGTATCTTAGAGGTAAGTTAGGGGAGATACCCCTAGCCAAGGCTACTTAAGATAAAGCAAGATTGCCCTGCATCAAATGAACTAATTGTTGAAATATTACACATTGATGCAGAGGATATTTACTTTAGGACTCATGCCTAAAGTAATTGAAGTGATAGAATTCCAAATCAGTCACAAGCTAGGTGACAGAGGGAGAAAGTGAAAGAACCTACAAAAGCTACACTTACAAATTAAGATGCTGAAATAGTTTGTCTTTGGCATTATTGTCAAAGAGGGAGAAATAGTAGAAAACTTATTAACAAGTGATTAGAAGATAAAGAATGAAGAAAGAGGGAGAAAATGCATAAACTGATCAAATGAAATATTGAGGGAGAAATGTCAAGAAACTAATCAACAACATTTGATCAATAGTATGAGGGAGAAGTAGATAGAAGCTGATCAGAACCAAGAAATAAGTAGAAGATGAGTGAATGCAAGAAGGAAGAAAGGAAAGAGAAAGGATATAGTAGCTAAGATGGAGAAGCAAAAATGAAGCAATCAGGATAATAGATCAAGAGAGGAAGAAATTTTGTATTCCAATTTTCTTTCTAGCATTTGACTTACTGTTCTAACCTAGTTAGAATGTTGATAACTTGGTTAAATATTTTAGTGTGATGGTTGATGAGTTTTGTTTGCCATCAATGCCAAAGAGGGAGATTGTTGGAAATCTAATTGAAAAGATCATTTTTGAAGATCAAAGAGGGAGATTTTTGTTAAAAGAATGTTTTCAATCATTGTTTTTTCATTGATGTCAAACCTTTTATTTTTAGGAATGAAAATTGCTTATAAGATCCAAGTACTATCACTTAGTTGATTGATGAAGAGGATTTGATCAACAAGATGTAACAAAGGCACCTAACGAGAAGGTTGAGTTATGGTTTTTTAATGAAGTGCAAGGATCAGTTAAGACAATGGTTAAATGATGTATTGGTAACATATTCGAAGACACTGAGGTTGGCCACACTTAGAAACATTAGAAGTATAAGTTGTAACAAGATTGACTGCAAAGCTTAAACTAAGTTGATCAGTGAGTGCCAAGCAAGCTAGTTGAAGCTAAGAAAATTCTCAATTGGAGATGAGCAAGTGCAAAATCTAGTGTGTGTCGAGTGAAGTTCAAGTGTTGAGAAAAGTAACAAGTGCCAAGCACCAGAAAATTTTAGTAGTTCCCAAGTGAACTTTAGGTGCTGAGCATCAGTAAAACATAGTTAGTGTTGAGTAACACAGTATGTGTCGAGCACTAGAATTCCAATAGTGTTGAGATATTGCATTATTGGAAATGACAAAGATTCACCAAATTTGAGCCAACAAAGTTGTTACCTTGAATTTTGTGAACAAGTTGGAGGATAAGGATGATGAGCTAGTGGCACAAAATTTTACATAAACTATTTTTGAGTGAATTCAAGAGGATTCTTCATGATGTTTCTAGAAGAAACATAATATGGGTTAGATTCAATGAATCCTACCTAATCTATATGAATTAAAATTAAGAGGGAAGAATCGAGTGGGAAAAGAACTCCAAGACTTCTATTTAAGGATTCATAGACCAAGAAGCAAGAGTTGCTGGTGTGTCAAATTGCAAAGTGGTTAGAAGGGTGTTAAGGAGAACGCATCTAGGAGAAGTAAGAACAGAGTACAGAGACTCTGCTTCGACAAGTGGTTAGAGAGAGATGATTGCATTGGTACATTGAGCATGAAGACTCATGAAGACTAAGCTTGAAAGGAGGGATAGTTGTCAAGAGTTGTAGACTAAAAGCCAGGAAATGATATGAGCTGAAAAGAGATCTAAGATCTGCAAGTTGAGTTGTATTCAGTAATTAGGTCTAAATCTCTTATTGTTACTCTTTAGCAATTGTATCAGTTAAGGTAGAAGAAAATCCTATGGACTTACATTGGTTTCATAGCCATTTGTAAATATTTTAATAGGTTGGCATTCCAAGTGAATGTTTTAAAGTCCTCTAACCAGACCCACTTCTAATAGGGTGGTTAAATGCTTTACCCAAATCACATTTAATAGTGTGTTGTAAGCCTTTAATAGGGTAGGATTTTTAGAAGGCATCACTTCAGAAGAGTGAGAATTGAGTAGCATGTTACTAGTGGTTTTTCCCAAATTGGGTTTCCATGTAAATCACTGTGGTATGTGTTGATTTGTGTATATGTTATGCTTGCATGTTTATTTATAGTAACTTACTAAATAGGAAAGGTAAAGCTTGGATGAATGAATAGTTTGATGGGCACACTTTACTTGATGAAAAGTTTGAATTGGACATGTTGGACCTTGAATAACTGATTCCTACCCCCCTGCCCCCCACCCCCCACCCCCCACTCAGTTATTCTAAAATATTTCTAACAAAGTGAGCCCTATTAGGAGCTAGCGTTGTTAAAGGTTACAAAACACACTATTAGGTGTGACCCTATTAAAGGATTTAATCACCCTATTAGGAGTGGCCTTGCAAGAGGTCTTGAAACAATTCAATGGAATTGCCACCTTGTTAGAGAATTTACAAATAGTTTTTAAACCAACTCTATTAAGAGATTTTAGTTCATTGATATAATCATTAGAGAGTAATAATGAAATGACCTAATTGTGATGCAACTAAATTGCTAATTACATATCTCTATTCTAGTTCATACTTGATCCTTCCTCATCGAATAACACTTTTCTGCTCCACAAGGATACCTGCTAATCCTTCAAGTTTGCTTTTGCTCTTCTTATCACTTTCAACTCATTTAACTTACATATCACACTCTTTAAAAATCACAACTTGACCTTTTACTTATATGTTCCAGATTATCAAGTCGACTCAAATACAAATTAGGATAACCAATATTCATTACCATAGTTGGCTAGAATCAATAGGTAAAATAATTAAACTTTACATGTCAAAATAAGAAAATCCTTTGATAGCTAATCCAGCTTGGTAGAAATTGATTCTTAAGTGATTTCCTATGTTAGCCAATAGAAGCTTCGTTAACATTGTGAACATACAAAATCCCTTTGGTAATCAAGTGTACTTGGTTAATACTAGCCATTTTCAACTTTCTCTTTATTAATTGAGTGAGCTCTATTAACACTCTTTTCTGCATAACTTCCTTCAATGCCCAAGTGAGCTTGGTAGATACTACCTTCTATATAGAGTAAACTTAGGGGCACATAGACTAGGAAAACTGCCTTCACTGACAAAGTGAGATTGGCATGTACAGACTATCAAACTGATATGACATTTGTGTAACGTCAAAGACAACACATAATTAATCAATTGTATCTAACAGGTGACAACATCCCTACTAGTGCTCAATCCTTGATAGAATATGACAAGGTTAGAAGTTTGCAAAAAGGATTTAATAATGATGAACACAAAATTTAGGAATAATTATGATTTGGGTAGGAATGGGGAGTTGTGGACTATGATTAGTTTTGAAGGGACTATTCATTCATTTCCACATAGATTGTAAGTCTTTATGCATAACAAAAATCTTTGTTTTGATATCGACATTGAGTTTTCCTTATTGTCTATTTATATTACAACTGAGAGAATTTGTTGCCATATGATGAAAAAGGGAGGTAGGAGAAGGAGGGTTGAGCTAATAAGCTACAAGTAATGGAAGAGGAAGATAAATATTTGAGATATTTTTGAATAGGGTCATTTTACAGGCTTCATGGAGAAGTTAAATGGTAGAGATCCTTCCATTACTCGCCAATTTATTAAGACCTAGAAGGATGGTAGTATTCTAGTGGAAAGCCAAAGAATGGATGTCACTAAGGAAATGATAGTTGAAGCTATTGGTCTAAATACGAAGGGTATCAACTTATATAGGGATAGGAAGCTATTAGATTGTGTTGTTGGAGAGTTCATGGAGATGACTATGGAGCATAACAAGTTAGTTAGAATTTCCAATCTCTATTTTATCCCTAGCTCCATTTCTTGTCCTTGAGGGTTTATCATGTTCATGGTGATTGAAAACCTAACCCTAAATAGTCACTTTACTAAGGTTTTTGGGCATTATTTTATGTTGGTTCACCATTTTAGGCATAGTTATAAACTTAATCTCCCCTTATACCTTAGGTTGTCATTAGGTAACATGATTTTGGCTATACAAAACAATCTAGAGGTTGACCACACTTGACATGAAGGCTTGATGGTTCTGATTATGAATCTTCTTAAAGAAAAGAAAGTGGAAAAGCCCCATTTTAGTAAGATAAATTTGGACCATGAAACTAAGATGAGTGAATAGGATGAAGATACGAAGGAGAAAGATAATGAAATTTGAGATGAAGGTTAAGAAGAGGGAAACTCTTGCTATTGGGAGATCATCTATGAAGAAAAGGAAGATCACTAAGGAGGTGGATTCTGAGATGGACACGGAATCTAAAGAGGAGCAAGAGGAGGGTATAGGTAAGAAAAACACTATTAATTCTTATATTGGTACTAGAAATAAGGGGAAGAAAACTGGTAGGGTTTTAAAAATTCCCTCTAATGATGAACCTCTGATCAAGAGGATGGAGTAGAAAGCTAGGAAAATTCTTTCTCAAGGGAGGTGTTGGTCTGATTTTTCACATTGCAAAAATTATGAAAAATTTAGTGAAAAAAAATGAGTCTTTAAATATTGCAGATTAGGGTTTTGTTCCTTGTATTTTTAAAACCCTTAGATTACCTTAGTTTTGGAAAGTCCTCAAAGTATTTTTAGAAAAATATTTTTAATGATATACCATTTAACCTAAGGAAGGGCTTATGCAAGCATGAGTTCATTTAATTTTGTTTAAACCTTACGTGGTCATGCTTGGTTTGAAAATTGCTTAATCATTCTATTAGGAAATACCTTTGATGACACAAAGTCTTTATAATCATTGATCTTGCTCAGATCAATGGGTATCGCATTCCGACATTTTTGAGATGCAAGGTTTTTAAATAATGTAGGCATGTGACTTGGTGACACATGGCCCTTACTTTTCTAAATTCCAATGAGCCATAAAAGGAGTCATAAGTTGTTAGAAACTTTTTGCAAGTTTGTTAGTACTTTTGTGCATGTTCTAGATTTCTTGCGATATCATTGGTTGAGTTACAACCAGAAGATATGCCTTTACCACCAAGAAGCATCAAACATTGATTTCATTTGAATCAAGGGCTGGCACTTTCCCACAAGAAGGAGATTCTCATTAGATAAATAATGTGCTGAAGTGAAAATTGGACAAGTGGCAAGGTCTGACAAGATGGGCCCACCATTATCAAGAATGGATGTCATCCGTGGAAAGTGTTTGAAAAGTTGGAATGGTTGCAAATTTTTATTTGTCACTTTGGCCAATGTGATGATAAGGATACCCGATTCTATAACCGTTGCTCTGTCAAGGATCAAAGGCCAACATATGCCCACAATTTGAAAATGCATGAGAGATCAATAATGTGGGCAAGTGATTTTTTGACATGTGGCAAGGTGGGGTAAGATAGTTTTAATTGTATGCTGCAGTATGCCACATTGTAAAATGATTGCTAACGTTTACTACTAGATGTGCCATTGAAGAAGTTTGACTGGTGATGGAAGTGAAATCTTATCAGCCATAGATCTTTCAAAGATCTATGGTTAATGCAATCCCGCATTATGAAGCTGCAAGTCAGATAAGAAAAGCAGGTATGTGCCTTTGTGATGCATGTCACAGTGGGGCCAAATTATTAAAGAATGTTGAGTCACGCCATGTGGCTTGCCACTTATGCTTAGCTCGAAATACTTATGATGTGGGTGCAGAAAATGTTAGAAATTAATGCAATAGTCAGATGAGTCACAACACGTGGATTGAAAGCAATCATTTCATTGGCCCAAGTGGATGATGTGAGTGTAGGATGCAGACTTGTTTCTAACTTTTTATCTTATCCTGATCAACGAAAGGTGCTTGCCCACAATTTAAACTTTAGTGAAGTTTAAACAAAGCAAGAATGCACCATGCAAACATGTGTCTATGGTGACATCTAAAGTTTTAACTCAAAAGCATTGCAGGGTAAAATTAGTATCACCGTCGATCTTTTGAAGATCGACAACTAGCACAAGCTCGCAATTTAAAAATGTTGGTTAGATAAAAAAAAGCAAGAATGCACTAGCATGACATGTGGACTGAATGATGTCAAGTACCTGCTCACTCAAAAGAAGAAATGGGATTTGCTAGCATGGAATGTTGTGAGAAGGCGTGAACTCATATGGAGGTTTCCTATTGGTCAGTATAGTTGACTGGATTTTATTAGAATGTGAATTAACTTTATCATTGATCTTGTCTTGATCAACAAATTGTGCTTCCCTGCAATTCTAAGGTGCAAGGAATACAAATAATGCAGGTGAGCACTATTGTGACATGTAGCCTTGTTTTTAAAAGCCATAAAGTTTGTTTCTTTTTAAATTAGTGCCATTTGATCTGGTGAAAATTGACGGATAGTATTCAAATTTGATTGCAATTTGGACTTAACGGTTACTAAGAGTAAATATGATTAAGATTTCATGCGTACAATTTTAATGTATGAAAAGAACCCATAATCTCACCATTAATGAATCACCAAAGCATAGAATGAACATCAAGGCATACAAAATTTTTAGAGCCAGGGCATAGAAATTGTTAGCTAGCACTCTAGTAATTTGAAGAAAAATTGAGGAAAGGTATCATGTATTTAATAGACAGGATAGAATGGCCCACATTTTTTGATCAATTATCAAAGATTTCAGCAATCAGGGATGAATTGAAGCAAAATGAAGCTATATTCAAACCCATTGTACAGAAGTGGACAGAGAGAAGTTCAGATATCATTTCTCTGTGTATATCTATTATTCATCTAAAATATCATCAGATAGAAGGAATTTTTGAATTACTAAATAAGTTGCAAGGTTTTGATGATAAGCAAGATTCCTTCTATAGAAGATTAACTAATTGTTTTTCCAAGTATTTTGCCAAAAATTTTGATTTATTCCCTCGTGATCTAAAGTTAGTTGATAAAATAAAGGAAAAATAAGAATGGAAGAGGGAGCTAGATGAAGCCTCCTGTGAGAGAATAAATAAGGTTATAAATGTAGTGGACCACCTATTGTGGGCAATGACAAATGAGGAGTTGGTAAAAGTACAATTATTCTATAATATCATCAAAAAAGATTTTGTTGATTTAGAGGAAAATTCAAATTCTTTAGTAACTGTACAAAGAGAAATTCTAAATTTTGATTGGCCAGAGGACACTATTTACAGTAAATGGAAGGAAGAATTTATGTCTACAAAATAGACAGAAGGAGATGATGAGGTGGAAGATGATAACAAAGAAGAGGATACAAGAGTAGAAGCCACCTCTATTACTAATGATAAAGACAAGGAGGACCCTTAGGTAGTAGGAGGTGACTCATCATTGTCACATTTGATGGCCACCTATCCCAAGGAACCAGAACACTAAAGGAATCTGATCAAAGAATTCTTGCCTTTCCAAAGGAAATAATAGAAGTAGACTCACAAAGGAAAGTTTGATGTATCAAATTTTTTGTTATTCACATTTTTGTCCTTTTGTTACAGATGTATGTAAAAATCTTTCTAAAGGACACGTCTCGGTCACATTTTCCCTTTGCTTGTTGCAAATCATGCCTATATAAATGAGTTTTCAAGGTAATGTGATGGTCCAAAACTTGTAGAATTTTTGTGTTTCTCAAAAAAAAAAATTTTGTCAGTCCAATAGTATGCAGGTGTTTTGAGTTTACCTCCAATTTTAATCTCTGATAATGTACTCAAATGGTAGAAAAGGAAATCATTTATGGGTTTTCAATTGGTTTCTATTGGTCATTGTATTAGTCATCTGAAAGGATAATACAAAGGGGTATTTACAGTATATTTGTGTCATCAATTTCCATCTCCTTTTTATGGGTTTGTCTACTTTGAAGTCATTTTAAATAAGGTTTAATTTGGCTGAGTGTAATTTGGAGGGGTTGTATACTGATATCACAATTGCTTTTAATTCAAGGAATTATATAAATTCTTCAATGAGTCAGTAGGGTTTTTGATCTCATAAGAATGGAAATGGGTGATTACAACTAATGAATTCAGTTACAAGTTATTTGAATTAGATCTCCCATTGATAGTCAATTTTTTGCCCAATGGATAAGGCATTGGTCATATAAGTCAAAAGTGAACAAGGATAAATTCTGTTGCTACATATCAAAACAATTTTAAAATCAAAATCATTTTTCATTCAATTTTGTTCAAAGTTATAAATGATGGTCAATAGTTATTTATATCTATTCTCTGAATCTTAGGTAGCTACTATTATCAGGAATATTTTTAAATTCAAGTAGAAAGACGGCCAGATTTGCTAATAAGGGATGCATACAAGTTTGAGAACATTAAAAGAAGTGAAGTAAACTACTCATGTGTTAGTGGGTAATAGATGAGAATCATAATGAAACTAAAAGAATCTTTACAAAGCAATTTACATTAGAATCATCCCTAGGTATACCCACCTTGGTTCTACAAAGAATAAAGAGTAGGAAACCACCAATGGTTTTGTTGAAGATTGGGTCCAAATGGCTTACTTATGTAGCTAATAATAGGAATTAGCTGATCCTTAGGTTATATGAGTGTTATCATTCTGGTATTGAACATTTTGTTGTTCAGTACTTTGAAACACCAACAAAATAGTGACTCTGCTGGGGAGTTTACACTTAGTGTTTTCATAAATAATGAATTATTAGAGATCTATGTCCCCTTGGGTAGAGTTGTAGATTTTTATGCTGAAGTTTCCTGTGGATTTGGAATTTGTATACATTTTTCCCAAGATTGTCACTAAAGGATTTATTAGTTGTTTAGTTCTTTTCCCATTCTGATAGAGTGGGTGGCGACTCAAAAGGTCAAAATTAAGAAAATTGTTGTCCCCAATTATGGAAAATAAGAGAAACACATGAGAAAATGTGAGGAAAAATCTAGCCATCAAACTACAAACTGATCTCCCTCCTAGAGGAAGACAGAATTCAGCTATGAAGGGAAACCAGATGCAGAAAGGAAGCTATTCATAGGACCAAGTAGTAGGTAAAGATAATGCACACCATTCTAATGTTGAAAAAGTGCCTTTTTCCAAAGGTCTGAGATCTCATCCAGTTTTTTCTGCTGACAATTTCTATAATACCCCAGAAATAATATACCAGGAGAAGATTGTGCAACCACATGTTTTTAGTCTTGAGGGTAGGACTAGTAACAATCTTTTCTAGCATAGCACAAACCCTTTCATGTTAGATTATTCCCCTAAAGAGGTTAGACCTAGACACTTAGAACCTAAAAGTTTTAATGATGAGAAAATGTTTGGGTCTAAGTTCAGTATCCCTAATCCTGATGGGAATGAAATTTTGAAAGCACAACTTGCTGAGCAAGAGGCTATTAATAGGAGATTTCAAAAGGAAAGGGAAGAAGTGATTACAAAGAACTATGAATAAAAACAAGAATTACTAAGATAAATTGATGCTCTAAAGAAGAAAAATGAGATAGTAGCTAGTGCATGGCAGCCTAAGATTGTGGGACAAGTTGAACAACTTAGGAGGCAAGAGAAAAAGTTGTGGAAAACTCAGAAAATGAATCTAGAGAGACCTATGATACAACAAGTTAAAACCTATACTATTCTAGAAGTTGATAACAATAGAGTAAAGAATGTGGAAACTATTGTATGGGCTAAGGAAAAAGGAAAACAAAACGAGATTGGTGTTAGGATCAATGAGCCAGTAAAGATAGTTTAGATCCATGATTCTATATCACTTTTCAATATTGAATTGGAAAAAAGAAGGAAAGAAAGGATGCTTTGGCCAAGAAATTGAAAATTGCAGAAAATGAGGCTTCTATAGTTGAAATAAACAATGAGATCAAATTCTTGGAAAATACCAAGAAGTAGTCTACAGCTCTACCTAAAGATAATGAAGGATTTAATGATGCAAATTAGAATATTACTAAGGTGCCTTTTTCTTTCTTATCTTCATCTTCACGGAAAGTAGATCTCAACAAATCTATTGGTGATGCTAGCACTAGTAACACTATGAGTAATAATAAGAAAGATAGTGCTAATTAGCTTAAGATTGATGTACAAAGGAGACCTGTCCACTTTGAAGGTTATAGGAAAATATGTTATGATGGGATCCCTAGTTTTCCTAATCCTATACCACAAGAAATGAAGAAAACATTTCCTAAATTTGATGGAAATAATGATATCTCTTATGAGGACCACTTGAGGATTTTTCTTGACATGATGAGTGATTATGAGTTTGAAGTTGAAGATTTCATTATGAAGTTGTTTGTTCAGTCACTAACTGAAGATGCTAGAGAATGGTTCAAGAGACTCCCTAAATTATCTATTATTGATTGGAAGGATATTAAATATTGTTTCAAAGAGCAATATGGTGACAAGAAAAATCAGAGTTATATTTTGAGTGAATTCAATAATATTAAGAGGTTGCCTAATGAATCTGTCACTGAATTTAATACTAGATTCCAGAAAGGATGTACAAGCTAATGCAAGCCATGTGAATTGATGATAAGGTATGTCTGATTACTTATCTAAATGCTTTTGATGTTAAAATGGCATACCAGCTTAGGGATAAGGAGCCTAGGACTTTAAGAGATACTTTCAGGATTGCTATCAATATAGAAAATAACTTAAGGATTCTAGGAAGGTTATAAAGAAAAAGAGATGATCCTAGGTTATTTGGGAATAAGGGAAATAAAAGGGAAGAACAAAAAGCTACTAGAGGGAAAAACCAAGAGTCTAATGAAATAAGTCAAATTCTAAATGCTATAAAAGGTTTGAATCTTCCTTAGGTAAAGAATGATAGGAACCCCACTGAAAGTAGGGTCCCTTACCAATCAAATTTCAATAGACAAAATAGATTGCAAAATTTCCCTTATAACACTACTTGGAAGGATGGTTAGCCTAATGTTCCTCCCCCCAAAAACACCAATAAAAAAGTGACCCCTGATCCTTTATCCAAAAACTCTGTAAATTTGGTAGATGGTCCTAAATTCACTGCTAAACCTACATGGTGTTCTGCTTGTCAATTACCTCATGCTCCTGAATATTGTGCGGTAGCCTTGTCATTTCTTAGAAATCAAAATATAGTGGAAAAATGTTAGGAACAAGAGGAAACCAATGATGATGTAGGATGTAACATGATTGATTCACATTTTTCTGATAATGAAGGTTGTGACAGAGATGTAAATGATCAAAGATATTTTCATGGTGTCAATCAGCAACAAGTATTTTTTGATGAAAGTGATGTTGAGGATAATGGATGTCACATGGTAGGTTAAAAGGAAGAAGTGACCCTAAGACAACCCTCTAGAGAAGAAATTGACCAAATTACTGCTAATATGGTGGCTCAAGTTCAATCTAGAAGTATGGCTCAAGGAAATGAGGGGAATAAGGTGGCTAGTATTTTTATAAAGGGAACCAACCATAATAAAGGGGAAATTGTAAAACCTAAAGAGTCCCCTACTATAAAGGGTAAATTTGCAAATAAAAAATGGGAACAAAGGAAAGAGGGAAACATTGAGGATATAGAGTGCTCAGATAATATCTCCAAGAAAAGAGATGGGATGATATTACAGAATGTCACTGAGCAAGATAAGAGTCATCATAATCCCTTAAACACTTTGAGTAAGCATGATAAGAAAGGGATTGTGAGTAATGATAGCCTTTCTGATTCTTCTATTGATATGTTTGTTGTTTTGTCTCAGATTAATATTAAGGTTCCTCTATCTGAGTTTTTAAGAATTCCAGAGCACCAAGATAAAGCCATAGCATGGTTGGGGAATACTAATGTAAAGAAAAGTCAAGAATGTAATGAAAATCATGTTCCCAAAAGAGTGAAAAATGAAAAGGTGAAGGAGCAGGATACTGAAGTGGTTGTATCTCAGATTCCTCAAATTTTTTTTGATACCTCTATCAATGAATGTTTTGGAAATGTTGAACCATTTTTCTTAAGCGTCTTAGTGAATGGTAAGACATTAAAGAACTGTATGATTGATTTTGGTGCTTCTATTACTATTATGCCTTTTGAGATAATGAAAGAATTATGTCTAAAGGTTGAGACTACTCAAGGAAGATGTTGTGCCATGGATAAGAGGGAAGTTATAGTCATAGGCACTATTAGTGCCTTGCCCTATATATTGATAGCCTATCCAAATAAGGGACTCACTATGAGCGTACTGGTTGTTGACATACCACCTCAATATGGCATGTTATTATCTAGAAAATGGAGTGCTACCATGGGAGGAAGTTTAGAATGTGACCTATCATTTGCTACTTTTAATTATTGATGGAAATTTTGTAAAGATCAATAGAGAACCAAAAAGTATATATATGATAGTAGAGGAAGTTGAGGATGATATGACAAATTTTTTGGATATAGATGTTAATGCATTCAGAGCTGAGGTCCTAACTCTGAAGAAAAGAAAACAAAAATCTCAAATAGAAATGGAAGTCAATAAAAAGTAAGATAAAGGTGACTTATGGGCCATGTTCTTTGAAGGTGCTTATTGCAAAGATGGAGTAGGTGCAGGTATTTTACTAATTTCTCCTGCTAGGGTAACTTACAAGTTTTCTTTCACATTGAATTTCCCCTATACTAATAACATAGCAGAATATGAGGCCCTATTGTTAGGACTTAAACTAGCTCATAAGCATAGGATAAAATGTATACATGTAATAGAGGATTCTAAGTTAATTATATCCCAGGTGAGAAATGTTTATGTGTCAAAGAATAAAAGGTTAAAATAGTATAGATATGCAATATGGGACATGATTGAGTGCTTTGATGCATTTGGGATAATTTGGAAGGATAGATCTAACAACAAGATGGCTGATTTGCTAGCAAATATAGTAATAAAGCTTGAGGACATTACATTTGCTAGTATATCTAAAGTGGAAATCCAAGCTAGACCCTCTATTCTTGACAATGTCCAAAATTGGCAAGTATTTGAGGATGATAAAGATATTTTAAGGTTTTTGAATTGTGAGTATATGTTATCAGGACAAGAAATTGATTGTGTAGCATATGTAGAAAACATAGATGGAAAATATACTATTTTTGGGCAAGAAGTTGTGCAATTGAAAACAAACAAGATACCAAAAGGTTTAGTTGTCTTGGAAAATATTTTTGACAATCATGATAGATCTCAACTAGATACTAGTGAATATATTGCTAAGGATTTGGAGGAGATAAATTTGAGAATTAAAGAAACCCCTAAGAAGGTGTATATTGGTAAAAAATTGTCTCCTAAGATAAGATAGGGTTTTATAGGTCTGCTAAGGAAATATAGACATGTGTTTACATGGTCGTATGGTAATCTAAAGGCTTATAGGGAAGATCTATTTCAACATGAAATCCCTTTGAAACAAGATGCTTAGCCTTTCAGAGAAAAACAAAGGCCAATAAATCCAACCTTGGCTCCCAAAATGCAAGAAGAGTTGATCAAGTTAAGAGATGTTGGGATTATAAAGCCTATTAGACATTGTTCTTGGGTATCCAATCAAGTACCAATAAGAAAGAAAAATGGAGATATAAGGTTATGTGTTGATTTCAGGAATCTCAACATATCTTCATTAAAAGATAATTATGGTTTACCCAATATGGAAGCCATGTTGCAAAGGGTCACTGGTTCAGAATTGATGTCCATGATGGATGGGTTTTCAGGATATAATCAAGTGGTTGTTAAAGAATTAGAATAGTTTAAGACTGCTTTCACCACTCCATGGGGTGCATATGTTTATGTCAGGATGCCTTTTGGGCTTACTAATGCTGGAGCTACTTTCCAAAGGGCCATGGATGTGGCTTTTGTTGATATTATTAACAAATTTTTGGCTATGTATTAGGATGACCTTACTGCTTACTCCAAATATGAAAATGATCATTGCGTCGACTTAGAAAAGATATTTACTAGAGCCCTTAAATATAGAATATCTTTAAATCGAAGGAAATGTAACTTTGGTGTCACTGAAGGAAAATTGTTATGACATCTAGTTGGCAAGCATGGAGTGAGGATTGACCCTGAAAGGGTAGAAGCAATAGATAAGATTCAGAAACCCAAGAGTGTCAAAGGCATCCAGTCAGTCATTTTTTGGACAAATCAATTTTCTTAGGAGGTTTGTGACAAATTTTGTAGAAATTAATAGGCCAATATCAAGAATGTTGAAGAAATGATCTAAGATAAAGTGGGATGGTGAACCTAGTATTGCATTTCAAAAAATTAAGAAAGCTATTAAAGATGCTCGTGTTCTTAGAGCTCCTAATTATGATAAGCCAATGCACATATTTTCTTTTCCTTCATTTCACACTGTTGCTGTAGTATTGTTACAAAAAAATGAAGAAGGTTATGAACAACCAATTGCATTCTTTAGCAAGTCTTTGCACGTAGCAGAGCTTAAGTATGACATAAATGAAAAATAGGCATATGCACTAGTAAAAGGGGTGAAAGATTTTAGGTGTTACTTGATGGGAGCTTTAGGTATTGCTTTTGTCCCTACTACTACTGTGAAAGACATCTTCTCACAACAAGAGGTTTCTGGCAGGGGGTGTAGGTGGATCAATAGAATACAAGAATTCAATATTGACATCTAGATTACTAAATTGGTCAGAGATCAAGTTTTGGGAAAGTTGATGATAGAAGAAAATCTAGAGGCAAACCAAATTAATCAATTGGATGATAATTTCAAAGAAGACCTCTGTGATATGGACAACTCTAATTGGTACAAGGATGTGATTTATTATTTGCAGAATATGGAGTCCCCACCAGAATTAACAGATAATCAAAAAAGATCCTTAAAGTTGTGGGCTATAAGGTATATTATAGTGCAAGAACAGTTATGGTGGAGAGACATGGAAGGAGTACTTTTGAAATGTGTAGGTGAGACTGAGGTTGTGAAAATTTTAAAAGATATGCATGAATGTGTGTGTGGAGGTCACTACATGGCTAAAACCATAGCCCACAAAGTCCTTAGATCTAGTTTTTGGTGGCCAACACTTTTCAAGGATGCTTATGAAATGGTTAAGACCTGTGATACTTGTCAAAGATTCAATGGAAAGTTGAAATTTTTTGGGAATTTACCATTAAGACTTGTAGAAGTACAAGCACCATTTCAGTAGTGGGGAATTGATTTCATAGGTGAAATCTCAAACAAATCTAGTGGTGGACATTCTTGGATTCTGGTGGCAATTGATTACTTCACTAAATGGGTTGAAGCTATCCCTACAAAGAATGCTATGAGCAAAGTGGTGATCAATTTTATCTTAAACAATATTATAACTAGATTTGGTTGCCCATAGAAGATAATAATTGAAAATGCCATGTGTTTTAGATCTAATGAATATAAAGAGTTTTGCAAAAAATATGGCATTACAGAATATACATCTTCACCTTATCATCCTCAAGGGAATGGTCAGGTAGAATCTAGCAATAAGAGTACACTAAAGATTATTAAGAGGATTTTGGGGGAAAATTAGAAGGCATGGGATCCAAAATTTCCATCATCCCTATGGGTTGACAGGGTTACTATAAAAAAGGCCATTGGTTGTGCCCCATTTGACTTGGTTATGTTATACAAGCTAGACTTCCCCAGAATAATCTAAGGGAGATGTATAAATTCATTCAATTATATGAAGATGATATTATGGATGAGATGCAACTCAGAATGGATGAAATTAAATGGCTAAAAGAGACAAGAAGATATTCCTCTATTCTAAATGCTAAGCTCCAATCACAGATGAAGCACTTATATGATAAAAAGACCATTGAGAGAAAGTTTGAAATAGGAGACATGGTACTGATGTGGAATGCTAGATTGGAAGATAAAGGAAAGCATGGTAAATTTGACCCAATTTGGCGTGGTCCATATAAAATTTGTGATAGAAATAGAGAAGATTCATATTTTCTAAAGGATTTAACTAGAGGTATTCTTGAATTGCCAGTTCATGGACAATTCTTGAAGAGGTACTTTTTTGAAGTATCTATTTTCCATGAACAATAGTTTTAGGGTTTTTGGTATTTTTTGTATATTCTATATATTTTGTAAATCCTTGTAAATAGTCTCTCTGTATAGTGTGGTTTCTCATTTCTTGTTTCTATGCATTGCTTTGTGCTGTCTGAAAAAGTTGTCATCCCTATACCAAGTATGTCGTCTGCTCTCCCAAAAATTCAGAATTCTTGCATAGACTCAGGTAGTCTATCATCCCCAGACAGAGCCACTATTGGTCTAATTTTTCACATTGTAGAAATTATAAAAAATTTAGTGAAAAATCATAAGAGTCTTTAAATATTGTAGATTAGGGTTTTGTTCCTTGTATTTTTCAAATCGTTAGATTACCCTAGTTTTGGAAAGCCCTCAAAGTATCTTCAGAAAAATGTTTTTAATGATATACCATTTAACCTAAGCAAGGGCTTGTGCAAGCATGAGTTCATTTTAATTTTTTTTAAACCTTACATGGCCATGCTTGGCTTGCAAATTGCTTAATCATTATGTTAGGCAATAACTCTAATGGCACAAAGTCTTTATAATCATTGATCTTGTTCAGGTCAATGAGTATCGCATTCCCACATTTTCAAGATGCAAGGTTTCTAAATAATGCAGGCGTGTGACTTGGTGACATGTGGTCCTTAATTTTCTAAATTCTAGTGAACCATAAAAGGAGTCATAAGTTGTGAGAAACTTTTGCAGGTTTGTCAGTACTTTTTTGCATGTTCTGGATTTCTCGTGATATCATTGGTTGAGTTAGCAACAGAAGATATGCCTTTATCACCAAGAAGCATCAACCATTGATTTCATTTCAATTAAGGGCTAGTGCTTGCTCACAAGAAGGAGATGCTCATCAGATAAATAATGTAGGGAAGCAAAAATTGGACAAGTGGCAAGGTCTAACAAGATGGGCCCACCATTCTCAAGGATGGATGTCTTTCATGGCAAGTGTCAGACAAGTTGGAATGGTTGCATATTTTTATTCATCACTTTGGCCAACGTGGTGATAAGGATACCTATTTCTATAACTGTTGATCTATCAAGGATCAAAGGCCAACACATGCTTGCAATTTGAAGTTGCACGAGAGATAAATAATTTGGGCAAGCGATTTTTTGACATGTGGCAAGGTGGGGTCAAATAGTTTTAATTGTATGCTATAGTGTGCCACACTATAAAATGATTGCTAACATGTATTGCTAGATGTGCCATTGAAGAAGTTTGACTATTGAATGGAAGTGAAGTCTTATCAGCCATAGATCTTTTAAAGATCTATGGTTAATGCAATCTTGCATTATGAAGCTGCAAGTCAGATAAGAAAAGTGGGTATGCACCTTTGTGATGCATGTCACATTGGGGCAAAATTATGGAAGAATGCTAAGTCACACCATGTGGTTTTCCACTTGTGCTTACCTAGAAATACTTATGATGTGCGCGCAGAAAATGTCAAAAATTAATGCAATAGTCAAATGAGTTAGAACACACGGATTGAAAGTAGTCATTTCATTAGCCCAAGTGGATGATGTGAGTGTAGGATGTAGAGTTGTTTCTGATCGTTGATCTTATCCTAATCAACAAAGGGTGCTTGCCCACAATTTGAACTTGAGTGAAGTTTAAACAAAGCGGGAATGTGCCATGCAAACATGTGTCTATGCAGAGTAAAATGAATGTCACCATTGATCTTTTGAAGATCGATGACTGGCACAAGCCTACAATTTGAAAATGCTCATTAGATAAGAAAAGTGGGAATGCGCTAGCATGACATGTGGACTAAATGATATCAAGTACCTTCTCACTCAGAATAAGATACGGGATCTAATGGCATGGAATATTGTCAGAAGGTGCGAACTCATATGGAGGTTTCCTATTTGTCAATATAGCTAACTAGATTTTATTAGAATGTGAACTAACTTGATCGTTGATCTTGTCTTGATCAACGAATGGCACTTCCCGCAATTCTGAAGTGCAAGGAATTTACATAATGTCGAAAGGTGCTATTGTAACATGTAGCCTTGTTTTTAAAAGCCATAAAGCTTGTTGCTTTTTAAATTAGAGCCATCCAATTTGGTGAAAATCTACAAATAGGATTCAAATTTGATTGCAATTTGGAGGTAACGGTTATTGAGATTAAATATGACTCAAATTTCATGTGTGCGATTTCAATGTATGAAAGGAACCCACAATCTCACCATAAATGAATCACCAAAGCATAGAAAGAACATGAAGGCATACAAAATTTTGAGAACCAGGGCTCAGAAGTTCTTTGCTAGCACTCCAGTAAAATTGGAGAAGATATCACATAGTGTAGAAGTGCGAGTTTTAGCGAGTAAGTACTCTATGACTTTTTAAGAAATTCAAGTATCTGCTGTTAGAAAATTTCTAGGGTTTTATTCAAAAAGCCTCCCCATAAAGAATTTACTAGGAAAATAGATTATTTGAAATGTTCTATGCATGATGACTTTCTTGAATAATTCCTCTTATTGGTACATGAACTAACTAAGGGGAGGGAACTCATTCCAAAACATCAAAGATTAGTTGTAGCAGAAGGTTTTTACGACAAAGCTAATTGGGTGAGATAAGCCCAAGTTTCGATGGGGGGTCTGGAGTTGTTTAAGAAATGGTTTTAAAAGTGAAAATTGGACACTCCTATGAGTAATGTCTGGGAGTTCGATATTAGTAAATTAACAGTCCCCACAGTTTTCTTAGATAGTGATTTATTGATGGATCTAGAAAAGAAATATGATCCAATTACAAGGTGGGTAAAAAACCATGCTGGAGTGAATCTGTTTAGGGTTTGCCTTGAATTATTTAGTGAGGTTTTCAACCTCAATTCTAACCATGTTGTACATGAAACTATTGACATAGATGACATTCAAGGAAGGTATGATGCACAAAGAATTTACCTGAGAACAGGGCCACTGCAAGAGCATGCTGCTAAAATTGGCATTTTGCCTGTAATTATAGCTAGTACCATAGAGCCATTTTTGTGAAGACATTTTAACCTGAGAGCTCAAGCACTGTATTTTTCTCTTTGAAATATTTTTGGAATAGATGAAGGTGATCAAATTCCAGGCTCTGTTGTCCTTATCAAGGCTCAAACTTTTCAATTTGGGATGAGCACTATTCTAGATTTTGCTACTTTTCTTGCAAAAGAAATTCACAATGGCCTGGTGGGGATAGCGAGGGGAAAGGTGGAAAAACCATTCTATTGGTATTCATTTCTTATGCATGTATGCTTGTACAAGGGGTTCACTTTTTTCTCCAAGGGTATGGAGCTAGAAACAACAAGAGATGGAGAGAGGAATCTAGTGTAGCTGTGGAGTGTAGATATGACTTCAGAATCTACAGATGCTAGCTAGGTGAGATTTTATAGATACTTTTCTTTAAAGCTTAGGTTGCTCTTGAAAGGTGACAACCCCAGAATTCCACAAGCATTGTTGGAATTGGTTAGACCCAAGGACCATGCACAAGGACTATTGGTTAGTCATAATTGGGGGATATAATCCCTTATAATGTTTCAACTATAATTAGATTATATGGTTTTGTGGGAAAGCCACATGTGTTTCCCTTTCATGTGCTCTTGAAGATAGGGATCTCTGAGCTCTTATGGAAGATAGGCACTCTAGATGAGAGGGAGTTGTCTAAGAAGGGTACCTTTTTTCCAATTTTTATTGTAGTGCATGATTTTTTCTTTGTCAAGAAAGGGTGGAAGCACCTTAATTTTTTTTTGGATAGATATAACATGGCAGGGTCTCATGCAAGATTCATTGATCCTAAAGGATTCTATGATCTCTTAAGAGAGATGATGAAAGCTTCTCATATGGTACACCAAGCTTATTATCTAGAGGATATAATTAGAAATGTTTTCACATTGCAAGAACAAGAATTAAGGAAAGAAAAATGGATAGTATTTAGTAAGACCCTAGAATTTATTAATGCTTTTGACTCCCACTATGACCCATTGAAAGACAAAAAATATTGGGGAGCCAAAATGCAAGCATTAATGAATAATTTTGATGTGATCATCCTGACCATGAATGAGAAGAAAGCCATAAATGTTGAGACACATCCAAACAAGGTTGCAGAGGTACTAAGAAGGATAAGCAACAAAAATATGGTGGCTCTTGGCTAATATACATTGCAAAGAAGGGTAGGTTATGTCATGATTCAAAATGTGCAACAGGCACCCCGTCATCAGAAGCCAAGGTCAAGAATTCCATCTACAACCAGCTCTCCAAAAAAGAAAAAATTAGAGCTGGGGTCTTCTTCTTCTGAAAAGGAACAATACTCCCCAAGCCAGTCCCCAATCCAGATAGATGATGAAGCATCTCTCAGGGAGCAACCTAGACAAATGAGTGGAGAAGGGGATGTGATTGTTACTTCTACAGATTTGGATGTTGGAGAGCCACAAGAACCTCCTACACCTTCCTTGGACCTAACCATTGTTGATTACCAAGGTAAGGAAATTGATCTGATAGTTTCCCAAGCTTCTAAAAGGTTTATTAATGATGAGAATTTTGTAAACTCTAGGGCTTTTGTTCAATTTTTGTGGAGGTTAAACATGAGCAATTTTGAGAAAACCTGTGAGAAGATAAAAGAAGAACAACTAGACAAACATGATTCAGATATTAAGGAAGAGGTGAAATCTAATTTTTTGAATGATTTTTCCTAGTTTACTCTTGAATCTAGGAGACAAATAGTTAGACAGTCAGGAGTCCTCCTTCTACCGGAATGGGATATAGTAAATGCCATTATTTTTTATTCAGTAAGAAAATAGAGGGATGTTCAACTCAAGACTATTGAAGAAATACTATAGGCTCATAGAGGAGTCAAATTTAGTAACGACCACCAAGCCCTTGTTATATGGTCCATGGAAAAAAGGGAAAATACCAGAATTCATGAGATTCCCACTACAGAGCATACTGGTGGATTGAGAGTGTTCAGGGCTAGTGAGTCAGGTAGCAAATAGATAATTGGAATGGCATCAAAGATGCTAAAATTTGGTAGCACAGTGTCTGGCCAAGAGGAAGATAAATTTTCCCAACTCAATGCTAGGTTTGAAGAAGTTTTGAAAGCATATGAGGAAAGGGGTATGCAGATATAGTCACTGGAAAACAAAGTATCTCAAATGGAGAAGGTCCTTGGGGAAATAAAAAGGAGAATCTAGCAGACCCAGCATTGTATACCCTCCTAGGCCACCTATTGAACCTTTCAAGTCCACTACAAGTATTGAGATACTTGATACTACAAAAAGGCCTTAGTTCTATACTGTAGAGGATTTTGAAAAGGAGAAGAATAAGTTGTATGCAATGCATGTAGAGCTTAACAATCAACATGAAGAAAAATTGAGGCAAGGTATCATGTATTTAATAGATAGGATAGAATGGCCCACATTTTTTGATCAATTATTAAGGATTTCAGCAATTAGGGATGAATTGAACCAAAATGAAGCTATATTTAGACCCATTATACAGAAGTGGACAGAGAGAAGTTAAGATATCACTGCTGTGTGTATATCTGTTATTCATCTAACATATCATCAGATAGAAGGAATTTTTGATTTACTAAATAAGTTGCAAGGTTTTGATGATAAGCAAGATTCCTTCTATAGAAGATAACTAATTGTTTTTCCAAGTATTTTGTGGAAAATTTTGATTTTTTCCCTTGTGTTCTAAAGTCAATTGATAAAATAAAGGAAAAGGAAGAATAGAAGAGGGAGCTAGATGAAGCCTTCTATGAGAGAATAAATAATGTTATAAATGAAGTAGGCCATCTATTGTGGGTAGTGACAAATGAGGAGTTGGGAAAAGTAAAATTATTCTATAATATCATCAAAAAAGATTTTGTTGATTTAGAAGAAAATGTAAATTCTTTAGTAACTATACAAAGAGAAATTCTAAATTTTGATTGGCTGAAGGACACTATTTACAATAAATGGAAGGAAGAATTTATGTCTACATAATAGATAGAATGAGATGATGAGGTGGAAGATGATGAAAAAGAAGGGGATACAAGAGTAGAAGCCACCTCTGTTACTAATGATAAAGACAAAGAGGACCCTCAGGTAGTAGGAGGTAACTCATCACTATCACATTTGATGGCCACCTATCCCAAGGAACTAGAACACTAAAGGAATTTGATCAAAGTATTCTTGCCTTTCCAAAGGAAATAACAGAAGTGAACCCACAAAGGAAAGTTTGATGTATCAATTTTTCTATTATTCATAGTTTTATCCTTTTTTTATAGATGTATGTAAAAATCTTTCTGAAGGACACATGTCAATCACATTTTCCCTTTGCTTGTTGCAACTCATGCCTATATAACTGAGTTTTCAAGGCAATGTGATCGTCCAAAACTTGTAGAATTTTGGTGTTTCTCAAAAAATAAAAACATTCATTTGGTCCAATAGTATGAAGGTATTTTGAGTTTACCTCCAATTGTGCTCTCTGATAACATACTAAAATGATAGAAAAGGCAATCATTTATGGGTTTTCAATTGGTTTCTATTGGTCATTGTATTAGTCATTTTCAAGGATAATACAAAGGGGTATTTACAGTATATTTGTGTCATCAATTTTGGTCTCCTTTTTATGGGTTTGTCTACTTTGAAGTCATTTTAAATAAGGTTTAATTTGGCTGAATGTAATCTGGATGGGTTGTATACCAATATCATAGTGCCTTTTAATTCAAGGAATTATATAAATGCTTCAACGAGTCAGTAGGGTTTTTGAGTTTATAGAAAGGATATCTCATAAGAATGAAAATGGGTGATTACAACTAATTGATTCATTTACAAGTTATTTGAATTAGATCTCCCACTGATAGTCAATTTTCTGCCCAATGGATAAGGCACTGGTCATATAAGTCAGAAGTGAACAAGGATAAATTTTGTTGTTGCATATCAAAACAATTTTAAAATCAAAATCATTTTTCATTCAATTTTGTTAAAAGTTATAAATGCTGATCAATATTTTTTTATATCTACTCTTTGAATCTTAGGTAGCTACTATTATCAGGAATATTTGTAAATTCAAGGAGAAAGATGACCAGATCTACTAATAAGTCATGCATACAAGTTTGAGAACATTAAAAGAAGTGAAATAAACTACTCATGTGTTAGTGGGTAATAGATGAGATCAGAATGAAACTAAAAGAATCTTTACATGGTAGTTTACATTAGAATCATCCCTAGGTATACCCACCTTGGTTCTGCAGAGCCTAAGGAGTAGAAAACCACCAATGGTTTTGTTGAAGATTGGGTCTAAATGGTTTACTTATGTAGCTGATAATAGGAATTAGTTGATCCTTACGTTATATGAGTGTTATCATTCTGGTATTGAACATTTTATTGTTCAGTAGTTTGAAACACCAACAAGAGGGCTAATGAAAAAGGTATTAATGAGGAGGATGTTTAAGGAGACAATATGGAAACAAATGAAGATTACTTGCCCCATAACAAGGACTATGAGGAATAGTGATATTGGAAGGTTATGGTTGGTAATCTTAGATTGATGAAAAGGGATATTAGTAGAATGCAGGAGTAGATGCAAGACATTAGGAGAGATTTTGATCAGTTAAGTAGGACCACTAGAGGTGAGAGAAGTCTCAATCAACATCTTGATAGACTTTCTAAAGTGACTAGTAATGTAGAAGATGTTAAGAATCTTATGAAGAGAATTCTACCTGTGGAAGCTAATAATAGAGCTATGGAACAAACGATGATGGATTTGCAGAAAAGGCTAGATGGAAAGGATAATACAGTGGTGAAATCTAAGAAGACAATTAAGAAACTTGTTGATCAGAGTTGCTCCATATTGAAGACTATGGTAGACAAAATTAACATGTTGTTAGACAATCTAGAATAGGGGAGAGTTCAAGGCTTAAAGGAATTGAAAGAGGAACATGGACCCAACAAACAAACTAGGGCTAACTCTAAGAAGATTGAGGTTATGGAAGCCAAAGAAATGGATGATTTGAAGGCCTTTTTGGTTAACATGAATATCCTTGTAGATCAAGCTATTGATGTTCTAAAGAGCCTATAGTTATCTTTTTCCTATTTTTTCATGTTGGTTGTATTAAAACTCATAGTCTTAGTGAGTTCTTTTTAGTGCTGATGCACAATACTTCTGGGCTTCTTTTATCTTGTTGTTTGCTACTTTGAAAAAGGTTTTGGGTCCTTTAAAACCTATTTTTATTTAATCAAAACTACAATGGATAATAATTATAATTATTAGTGCATAATATCTCTAATAACATTATCAAACTATGAATTTAGAGATCAAGATAGACAAAGACAAAGAGAGTGCATATTCCATTTCATTAAATAAGTTGAATCAAACATTCATTATGATGTGTACATGTGAATAAATCATTCATTTTTTGAGAATGTGAACTAAAATTCATTTTCATAGTAGTCTACATTGATTGGTAATTCCTAATATTAAATTGGAAAATGCCTTATTTTTTAATATGCATCGGCATGCCCAAGGATGACACTATACTATTTTCCATGGGACAATTCTCTACTACTAGTTGAGGATTCATAACTTGTTAGATTTATCGACATTACCTATATTTTTTAACCTTTCATATTTATATGAATTATCTTGTAAAATTACAAATACTGAACTCATTACTAGGTTCAAACCAATGTTCTTTTAAGGAATAACCTATTGATTTTTTACCTAAAATGATTTTGTACATCAATAAAATACGAACACACATTATATTTATTGTTTAGCTATTAGAAGTTATAATGAATGATGCCATTTTTATTTGATCAGGCACATAATAAGTCTACTCATATTATACAGGAGTTTGTATACAAACAATACCAAAGAAAATACTATATCGTAAAAACTATGAAAAATGTCACTTTTTTGCTAACATAAGGAGGATGAAGGATTCATGATTTGCATTGTGAAGATAATCAAATACCAAAAATTGGTATTAAATAAGTATCTTTTATCCTTCGCTAAGTTTACCTAGTGCATGAGGGATGGTTTTATCTAGTGATTAGCCAAAACACTAAAATTTTGATCATGTGGGATGACTTGGTGAACTGTAATTGTAGGAAATAATGTATTAGTCAAGCTATAATTTTTGAGATTTTTTTGTTTTTGGATCAAATTTTTAAGATGAGTCAATTTTCTAGAACTCGTCTCCATTTATTTCATCATCAACACACAAGGAAACAAATTAGGATTTACGTAGTTGTAAATATTTAGGATTTATTAGTATGAAGAGTACAATAAGTGTAAAAAATAGGCATTTTGAGAACAAAGCTTTGAACTCTACATTTTTTCTTGTTTTAAGATTCTATGAATTATTTTTGCCTCTAGGAGTAGTTGTCAAAAGATAAATATTATTGTATTTGAGGGCCCTATATGGTTTTGAAAAGGAGGCTATTGTAAAGTCGAGGCCCTTTTAGTTGGCATATAATGGTAGTCAAGAAAGGTTTTGTTGAGTGTGTCATGTTGCCTTCTTTATTTGAAATACATCTCCAAATTGTCCTTTTCTAAAAATCATTCAAATAAATTAGAAATAGTGCTCTATAAATATTTAGGAGATTTTTCTTTGGTGGGGGGATATAATTTATTTTGTTCAAGAGGAAAATTAAACCTTTTATTGCTCCTTTCATTTCTTAATGTATTGTTGAAAAGAGAATGTTGGTTATATAAGGATGCATTGTATGTTTTTAATTCATGGAGATTGTTGTGCTAGTGTAGCTTTGTCAATTGATGCTAAATTATGGGAGAGCTAAGCTCTTTCAGTGTGTGTTGTCACCTTTTTCATAAGTCATATCCTATTTCCCTACATTGATATTGAATAAATTAAATAAAAAATCTTTATTTTACAATTTTTTTGGAGACATTTAAGTGTAAACAATCTTGACCTCTTTTTCTGTACACATAATGTAGATCTTCATTGCTTCCCTTCTTTTAATTTTTTATATTATTTTTGGAAGATAAAATTTAGTAGTTAATTAGTAGTAATAACTATTAGGTAATAAAAAAGAAAACTATACAAGCTTGTTAGTATGAATATTACTAAAGTGGTTTTCTAAACCCATGCTATGTTTTCTAAGGGAAAATTTAGGTAATTGGTTTTCTTTGGGGATGTGTTTTATTAATAATGTACCATTTTAAATGCTTCATGAGAAACTTATGATGGTTCTATCCCAAGGAATTCTACTAATGTGAATATAAAATATGTTGCAAAGGTAGTGACTTGTCATTTATGTTTGCCCATATTAGTTATGATCCAATCACCATAGAAATGTAAAATACTACCTTAATTTTATAGGTTTGTAATCTCCATTAAACATTTAGATATAATTTGAAAAGAAAATAGACATGTTTTCTCTTGAGAAGGAAAGAATATCTTGGTTACCTCATTTTCTTGTTTTCTATGATGTGGCGTAGAGAAAATAAAATGTAGTAGTGTATTAATGGTAGTAACTAATAGTTTCTAAAGGAGGGAATGTTATTTGTTTATTTGTAGGAGAAATGTGTAAGTTCATCATACCTAAATTAGCAATTTTGAAACTAATAGTAGCAAATATTTTCCTTATTTACCTTATACTGTTTATAAATTATATTTTTCTTCTGAGCTTTGGAGATAATAATGAGGATGTGTATCCTTGAATGCTTTTTATGTTTTCTCACCAAGACATTCAATGAGATGTAGTCAAGGTTCTTTAAGTGTATTTTATTCTAGTTTTAATGCTACTTGTCTATATATTTTTGTGTATTGAAATTCAATGAAAATATTAGTAATTACTTATTGAAAAACATTTATTAGACACTAATGTGTAAAGTAAGTAAACTAATTTTTTTCAACAAAAGTAAATCTTCATTGTATCCTTTTTTGAAATTGGACCTATAGATGATAAAATGCACTCATTCACCACTATTAGTAACCATTAGTCCTTAAAGGAGAAAATAATATAGTTTTATTGGTGTGCAAAAGCTTGAATGAGTGTGGCAGTTATGGCTAAGTAGAATGACTCAAAAGAGTGCTACACAACTAAGTTAGAGTTAGTTGGGTGGCACTTGACCAAGTCCATGCTAGTCCCATTTGGGGCATTCCAAGGGTCACTTGATGAAGTGGTACTTAGTTAGTCCCACTTGACTAAGTACACCTTGGCCTTAAAAATATTGACATATTCCATTCAGTTCTTCATTTGTGAATTGAGGGGCTAAATGAGTAGTTGGAAGAGGGAGAAGAGTGTCACTAGGCTATGTAGGAGGTGTTCCATTTTTTGAAAAGTTGTTTTTGTTTGTTTTATTAATGTAATAGTTTAAAATAGTTTTTCAATCTATACATAATTAAATATGTTAATTTTTCATTGTACTTGGTAGGAAATAATTAAAATATTATTTTTACTTTTTAGGTAATTAAGAGTGTTAATTTTTTTAATTATGTTAGGTAGGAAAAATATTAATTTTTAATAGTTCAAATTTTTCAAAAATTGGGAGAGCTTTAAATTTTAAACTCAAACTTAGAGAACAATATGTGTAAACTTAGATACACCTCTATACACAAAAATACTTAAACCTAGTTGAACTACATGCTTAAAAACATTATAGCTTAAGTTAAACCATGAAAAGCCTAAACATTTATAACATTAGACCTTTCATTTTTCACTTGAACTAGATCTCCTTGTGCTCTCCTAAGAATTTTTTTCCTAATAATTGCTCTCTCTCTCTCTCTCTCTCTCTCTCTCTCTCTCTCTCTCTCTCTCTCTCTCTCTCTCTCTCTCTCTCTCTCTCTCTCTCTCTCTCTCTCTCTCTCTCTCTCTCTCTCTCTCTCTCCTCACTCACTCTCCTTATGTTTTGTATCTCCCTTTTGTCTCTCCTCATTTTTTCTTTCCTTACGATTTCTCTACTAACTTTACTCTCTCCTAACTTAGTTTTAGGGGTCTCTCCTCACTCACTCTCCTCGCTATATGTCTCCTTGAAATTTTTCTCTCTCATCACTTAATTTCCTCAAGCCCTCCTAACTCAATATCCTCAAGTTTTTGGTATCCTCATTCTCACTCCTCAATTTCTCTCTCATAGCTCTCTCCTCACCATCTCTTTCCTTGAAATTTTTATCTCCCAAAATACTTTCCTCTCTATTCTAACTCTTTGTCCTCAATTTTCCTCTTCTTTTTTTGTCTCTCCACACTCTCTTTCCAAACTCTCTCTACTCACTCTCTCTCACTACTTTCTCCTAACCAAGTATAATTGATCTCTACAATTACTCTCTCTCTCTCTCTCTCTCTCTCTCTCTCTCTCTCTCTCTCTCTCTCTCTCTCTCTCTCTCTCTCTCTACCATTTCTCTCTCCTTGAATTCTCTCTACCGACTCCACCCCCTCACTTTTCCTCTCCTCACACTTACCTCACTATTATTTTAGTTAAGTATTTATAACATTAATATAAATATTGATTTTAAATTATTGTCTTAAGATGATATCTACATCTAATTTACATGTTAAATTAAAATTAAAATTTTGATTTAACTTGAGGGGATATGTAGATAATATAATTAGTTAACATGTTTCTAATGTTTAATTTTTTGTTTTGTTTAATTGAAGATTATAATTTTTAATTTTAGATGATTTGAATGTATTTAGTTCAAGAATTTAATGTGCAAATTATCTATAAATTAATGTATTATATTTAAGAATTTTAAGTTTGAATTTTTATATCTATTGACATGGCCACACTTGCAATGTTTATCTAACGTAATTTTATATGTGTTGCATCCTACATATACCATAACATTGTGTGCTTTAGATCCTAATGTTGAGGTTTTTAGTGTTCAATTATCACTTGCTTTATTTGGGGATACTCCCTAAAGTAAGGAGAGCCATAGACAACATTTTCTCATGGAATTGTACACTACTCTAGCTAAGTTGGAGCTAATATTGAAAATAAGCATTGTCCTCCCTAATAGGGAGAGACTATCTTCTATTGATAAACATATTTTGATTATCATTAAGAAGGATAAATCATACAAATTTTGTGATCAATAAGTTAAGGAAAGGGACTTTAAACAATTTTGAACTTCCATGAAATATATTTAGAATGATTTAGAGTTGTTCATAGGTTCATATTTGAAAGCATGACTCGTTATTTTACAGACATGTTTACATTGTTTGAACTAGTTTCAACAAGTTTAGAGAGCTTCAAGCTAGTTCAAAATAGGATTATAAAGGTTTAATGATATTTTTACAGGTATATTTTTCTTTGTTATACATCAGCAAGGTATGATAGGTTTAGCCATGTTCATTGAGGTTTATACAAGCTTGATGGTTCAACATTTCAAAATGACAATTTAAAAGGGGAATATTTTAGTGCTTTAGAATCATGTGGCTCATAATGTTGTGAACCGATATGCCTTAATTTGAAATCTTGGTTTTTTTTTGGTAAGATAAAGATAAATTCAAGAATCCATGTAAATTGCCTAACTACATGACAAATTTTGCATTAAAAGTTATATCTAATAAATCTTGTACAAAAAATATGTATGAAGAATGGACCATTATTTATGGATATAGCTTGATACTCCATTTGAAGGATGCAAGGATAATATAAACCATGACTTCATCAAAGTACTCTTAATCCATAAATGCTACAATGAAATGAGAAAAGATATATGTTAGCAATCTAATAAAGAGGAAGTTTAAACAACTTTTATTTGATGAAATTTTTTTAGACCTTCACATAGGAAAAAGTTAGTTTTGACTCGGTCATAATTTCAAAAATCACAATATTCAGAATGAAGGAAACTAAGATTGCAAATACATAATTAAAAATTGGCAACATCCAATTGTGGGATGAAAAGTTATGCCCCAGGTACTGAGACTCAATTTGATAGTCATAAAATTTTTAGTCCACCCAACATAAAAGAAATTATAATTTTAGTTTAATACATTCAAATTTTCATTAGATTTTTTGGAAATTTATAGAGTTATCTTTCCAAGTTATTAACTTCAAATGTTTGTAAAGGGTGTGAAGTATAAGTGAATTTTTTTTATTGGAGATAATGAAAAGATATAAAGAAATTTAAATGATTTATATTTTCAAGAATTGGATAAAATCAACAAAATATCAAGAATCATATTTATTATAATTACAGAGGCATGAAAGGTGGGGGCCTTCTTTCTAGAAGTCTTTGTGCAACAAAAAAGTTGGTATTTTATTTTTTCTAATAAAAGGAGGTTCTTTATTCATTTTTAGGGCATTTCTACCTTGGGAAGGGGGATATTATTTAGATTTATTAAGTAAACTAGAGTACATGATTGTCTTTTTATTGACATCTTGATGATGGATAACATACTATGATCCAAAATGTAGATCATATGGTTTTCTTACATAATACAATGGAGAAAACATAATAGCAATGTATATTTTATTTTAAATGTTGAAATAATGAAGGAGTTATTGGTGAGGTTTTGAGTTCATCTTTACCTTCTATAGATTTCTTTATGTTTGGTCTAATAGGGACCACTTTTAACATTATGTTTATTAATCCAACTATGGGTTTATTACATTATAGAACCTTTTCTACCTTATCCATTAGAGGCTTATGAATAAAAAATATATGTAGCATCTTGCCCAAAACCTGCTTCTCTTTGTTAACCCTCTAGCATATGTCACTCCAAAAGTCTCCAATCTCCTTGGAAAGCCATAAGAAATTCAAGAAAACCATTGGTCAGGAAGTTAAAATTGACCCTAAGGTTAAAATCAACCTCATAGAGTCATGTTCGAATACTAGAAATGGTACACAAAGCATTAGGAGAACGAGTAAATGTTGGAAATATTCAAGATATGACAAGTTATTGAGAGGGGAGGGGTGAATCAGTAACTTTTAAAATTTCAAACAATAAAATTGCATACTGATATATTCACCATTCATCCAAGTAACCTACTGTAAGCATGAAACAAAATCATTTGCAACACTTGAACACACAGATTTCCAAAAACCTTCCAAATAGAAAGTAAAACTGGGGTGGGGATGAAACCCACATAGCTTCGTTACTGCAGTATGAAGTTGACCGGTTAAGGCTTACAATGACCACTTATGGTGATCTGCCCTGTTAGGAGCACAAAGGATTGCTAGATCCACCTTGTTAGAGGATTTACAAACATACAATAAAGTATGCACTC
The DNA here is from genome assembly GCA_028749045.1 of Cupressus sempervirens. Lineage (NCBI taxonomy): Eukaryota > Viridiplantae > Streptophyta > Pinopsida > Cupressales > Cupressaceae > Cupressus > Cupressus sempervirens. Next base: position 461,354,681 of record CM053789.1, read on the forward strand.
TGTTAGGAGATTTACAAAAGACTGTTAAGTCTACCATGTTAAAGGATTTACAAAAATTGATTCACCTGTTAGAATGAAACAGTGGATCTGATTACAACTGATTGCTGATAAGATCCGCTATGCTCTGATTCACCTTGATGTGATAGATAAAACTTTTCTACTCCAAAAATTGACCTTGCTGAATACCTTCACAACTCAGCACACATACTTTCGCACGCATGTATTTCTTTCACACTTTCACATTTTCATTCATTACCATTACATTTGAATGATACAATACATTGCATATATATACCATCCAAATAATCAATGCATGCAAGGTCGGCCAAAACAACAAGTGCAAATCTCTATACAAAGTCAGCCCAAGTTAAAAACTCGAGTTCACTGAACTGACTCGGTGTCCTTCTGATACTCGGCGTCCACTGCGTTACTCGGCATCGTCATGCACTCAGTAGAAGTGAAGGCATGGTCCATACTAAAAACTTCAAGTAGTTCTGAACTCTGTAACCATTGGAGACTCGGTAGAAGAGATGTCACTCGATGAACACTTCTATCTGAACTGTAGCTCGGTGATCAAAGGAAACACTCGATAGAACCTTGTGACTCGGTGATAGTTAGTTTCCTTGATAACCTCAGGAGCTCGGTTATCATGAAGTTCTCGATCAATACTAAGTACATCTTCACTCGGTCAAAACTGATTCCTTTCTTTACCTTGAACACTCGATAAACACTGAGAACTAGGTAAAGCTTGGCTTACAAAGGAATGTCCGGTGAGAGCTCAGTAAGCATTCAGAATCCAATAAGTGTTGTAACTAATGACAAAAATGTATCATAATGCCAACAGTAAATGCCTCCAATTAGAAAAATTTAAGTTCCCCCCACAATCATGATTCTACCTCTAATTCTTCTATTAGTGATGTCAAACTTGTGAGAAAGAAAAGACTACCTTAGGACAACAAGCTTGCCCCCAGCCCTCTTAGCCCTACCCACATCTTTGATACCCTAGAGGCTACCCTGGCTAGAAGTTGGGGAAGGATATCACTTCCCCTAGGAAAGAAACCACCAAATATTTTGGGAACAAAGGGAAACATAGCTATAGTAAGGCCAAACTAGAAAGGTTGGAGCAATTATGAAGGACCTAGCTAATAATCAAACTAGTATCTACTATAGATTTGAAACTTTGGTTAACTTTTCCACCAAGGCCATGAACTTTGCAGCCCTAACCTTATACTTCTTGTAGGTCAATAAGGAGGAGAAGGAGCTAGGAAAAGCTACCAAGACAACCCAATCCATCTATGGGTTTCTGATAGAGAACTAGCTAAAGACCATCCTAGATAAATTGGTTAAGGTGGAAGGGGAGGAAGCAAACAAGAATGCACATGAGGAAAAGAAGGAGGGAAAGAATGGGCAAGAAGAGGATAGCTAGCCCTAATTCTAGTGTTTTTTGTGTTGTTTTAATGCTCATAACTATGAACTTGGTACCTCATGGGGTTTTAGTTTTTATTCTTATGTTAACTAATAGTAGTATTTTGTTTAGGTGGCGTTCATCTATTTTATATTATTTTTTGTATATTATCTCAAGGTCTAACAGTAGCATCAATTATTCTATATATATCTTTTTTTTTTGAAGTTTAAAGATGGCATAGGGTAGATAATTAGGAGGTAACCTCTGACTAATTCTTCAACCTTTTTGTTCTTTAGGTCAGCCCCCCATCTTTATTGGCTGCTATCTAATACTCCAAAAACTTTTCCTCAACCACCTAAATGCCTTTAAAAACTTAGAGAAAGAAGCATTAATGATCACAATAAAAGGATGGAGATTAGTTGATAAATGAGATGGATACACTGACTATGAAACCATATAGCCTTCAAGAAATTTAAGCAAAAATACCAGTCCACCCTATGGAAGTCCACAAGTTTCATGAGAAAACCTTATTTCAAACATTTTTCTAAAGAATGCACATTCTCATGCACAATAATGAAGGAATCCAATCTGTTCCTCCTAGTGAGGAAAACTATTATGTTCAACTCAGATCAAAGCTGGGAGAATCTTCAATATTTGAGAAGTAAGAACTTTTGAAATTATCTTATATAAAGTGTTACAAGTATTATTTGGTCTAAATTTATTGTTAGAGTTAGTACCTATCTTATTAGCAATAAAGACAAGTAGAATTAATTTCTTTACTAGTGTTCTAGAATAAAAGAACTCCTTAAAAACATTATATATATCCTCATCAATGATGTGATTGATTGTTTAAAAAATAAACATGGGAAAACCATATGGGTTCAAGGATTTATCTCCTTTGAAAGAGATGATAACATGTTTAATTTCAAAGGATGAAGAAATTTCAAGAAGGGCCTTAAATTTGATGTTAGAAATGAGTCCTTTAATAACAAAGAGAGATTTCCCATGGTCTTTCTTATTGAGATATTTCTCAACACTATGAAGAGAAGAAAATCGATTCCAAATTTCCATACTTATCTTCTACTTAATTATTATTTTACCTCTAGTATTGATCTATCAAAGCTAATTGAAAACCCTATTTCTGAGAGTGATAATATAAAATTCTTGGTACTTTTATCCCATTCAAACAACCAAATAGATCTTAATCTTTATTTGTAAAACATGTATTAATTTACAATAATATCAAGATTTTTAACAAGGACATCATTTTCTATATGATAAAGTTGATTAGCATTCTTACATCCATTTACCCAAATCTTGTCCTAGCAATATTTTGGTTTAGTTTGTAAATCATTCATGGGAGAAAAAATATCCCTAATACTTATTTCTTTCAAATTCTAAAACACTTATTAAAATGCATATGAAGGGGTTTTACTTTTAATATCTTTAAAATATTTTCAAATACAATTACTAACAATGATCTTGGACAAGAGAAGAATGTAAGTACCATTACCATCACCAAACATAATACAAAAAGAAATTGGTTGATTCCAAAATCATATTGATGTAGTGAAAAGTAGGAGAATCCTCAGTGGAGACGTCCTAACCCCCAGAAAATAAGCACAAAGTATAATATAAATAATAAAACAAGATTTGATACCAATTCACAACTCTTTATTCATAAAAACAACTAACTACAGTCAATGTGTCAGGCTATAAGGCCTTACTAGTTATGGCCAAATACAAAGCAATTAAAATATATTGGAAAGATCCCACAAGATCTAACTCGAATCCTAGCTATCCTAGATCTATAACTCAAGAACAATCTGGTAGAAATCTCCAAGATCTCAACTTGTGCTTGCCAACCATCAAGCAACCTCCTTGTTTCTAAACTGCAACCACTAGCTCTTCTCGAAATACCTTATCTTAGATAATCTTCTATTGATTATATTAAATCCTCAAAATCATGAACCACAATAATACCATAATGATTTCTACATTAGCACAAGCTCCTTATATAGCCAACTAAGTCACAAGTTGGCTAGTCAAGCATTAAATTACAATATAAGTCCACCTTGGAAGAGTAAACCAAGACTAGAACAAATATGAACAAAACTAAATGAAAATTTATATTTAGGTTCACACATGGGTGGTTTTTTGCAATCAATTATGAGGAAATAGTAGGTTTATTTTTCTCTATTCATTTCTAACTCTCGGAGGTCCATTTCAGTCACAGAGTGAAGAGCACATGAGTAAGAGGGTGTGCAGTGTATCGAAATGGTAGGCAAGAGATGTATAAAGGAGCCAGTGGGGGATTTTGAGAAATGGAGAAGTAGGCCAAAAGTGTGGGAAAAGCTTGAAGAGGGTGGGGTTACCAATTATATCATGAAGCTGCATGGCTTCGATTAGAAGGTGGCCAAAAGTACAGTGGGGTCCTGGAAGGATGGCAAGTTGAAGGTGACTGGTGTCTACTTCTAGATAATGGAGGAGGTGATTATGACTATCACCAAAATCCCTATCGAGGTTTCCAAATTATTCAGGGATAAGAAGCTCTCAACCAATGCAGTTAGGGACTTTGTGGAGAGTGAGAAGGAATTGAAGGCGCTGAAAAAAATTAACACCTACTATGTCCCTGACTCCATGAAGAAGTGGTGGAGGTATGTTCTGAAAGCTATTATCAAGTACATTACTTTGGATCCTAGGTTTGATAGAGCTTATACCCACCACTTTTTTATATTGAATCATTTCTAGAATAATGCCAAATTTCCTTTCCTTATTATCTATTAACCTCTATGAGCAAGGCAGTGGATAGCTTCAAAAAGAAGCACACCGCAAACCTAGCTCTGCACGAGGGGCTACTGCTGCTTATCCACAAGCACTTCAAGGCTTAGACTATAAGAATCTCTCCCCTTTAGGTAGAGAATGTGGAGTGTGGTAGTTCTAGTTACTCCTCTGACTTGAATGAAATACAAACCCTCAACTCTGAGAAAGGAGGGATCTCTTCTTCGAGGAAAGCTGTGACTTACCAAGAAAAAAAATACCCTCCCCCATAACCCCTAGCAGAAAAAGCCCTAGGGATCTTGGGTAGAAGCCTCCTAAGAAGACTGAGGAGGGAGATAATGATGATGAGGAGGAGCTGGAGTCTGAAGAGGTGGTTAAGGTGATGCAGCAGGAAATTAAGGAGGAAAGTGGAAGGAAGAAATGCAAGAGGGAGAGTTTGGAGGAAGTGTACTCTCAGTTTAAGGATGCATCTATGTTGCCCCTTTCTCCTGTCCATCTCCAACCTGAGGAGCAGAATGAGGAGAAAGCTAGGTATGTGGAAGGGGAAGTGTAGATCAATGATAGGAGGAAAGCTTGGATAAACTTCAATGTCAAGACTTCGAAGATGGGCATCTTTAGGGAGGCCATGAATCCCCAAATCCTCATGGAAAATCAAGACGAACAGTGGCTAGAAGAACTCATTGACCTAATGATTGTGGCTATTTGAGACAAATCTAGGGAGATAGGGATGAACCTCCTAAATAATTCTCATAATTTTATGATTGACAATTTTAGATCAATCAAATGGCTTTTCAATGAGCTGGAGGAGGTCAAAGATCAGGTGAAACATACTGAGACAACAAGGAAAGGGATGTATACTAACAGGAGGATGAATTTGGCTGACAAGCTCAGTCTGACAGAGAAAAGGATTCATAACTTGGAGAACTACAATCACAACCTAGAAAATTAGATGTTCTCCTTGTTAAGAACCATTAAAAACAACATCATCTCTCTTATGGGCTGGATCAAAGATAGAGAAATGTAGGAGGATGAGGAAGGAAAAGACAAGGTTAAAACTAGAACAGAGGATGACTCTACAAAGGACAACACCATTCCTAATTAGGACTAGTAGCACCAAAGAGAGCAACAGTTGGAAGTGGAGGAGAATCAACTAGCCTTCGAGGCTGGTCAAGTTATGCAAGAGCTAGAGCAAAAGAACAAGGAATAACTCTCACCTGTTCTTTTGTTTCTCATTGTCTTTTGACTTTTTGTTCTGGCTTTTGGCCATGGTCTTGCTTGTCTTTTTTCCTGATCTTTTCTCAAAACTCTACTTTTTGGTTGGGCTTTATGCTTATTATCAACCTATGAACTTATGCATTTTTGGCTGGGCTTTCACGCTTATTATCAGCCTTTTATGTAGTAACTATTGGGTTTCAGAATCCCTGTAAAATTTGTTTATCTAATCAAAAACATGTCATTATCTTAACAAGAACCCATTTCATCATATGAAAATGCACAAGACAAAAACTCCACACGTTACACATGGAAATTGCCCAAAAATTGATACCCCAGAAAAATCACAATATCTCCTCACTCTGATTAAATCAAGACTTTTTCTATTAATTTATGGTATTATTTTAGATCCTCTACAAACCCTCAAGTTCACAAAGGCTGATTTTTCCAAGATAACTATGCATTCATCCCAAAAGTCACGTACAAAATCTTGTCACAAAAATTGGCCAAAAATTGATGCATTAGAAAAATGACCATATCTCCCAACTCATAATGAATTAGGACTTGAGCCTTTGATAGAAGGAATTGTAGGCTCTCTTCAATCCCTAAAATTTTCAGCCTTAGAATGATTGTGCAAAATTATCTACATGACCCACAACATGCATGTAGAAACCAAAAAATACAACTCTAGTAGCTAGGTAAAATGGCTCTAACTTCAGCATGATAACTCCAATCTCTACAAAATCATGAGGAAAGGTTCCTGAATGTGTCTCAAATATATCCATAACCATGAAAGTCATAACTCCACCAAAATCCAAGCTCAATTCTCTTGCATCATACTACCTACGAAAATAGAAAAGTATGTCATGTACTTTGATGCCCAAAGAAAGATCTTCAACCAACTTCATCTTTACCAAAGGCTTACACTCCATCAAAGTCAATAGAAAAAATATGAAAATAAAACATGTATGCTTCATCCAATGAAACATTAGAATCAAATAAATTTTTGCAACCTAATCAGCATGCTTACTCCTAAGAACAAACTGAACATAATGCTTCACCAAGAATCTCTACATTTGATCACACCCAACAACAACAATATCCTCAAACATGTAACTCAAAAACTAAGTTAGAAAAATGTAAGTTCAAATCCCCAATATTAACAACATGTAAATCCTCATCCATTTCAACCATAGGAAAATTAGGAACATACAAATCCACAACATCATGTAAATCCAAATCCACAACATCATGTAAATCCAAAACCACATCAGCAACTAGTGAATCCACACTAGCAACATCAAACTCCACATCAATAGAAACATCTATACCCTCAATTAACTTATAAACAACATATGAATCCAAATCCATATAAAAAAACGTATGAAAATCCTCATCTATATGAAAATCACTAGCAATCTCATTGCTCACAACAAGATATTCTGCAACATGAACTCATCACCAAAAGCAACCTGATTATCCACAACCAAGTGCTTTACAATATCCATGTCAAACCCAACCAACTGATCATGAAAACAAAACTTAATCATAGCATCAACAAGGTTAGGAATATCCTCAACAATAGCCTCAATTTTCTCTATAGGTTCTATATCAAACTCCACAAATTGATCAATAAAACCAACTTCTTCCACCTTGACCTTGGTATGCCATCTTCTCTCTCAAACAAGTCTTCTAACTAGCTAGACAACTCTCTTCTAGATTACTAGAATCTAGCTCCAGTAGCATATAACTTCCTTCTTCTTTTTCTCAACTCTTTTAGAAAAAGTAGCATCCACAACAAAATCCACCTAAGCTATTGCCTTATTAATCCTTCTCTCCACTATATTATAGATATTCACAATCATTTTAGGGTCCAATCCTCTTAGAGCCATCTCCCAATATATTTCCAAACCCTTAGCAACAATTTCTTCCCATGCTCCTTGTGAAAAGCTTGAATTTTTTATAAGTCAGATTGTAACTTGCCACCTCGCATGAACATTTAGGAACAAATTACAAGTCCAGGAACACAAATCTACAATCCAAAAATGCTCTGTGATCATGCCTCACAAAGATTGACCTTCTATCTTTCCATCCATCGATCCATTAGGAAGTCCTTTGCAATTACAAATCTGAACTACAATCTTCCACCTCACAACTTAGGACTCCAAAAGGAACACTCCACCACAAGATCAATTTTTATCAGATCAACTTCTCTCAATGCAAGATCCTAGTGCAAACTATCTTAGCTTTAGAAAACTATCTACACACTCAAAAACAACTTTCTCTTTGATAAGATCAACCAACCAGATAGATCAACCCTCACTCTAATATTCTTTGACAAACTAGATCAATCCTTTCTCTAATAAGATCAATGAACTAGCTAGATCTAAATTTCACTCTAATACCACTTGATGCAATGCAAGACAGGAGAATCCCCAATGGAGATGTCCTAACCCTTAGAAAATAACCACAAAGTAGAATGTAAACAATAAAAAAAGATGTAATACCAATTAACAACTCCTTATATATAAAAATAACTAACTACATTCAATGTGTCATGCTATAAGCCCTTCCCAGTTATGACCAAATAAAAAGAAATTACAATCTATTAGAAAGATCCCTCAAGATCCAATTCAAATCCTTGCTAGCCCAAATCTTTAACACAACAACAATCTAGTAGAAACCTTCAAGATCTCAACATGTGCTCACAATCAACCAAGCAACCTCCTTGTTTCTAAACTACAACTACTAGCTCTTCTCCAAATTCACTATCTTAGATACTCCTCTACTGATGATATTGAATCTTAAAAATCATGATCCACAATAATCCCATAATGATTTATAGATCAACACAAGCTCCTTATATAGCTAGCTAAACCACAAGTTGGCTAATCAAGCATTTAATTGCAATATAGGTCCACCTTGGAAGAGTCAACCAAAACTATAACAAACATGAATAAAACTAAATGAAAAGTTATATTTATTTCCACACATGACCCAATAGCATGTCCCTATATTAAAAAGATTAAATTTCATAATACAAAATTGCACAAGATAAAAACTCCACACATCTCATGCAGAAACTGCTTCAAAATGGATACTTGAGAAAAATCATGATATTTCCTTACTCTAATTGAATCAAGAGTTGTTCTCTTAAATAAACGTATTATTTTAGGTCCTCTACAACCCCCTAAGTTTAAAAAGGATGATTCTTCAAGGATAACTATGAATCCATCTCAAAATTCATGCATAGAACCCTGTCATGACAATTGGTAGAAAATCGATGCACTAGAAAAATGACCATATCTCCAACTTCAACATGATAACTCCAACCTCTATGCAATCATGATGAAAGGTTTCTCAATGTTTCTCCAACACATCCCTAACCCTGAAAATCATAACTCTACCAAAATCCAAGATCAATGCTCCTGCATCACATGTAAAGGATAAAAATTTGGTCACAAAAACAAGAAGCATATAACAAATTCCTTTGAAATACCATAATTGGATGTTCACTTTGAATGGCAGAAAAGAGAATAGTGGTTCAAGAGTTTTAGATGAAACTAATGGTGACTGTGAGGAAACTAATGATGATGATGATGAAAAAAGATTACTTCTTTCTCTTGGAAAATCGAACCTTGATGGTATTGGGAAGATCTTTGATGAGGAGATTTGTGTTTGGAATTTGGTCCTTCACTATGTTGGGCATATCTATGTTGGAGATTTCAACCTTCACTACTCTTGAAGGATCTTTGTTGGAAAAATTTGTGTTGGGAAAATTTGCAATGGAAAATATGGTTTGGGGATTTGGATCATAATTATATTGGGGTGATCTATGATGGGAGAATTTGTGATTGGTATTGGAGTTTTTATCATTTCCTTATTAAGGGGTACATTGTTTCCCTTGTGTGTTTATTAAGATTGTAGGGTATTAATTTCTAGAGATTTTTTTATTTGGAGGATTTCGTCGTTAGGTTTTATCATCATGGATTTGAATGAAGACACTTTGTGCCATGGCTAATGGTAGTGGGATTTGGGTGCAATGGAAGGGAGATCGATGTATTTTTTCCTCTAGCCAACACCTTTTTTTCTATGAGTTTTATAGAAGTAGGTATTGTGGGAATCATTCCCTTATTGTTGGTATGTGTTTTTCTTTGCTAAAAACACCTCTTGTACTTTCTCTATGTATCTTCCTACTCCTCTCAAGTATTGGTTAGGGTCTCTTGATGTCTCCATTGATGATTGGGTTTTTTCTTCTCTCTTTGATTGTGTTAGGGATTTTGGGTCCATTTTTTCATTAATCCTTCCCATGATGTAGTGGATTATTTTTCTCCCTTCTCTCAAGGTCAACCTTTTAGATTTTTCTTTTTCAAGAGAGGGTTTATGGCTCTTTCTAGAAATAGGTGTTTGGAGTGTATTGCTTGCAGTTTGAAGAGGGAATCCAAAGGCCCCTATTTTGTTTAGTGGGGTTCATTTAAGTCATAGTAGGGGTTGGGGATGGTGTGGGTGTGGGGGGGGGAGGGGGGGGAAGGTGGGGGGTGCACAGTTATGCTATGGTGGTATAGGAGACACTTAACTTTAGGGTTGTTGAGTGGAGGGGATTTTACTCTCTATTTATGTAGGGGCTTCTTCTCCTAAATGTTTCAAAGGTGAATCTCTTTGCCTTGCTCCAGTTTTTTATTACCATAATTTTTTAAGTGTTCTTTTGCTAGAATTCATTTTTCATTGGTGATATGTTTACTAGAGTTAATTCATTAAGGGTAGCTTTTAATATGGGAATGTTGTATTATAAAGATGATGGATTCAATAATTTGAAAATCTATGCTTCTACCTTCAATATTTGTGGCATCTCTAAGTCATTTTTTTTTAATTACTATGTTATGTAAGTGATAGAATATCCTAACCCTTCAATCGAGTTTGTATTTTCTTTTGAGACAGGCTTGGTGGGTTTCTATTTCTCTAGACTAGAGGATTTTAAATCTAGGATTTTGTTGTGTAAAGGTTCAGGCTGGAACCTAAAAACCTCTCTAGTTTTCATTTAGTAGAGCTTGTTTCTTGTTAGTGCTAGTATTTTATGTTGGTTTTCTTTAGTAAGCTAGTTTTTTCTTGTTTAATTTTTTGTTGGATATAGATTTTTTGCACCTTTTAGGCTGCTAGATATTGTATTATTTTATCTATGATAGAGGTCTCTTTGGGGAAGTCTTAAATTCGCATTAAAATATTTTTTGTAAGGGGTTTCAAGACCCGTCAAAACCCTCTTTAAACCTTAATCAAACACATTGTAGAGCCTTTTCTCCACCTTGAACATGGTAGTACTATCAAGCTTGATATCCTAGAAATATTATAAAATATATATATAAATTATATAAGCCATCCATATTTTCTCAAATCTAAAAGAGACGTTCTTCCTACTAGAGATCTAATCAAGAAAAAAAAATAGGGAAGGGATCATAACCAATCTTGGAGAAAGAGGAGAGAGAGAAATAATACCTCTAAATTTAGTCATGATAAATTGAGGCTCTATCTAACATCATTTGAATAAGGTCCTCTCCCATCCTTCTATTAGATGAAGTATGTTATCTGTGTCTAAGATCAATGTCTAGTAAAGTTTCATGGGAGATTAAATTCAACAAGTCTAATCTATCATCTTAAAGATTAACAATATTTTCAAAATGTTTCCCATTATTATAGGGGGTATTAAATTCTCCAATTAAAAAATAGCAAGAATTTTAAAAGGATTTCCTTTTATCAGCAATCATTTTTCAAAAAATATTTATTGGGTATTTCTTATTGCAAGCATTTATGTGTCATATAACCAAAGAGAAGTTGTCTCTGATATGATGACATTTTAGTTTAATGATGTTATGATCAAAGGATAGAGGATTACATGAAATAATATTCTAGTTCTAGAAGATAACAATGTACACAAAGGAATTTTTAGGGTTGTTTCCCAAAACACCTCCTTTCTCAAAGATTATAATTTTCTTCACCCACTCCTTGTCCATATTAGTTTCTTGCAAAGCCACCATGTCTTTTTTATGATCTCTAACTATACTTCTCATTACATTGTGTTTATTAGAGTTGCAAATCCCTCTTATATCCCATGAAAATATTTTTATTATTTTGGGGTAGAGCTTAGAATGGTGGGTTGTGTACTATCCACTATATTTTATACACTCTACATTTCTCCCGTTTGCCTCACTTTCACTCTATATATAAGTTTTTTTTGTGGATTTGATATCCACGCTATCCTTCCAATAGGTTGACATCTCTAATGAGAAGGATGAAGAATCTTTCACCACTTTATTTCTTGATCTTTGAGAGATATTCTCCAAGATAACATTCTCCATGTTGTTATCCTTCCTATTGTTAGAATAGGAGATGCCATATAGAATAGATGATTTGATAAAATTGACATCTTCTAGATCAATAGAAAATTTTATATCCATTTTTTCTAATATAGGTCATTGTTGAGAATCTTGATAAGAAGACAAAGGAGTTTAGATATACTTAAGAAGAAAATCCTCCACTCTTGATTGCTAGCCATCTTGAATCTCTTTAATCTCTCCCTCCTCTAGAGAAATATGGAAAGAAGAATTTTCAGGTGGTGTTTTCACCCCTGAGTCACTATCAAAATTGTCTTCCTTGTCCTCCTTTTCATTGATCATTACCTTTTAAAGGAAAACCCCATATTTTCCTTTAGTTTATCTCTCTCCTCAACAATTTGTTCCCCATAATTCCCAACCTTGAGAGATGGCATATTTTTGAGTTCCTAGTGAATCTTGTTAGACCCATTTCACATATTAGAATCCTCAACATCATTTTGGACATTTTGGGCCTCCCCTTGTTTATGACATCAAGAAAAGAATCACCCTTTGTATGATCATTCTCTTTAGATTCCTTTTTCCTCCAAATCATCCTGTCCTCTTTCTTCTTTTTGGAATCCATCACTTCAGTCTCTTTACTCTCTTTCTTTTTCTTTTTTAGGCATTTATTTGCCCAATGTCTAAGTTTTATGAAATTGAATCTCATGAGAGGTAAGTATTAATAAACCATTGATTATGTCCATTTACCCAACTTAAAAAATATATCAATATTTTCTAGAAAAAAATTCAACTACTAAACATTTACACAAACCCTAGAAAATACCAATCTAGATCCTATAGTAGTCATGTGGTTAATTAACAATAGTTCTTCAAAAGCTAAAGTTAATCCTCAAAAAATGTCTTGATGAAAATATTACAAAGAAAGACTTGGGAATGTACCCCAAATGGGAGAAGAGTGGAAGAAAGAGCTCTTACCATAGGGTTCCCATTGGTTTTATATATATGGTAAATTGTGAGCCTCTTATTGGAGAGGACTTGGGTTGGACTAATAACAATTAATCACATCACATAAATTTAATAATAAATATTTTCTTCAACCTCTTACTGATCTATATATATATATAGGGTTCCCATATTTTGAGAGCCCAAGAGTTCTTACCAAATATCCAAGGGTAACAAATGATAGAAACTATATTTCTTCCGTCTTAGTGAATATAAAGGATTGAAACACCTATGAGAGAGCAACAATATCCACCTTTTATCATTGTGTGCACCGCTTCAATATTTTGTCTTGGTCACATAAATTTACCCACTAACATGAATCCCATTAGAGATATGGAATAATTAGCCAGCACATTTGGAACTTTCCATTTTGATCATTCACTATGCATGTGACCAGAAAAAAAAAATTATAGTTACCTTTCAATTTGACCCAAAAAAGAGAAGACCACTTTAGGGTCTAGGCTAGGATTGATTGGAAGAATATGAGTAAATCTATGAATTAATATTCAATCTATATAATTAAGAATTAATCAATAATATGCTACTAATTAATATATGTAAAATAATTCATATTTTTAATCAATCTTAGTCAATACATATATTATTAAAAATATAATTAATTATATTAATATCACTAATTAATATTAATACCAACATCAAATTACTATGTATAATATCAATATCATTAATTAAATTAAAATAATAAAAATAAAAATACTATTTAAACCAACTCTCATTAGTTTTGGTCAAAATAATACATATACTAATCAATTCAACACAAAGTAAACTCTCTACATTGACATTGATGCATCATAGGTCACCACCCATGAATTAGAATATTGACTCATTATCCATGAAAAATGTAAAGTGTGGTTATAAATTAAGAAATAAATAAGAGAGCAATAGGCAATACTTTAGAGATGAATCATTGGAAATATTATAATGGATGAAAGTGAATAATAAGATTTAGACAAGATAAAATAAGCCACTATATTGCCACATTATTACAACTAAAGTGAACATAGAAGGTATATAAGGGGTAAGAGTATGTGGAGTATGATCTGAAACAATACAAACTATATTATCCTTGATAACAAAGAAACAAACAAACAAACACAATCACACACACACACACACACACACACACACACACACACAGTGATACAAGAATCCACTAATTTGACTATAAAGGTATGCATATCCAGTTTTCTGAAAATATATTTTAATAATTAAATACATATTATAACATGGTTCATCATTGATTATTATCACTAATACCTAATATTAATATAATTAATCATGATTAAATAATTATTTTTGAAATTTGGTGAAATCTCCAACTAATAGATCTTATCTAAATGGAGGGTAGGGGTTAGCATTTTGTAAGTCTTTGTAAAATTGACATGGATGTATAAACTATGAGGGACTTGTCCAATTTCATAACTAAAACAACTTTTAAGAACATTACAATAGTATCTATAATAGCTTAACCAAAAAAGAGATATTATAGGAAACTAAAAAGATTTTAAATGATAGATTGAAAGATTTGAGATATAATGAAAAAAGAAAACTTGTTGAAAGAGGGTGTACATATCATAATTATTTCTTCAACATCATCAAGAAGAAACATAAAAGGGAGAGGATTGGTTTAAATGATTGTACCACTAATAACCTTGATGAAATTGGCAAATCTATGTTAATGTTCTACAATATAAACTTTACCTTAAAACACAAGAAGGAAAATATGGATCTAATTTGTGTTGGAAAATAATGAATCCACTCGAAATTGTGGTAAGGGACTAAGAACCTCTTATATATTCTATAAAATTTGTGGTTATATAAAGAATTGATAGGTTGATATTGTTGTTTAATAACAACCACAATTGTACAAAATAGTCTTAGAGCTTGGTAACACATTCAAATACCATCAAGGATAATTTGGAGGGAGATATAATTTGTGAAATAGCTAGCACATCTATCAGGATTTCTGACTAGTGACTAAATTCCTAATGTTAATTCTATATGTCTAGTGCTTGCTTTCATCATTGAGAGGTCTTTTTTATTTTTTTGTAAAATGAAAGCCACACTTGTAACAAGAAGAAGTAGAGCCTAATGTTAACCCTAAAAAAAGATTATGCTAGAATGTAATAAGATTTTGTAAGGGCATTTCTATATTTAAAATTCTTGATATTATAAATTCATTGGCTAATGGTAAATTTATGAGTTTTGATGAGTTTCCTATAGACTTTTACATGGAAAACATAACATAAATGGATGATAAATTGTTGGAGATATATAATGAGGATTTTTTTGAAAGGATTCCTTGCCTATAATATTAACTAAGGAACAATGAAAATTATCCTTAAGGGGTGGTGAAAACAAAATAGTTACAAATTTGAGGCCAATAACACAACTAGTGAGTCTTTCTTATAATATTACAAGAAAGACCCTCGCTTGAAGAAATAGAAGGATGTTTGAAAAGATTAGATTTGTCACACAAACTAGTTTCATTAAAGGTAGATATATTTTATATATTTATCGTAATAGTGAAAAAGGTATATATTCAGGTAAGGAGGGTGCAAAAAATGTTGCATAACAATCCTAGGCTTTTAAACAACTATTACAAAGATGAAGTGTCCTTTCGTGCTTTGTATTACAAAACCATTTTTTTGAACTTGGATTTTTAGATGGATTTAAATATTAATCAGAGTCTCCTCCACTATTATTAAATACTATATCTTTGGAGGGTAAAACTATGTCCTATTATCAATAGATTTAATTTACTTTATCATAATACATTATTTAGTGCCAAATTTGCAAATTAGGATTATGTATTCTCTAAACATAATCAATGTAAATTTGATTATCTTTACTATGTTATTTTTTCTCCATTGACAAGTATGGCTTAGCATAGCTTGATAATTGTTGGATAGATTGAACAACCACTAACATATGTTAGAAACTATGGGCAAGCTTGGGATATGCCCTCTAAGATACTCATGTACTTGGAGACCTCATTTTCTATTATTTCTTCTTCGATGAAGATGTTGGACTAGATCTTTCCTAATTTTTTTAAAAAAATCAAAAGTGGTAGACTCATGTCTCATTTTTCATTGAGATGGTATAGGTTGTTCAAAATCTAATGACCTCTCACTCTATCGATAACTCTTATACATAGATTTTCTCTGCCTAACATGTCAATAAGATGGAATAAATATTGATATATTTTCTCTAGTTAAATGGGTCAAGTATAAAGAAAAGACCTAATGTTTCCTAGCACTAATGCTTTAGTCCTTAAGAAGTTGGGGGCCATGGACTCTAGAACTTCACAATACCTGAAATTTGTCTCAGAGATTCAATTTTTATCAAAGTTGAGCAAGTTTTTAACCTCTAGAAGGTGCTAATAATAAAACATATGTGTTAGGCTATGACCAAAAGACATAGAAACTAGAGTTCTCTAATGTTCAATGATAGTATTCTTGAGAATTTCAAAGTTAAAAGATTTTAGTTTGTTATCATTTCCTAATATGGAAGTTTTGAACTTAGGTAAGGGGTATCCTATGTGATAGTGATTCTACTATGCATTCTCCATTTTATTTTTTTTTGGACAAATTTTATGTTGGGGATTTATGCTAAATAGGTCTCACTTGCACTGTTAAAGATATATTTTTCAAGGATTTGAAATTGTTTGGGTGCCTCATTAGTCGATGATCTTTTGGTACATGACCACCTTGGTTTACTAGAGGAAGTCTACTCCAAGTTTAATATATCCCTATTGCACAAAATAAAACACATACTCTAATCTAGAAAGAAGAGAGAACCTTCTTTACTTTCAAAATTATATCATCCAATTAGTTTCTTAGAACAATTAAAATGATAAGTTATCTATTTTTAAATAGATATATTTAATAATAAAAAATATTCAAAGATTATATATTAGATCAGCTTGTCATGGGATTGCAAATGGAATCTGTCCAAGTGAAATATTGCTCTCAACTAATTTTGGCATAACCTGGTAAAGGATCGTGATATTACCAGTAACAACTTTGAAGATTTCCACTTGCTCGTAGGGCATACTAAGGGTCATTGGCGATCTTCCTTGACTTTTCCTATACTCTCCTCTGCATCTCATCAAAGTTAACCATATTTTTCTTTGTATTTTAGGAAATTGACTTGCTTTAATCTAGAAACGATGTTTAAGTCTTAAAACTATATTATAATTTCCTAAGTGGTCGACAACAATTCTGATCCCTCCACAAGACTACTATTTATTGACTATTATTCTGCTTTCATAAATGCTTATTAATAAAAGGTGGTGTGAACACATGCAAGCCTTCTAAGAAAAGATCCTCTAAATTTCTTAGCTTTAAAGAAGCAGAGTACCTCTTCTAAATGATACCAATTCATATTGATTATTTATTAGTTCTTGCCAAGACAAGAATACTTATGCATTGAATGTCAATCCAAATATGACATTAACACTAACCAATCAAATCCAAGAATTTAAAAGATTATATGAGATTTTCAATGTTTATATCTTTTTCTAATTTTTCATTATTTTATAAATCACATTTTTCATCCATTCTATTGGTCCATACTATTTTTGGTGGGGGACAAGAATAATTTTCTTCAAGAAAAAATACAAACATTTTCTAACAACTTCATCTTACATTAATGAATGCATTAATTATAACTTTATCTTTTCCACATTTGTGATAAGTTGATAATATTTTATAATTTGATAATAGTGTTTTTAATATGTATAATTGATAAGTGTTACAATTTTTAAATTATATTATTTATTATTATTATTTTTTATTTAAAAAATTTATCATTTAGTTTAAATACATTTAAAACTTAAATATATATTTTAATATTAAATTAGTAATTATATTTTATATCAAAAAACATACTAAAGAAATAACCACAAAATAGGAATAATTCAATTCTAAAAAATATATAAATTATTATTAAGTTTTTATAAAATATGTATTAAAATTAAATAGTTATATTTTATTCCTTATTTATTACATCATATTTATTCATCAACATCAAATTTATATGTATTACATCTATTTATTATTTACAAATGTATATATTAAATTATATAGATATTATTTCCATAATTAAAAATTACTTAATTTTATGAAAATTTTGAAAATACAAAACATTAAATCGTAAATCTTCTCTAATGGTGTAAAATTAAACAATTAGTTTTACTTATAAAATATTTTTATATATCAATACATTTCATTTTTTCTTATAGAAATGTGAGTTTTAATATAAAAATTATTTTTTTAGTTTCATTAATTAAAATATAATATATTTTAATTTTTTATTATAACCATGATTTTATTTTGACCTTTTTTATTAAGAAAAATAATTATATTCAATTCTCTCTCTCTCATACACACAACTTATGTTTTAGACTAAGGTAAAAACATGTTTTGAAGGGGTCTCGAAACCCTATACAAAAAATAGAAAGATAAACCATTAAGCACACCTAGGTTTAAGAGGACCTGAAACCAGCAAAATAGGTAAACCAAGTTTTACAGGGACCTAAGACCAATAGATGTGACCAAAAAAATCAACCATAAGAACATTGGATTTCGGAAAGTCAACAGACTGAAACAAAGCAACCTGACAAACCTCCCAAACCAGTTTCCAACAAACCAGAAACTCGACCAGTTCACCATCACTAAAAAACTAGTCAACATAAGGGAAAAAAATATTTTCCTTTTGATTTAAAGT
This sequence comes from Cupressus sempervirens, assembly GCA_028749045.1. Lineage (NCBI taxonomy): Eukaryota > Viridiplantae > Streptophyta > Pinopsida > Cupressales > Cupressaceae > Cupressus > Cupressus sempervirens. Next base: position 461,373,158 of record CM053789.1, read on the forward strand.
TGTCCTTATGCAACCGAAGGATCATATCTAAAGGGGCAGCAGAAGACTTAGTCTTCTTCCTTTTAACCGTAATCCAACCATCCTCAAACTTTGTTGCCTTAGCAACCTAATCCTCAGAAGATAAAGACCCGAGGAATCCAAGGGAAACAGAAGCTAGATCAAACTCCCTGAGAGAAATAGACTCCCTAGGAGGATCATCTGAAGCTAGGGAAGAGACCAAAGCATCCTCCTCAACCACTGGCATGGAAAGAACACAATCCATAGACACAACATTCGCAGGACCATCCAGGGAATTCACCACAACATCCACCTCAACGACTGGCTTAGAATGGATGCTAGCCTCAGCCTCAGAATCCACAGGAGCACCCCAGGATTGTTTCACCTGTAGTGCTCAGAGAAGGCCCTAGACCACCAAGAAGGTGGTTGTCTAGACTTGGATTTCCTAGTAGCACAATGGGCAGCAATGTGCCCCGTCAAGTGTTAGTTCCTGCAACGAAAAGGGATACCCTCGAAATCCAACATTTGTGTCCAAGAGCCCCTCAAGGAATCCAACAAAATCACCTCAAGAAGGCCCTTAGAAACATTCAAGTCTACAAGAAAGCGCATAGAGATCGAATGGAGAATATTTGATGTGTCAGTATCCACATTTAAGAAATCACCAATAGCATTACCAATAGTTTCAAAAACTAAATCTTGCCAAAGATGAATCAAAAGATTAGGAAGTTGAACCAAGATAGGGAACTTATTAAAGGATTTTGACAGTGGATCAAAATTCATGTGCCAAGGTTTGGCCATAACAGGAAATCTGCCCTGCCAAGAAAAATTATTGTGACACAAAATAATCTTCATGTCATCAGAACTTTGAAAGTTAGCTATAAAAAAACCTTTTGCACACAGGAAGATGTCGACATTATTTTCTATAAGTGACATCCACTTCTTGGAGATTCAAACATGTAGATTAGTAAGAGAGGGCCAGTAACCTCATAATTAAAAAATCATAGCAAGAGAGGAAAGCTCTTCTGCTGTATGAAAAATTTCTTCAATAGATTTAGGATCAAGAGAAACCTTAATGGGAATTAAAGCTCTTATAGGTGACACAAGAGGGGGCCTAGATGAAGCTGCATGAGGGAGAGCACCATGTAAGCCAGCACAAGGGAGACAACCATGTAAGCTAGCTTTAAAGGCAGCCACATCTGCAAAAGTCCTTCCTCCCGAACAAGGAGGAGACCCAGGAGCCGAGCGAGGGGTAAAATCCCTAACCCCACCCATAGAAGAGGCTGAATGAAGCCCATCATCACTAGTAATAACAGCAACTCCATCTATGCGACTAGTAGGAGGGCGAAATGTAGAAGGAGGGGTGCCATGAGTAGAAGGTCCAAGTTTTTGAATAGGAGCAGGAGCAGACGAACTAGGTTTACGAATGGGAACAGAAGCCATTTCAAGCTCTAAAGAGCCCCATCCCCAATCGCACACCATCCTCCAAAAATTGCTCCACCACCCCAACAACCAGCAAGAGCAAAGACCTCAGTGTAACCAAATGCTAAAGAAGCAGAAGCTCCAAGAGTGGGAGAGCCAGATACTCGAGCAGGAGATACAAGTTTTCAAGTGGGAATAGGATTGGGAGACATTTCAAAAAATTAGAACACAGTAGATGTTATTCTATGTGATGGGTACCCACACACAACTTATGTTGGTATCACTCTATCTTACTATTTTATCTCTCTTCCTCTTCCTCCTCTATACTATCTATCTTTTTTCCTCTACATATATGTTTATATTGTTATTTTTTGTATACTGCTATTTATCTCTATCTTATCTCTATCCTAGTTTTTGTCCAGTGCTAATGATTAAAAATAGTGTGAGTTCCATTTGATAATCAAGATGAGAATAATACATAGTTGGGGGAGTTATTCCAACTAGTTATGGTTGTCTAGTAGCATGCATGGTATGCTTAAACATATAATGTGATACTCTAAATGCTTCATTACTTCTTCAAGTTCTATAATTCAAATATTGTTATGGATATCGTTCCTCATTGCACATAATTTAAGTTGTTAATGTAGAAGGTGCAAATTTGTTTAAAGCATAGGTATTAATCATAGTATGATATTAAGTACTTAATGCCATATTGGAGACTTTAACCTCTTATTTTTGGGCTTAAATGCCCAAAGATATTATAATATAGCACGAGAACTTAACAACAAAATATGAGCCATCCTATCAAATCACAAGCACATTTCTAAGATGAGAATTTAACAAGATATGAACAATCCTATCAGATCATAAGTGCATTTCTAGGAAAAAATTAATGCATTCATAATGTTAATTTAGATTCTCACTCATCTACACCTCTACAACCATTATGCATTAGGCAGGAACTATGACGCATTGTGTCTCTTGTTTCCTGAAAAGTTATTACAATGTAATGTGAAATATGAGTAGGAAAATCTACTCCTACGTTAGTATGCCATTGGAATCAAACAAATAATACAAATAATACAAATAATAATTATTCATCCTATTAATTTAAACCATATAGAATACTAAGTTTTTAAAATGTTTGATTAAAAGAGACGAGTTTCTACATCTATTATTATGCTTGTCAATTAATTCATATCCTTAAAAATAATAATATTGCGTAGAATTTGATATAAATAATAGGAAATTAAAATCTTCAATGTTTACTATCACTTCTTATAAAAATTCAATATGTTTCGAAGATATGAATTTTATTAATTTAAAATTAAAATTAAGTATTTAAATGTATGTTTTGCATAATATTTATAGTATTTATATTGTTTTAACAATATATTAGAAAATAGTATTCTTGCAATATCAAGAGTTTAAATGAGTCCCTTCTAGGTGTCTATTATTTGAACTTGCAAATAAATAAAAAGTATTCAATTTTTTCTAAAACATGTATTTATTTTAAACATACATTTATATATGAATTTTAAGAGAATTCGAAATTAATTTTGTTTAGCTCATAATTATTATAATTAATGACTAGAAAACTATACGAAAAATTCTACAACTTAAAAAATATAAATTATTAAAATATCATTTTTAGTGAGTACGAAGTTTGAATAAAATAAGACAAATAATAAGAATAATAATAAAATTCCTCCAACTCAAATAAAAAATAAGTTTATTCTAAAATCTATAATATAAATTGATAGAGTATATAATAATTAACTTTTTAACATTTAAAATATTAGAGTAATTGCAATATATTTCTAATTTAATTAATAAAAATATGGTTGAATTTAGTGAATTCTATTGTTTAGACTTTAAAATAAAATATAGTATTTATCTAAATATTTAATAAATTTATTATTTTTTAATAATTGAAGAAAACTTAAATTGTTAAGAGATAAAAATGAAGCAAATCGACACAAATTGAGAACAAAGTCCACCATTGAATAAGGCTTGCAAGACAATTAAAAGTAGGTGTTTCCACCAAATGAAGGATAGACTTCTTAAACATCTTGCTCACATGTTATTTAAAATGCTATCTCCCTCTACCATTAGTTAAAATTTAAATTAATTTATTTGTCTTCATTTGAATACATTTAGGTAAAATGCTACGTGAACCTGTTTATATGAATTGAATAAATATTACATATTAATTTCACTTTGTCTTGTTCCTATATTATTTAAAATGCTACATCGCTCTATCATTACTTGAAAATTAAATTTATTCATTTATTCTCATTTAAATACAATTAACTAAAATATAAAATGAACTTGTTTATATGAATTTAATAAATATTACATACTAATTTTAGTTTGCAAAGTAATGTTGTTGAAAGTTATAGGAAATATTAGAGCACATAAAAAAAAAGTAAGAAAAAAAAAGAATATTTTATTTTTCAATAAGTATGATGTTTGGATCAAAGAACATGACTAATAATAATAATAATAGAAGTCTTCTAATAAAAATGAAAAAATATTTTTATTTTAGATTGTGTCATGCAGTTATTCTTTTTATACATTATGTTTATCATGCGTTAAGTTTGAGTAGACTCAAACATAAGACTTTCAATGCCAACTCGAACTTCAAACTTCTCTAATACTTTTTTTACCATCTCACCTATAGTAGTCAAGTTATAGAGATAAAAAAAATTGAAATTAGCACAATGCACCAATTTATCTACAAAGTCCTATTAGGTGGTCTTCATATGTTCCTGGTTGACTTCTTCATCATCCTTTCTCACATGACAATTAGTGTGTAGCTCTGAAAAATACCCAACAAAATTTTATTTCATCTTCTTTTCCAACTCATATATCTATTTCAATTCTCATTCTTTACCATGCTCTCTCGTTTGAATTTGAGAAATCATATCGAATGAAATAGGGGTTCATCATTTTTTTCAAGGATGCCCATACTGATCATGTTCTCAATATTTAGGCTCATTAATTCATTGAATAAAGACATTGAGTCTTTATGATATGAGAGATTTAAGATTGGTGAACATAATCACCTTCACTTTTACAACCCTTATTTAGAAAACCCTGATCTTCATATCCTTAAACCACCCCTGCCTAATTTGGCCAAAATGCCTTTCTATGTGAAGCTTGGAAAGTAGAGATCTATTCTATTATATAGATTGATCAATGATTTTAAACTAGAGGAATCTCTAACATGAGAGGAGAGAGGAGCGAACAACTATTTGAGGAACTTTGATAATTTCTTATTTGATGATTTCAGTTGAACCTTAGATATCTTCTTATCCTCCATCTCCTTGTCCACTTGTTGATATAGGAACCTCCACATTCTTACTTTAGTAGCATGTCTCAAAGACCCCATATCATATTAATAAATGTTAAATTCCATTGGAGTGAGATCAACTACCCTCAATTTGAACCTGATCAATCTCCATAATGAAGTTTCCTTAGTTGAGGCCTTTACCTAAGTCGCTAATGTAGGAGCTTTCTTGGCCTTATTAGTAGTGCACCAGTATTACAGTGTTGAAATAGTTAAGTCCTTTGGGGGCATCAGTTTATCTATTCTAGAAGTTTTCTTTTCACTTCAAGTGTATTCTTAAGCCATTATTTTATATTGACCACATTAAGGAAAGACTTGAGAGATGTTGCACCAAAACATTTCCTCTCCATAGGAAGAGTGCTTCTTTTTCAGGTGGAGAAAGAAAAAATGATTGTCCAAGAAGCAGTATTGGGAATATAACCTTGGCTACCCAATTCTTTAGGTATCTCCTATGGTGGTGGTCCTCCATTAAATCCATCATCTTGTTAAGACAAATCCCAACTATCTAGCTTGATTATTGTGACTAAAGAGTATTTATCTTTAATGCAATTTGATGCCACTTCTTCTTTTTCTTTATCCTTCATAATGTCCAACTAATCCCCCCTATGTAAGTAGTAGAAATAGGGATATTATTCTCTAGAGGTTGGTCTCTTTTGCCTCATCCAAATATTTGAGAGGTCCCTACAAACATTGATCTAGTAGATGTGATGGTACTGGTAGAAGTTGTGGTGGATGACTGTATAAGGTAGAATCTTACTAGAAAATCACCATTTCTTATTATTCTACCTTCGTCCATTCTACCAAGTTATCAGTCCATTTGATTACCCCATCTATCAAATCCTCTAGATTACCAATGGTATCACCCTAGGTGGGACTAAATCATTTGAGTGCCTTTGATTTTCTTCATATATGTGGAGGACAACATATATAGGCCTTCATCATTGATTCCTTCCACATCCAGAAACACTTTATACTATTTCACTTGTTGTACCATCATTGTGCAAAAGAAATTTTCTCTACTCTCAAGCTCATTTGCATTATTTTTCAAGTAGTCCTCTAATGTGGGGTCATGCCTAAAAGTTGTACCCAACCAAAAAATATTCTTAATGTAATCTATGTGATTAAATTATAACTCAATTACCTTGTACAAGTGTGGCTTATAATTCTCTTCAAAATCCTTCAATGTGTTCGTGGCACTTATATGTGAGGCACAAGAATATGCTCCTATAATAATTGGAAAAGTAGTATCTTCCTTTCAAACATCTAGACACAATTTATTCACCTCCAAGCTTTGAAAAGATCTCTTAACCATAATAATCTAATCATCAAGATACCTGAGGAGCTTCTAGAAAAATCATCAAAACATGTGACCCTGATGTAGGAGAATATCGATAACTAGATAAAATAACTTCCAAATTAGGTAACAACATACACATCCTTGGATATTCAATGTTGGAGAATGTTGAGAGTTGAATATCTAGACATCCCTCCAAAATTAGGTATAGCCTCATTATGAAGGCATCATTTACCTCCATGAAATATACATAACCATGGTATAGTTGGAAAAAGGGGTAAAAATAAAACACCTTAATATCTTCATCAAATTATTCAACATGTGGAAGTGCAATTCAAAACTAGATGGTAGAAAGGGCACAGATTAGATATGAAGACATGAAAAATTTCTTATAAGATTATATAATCAGAAGCCACTTGGTTAGGTTGTCACTTATTATCTTAGCCTGGACCATTTACCCTATCTTAAACTTGATATTAATAATTCTCTAAAAAGCTGAGAGAATCTTGATTCCCTTTTATCCTTTTGAAGAGTATGTAGTTATGAAAAATCTTATTCTTTAGTTTAGTGCCATTGAGGGTTCTAAGAACTTTTCTTTTATTTCCCAGAGGAGTTTGGAACTAGGTGACCATCATGTCACCCTTGCTAGCTGATTTCTTCTCATTCTAGAGTGTAACTTAATTAAATTCACCATAGAACTCCCTTATAAGAAAATATAAATAGTTTCACAAAATAGCTTGATCGAGGGTGAACAAAACTTCATTAAATGGAGTCTTCATCTAGTGGTTATCCAGGTCATAATTGGTATTGTATTCAAAGATAAATTTTGGTGCATGCATCACAACTAAAAAACTTGCCACATCTATTAAACCACTTTCTTTTAGTCTCTTGGTAATGGGATTGATTGAGTCTACCTTCCATCTCTTATATAAATCACCTAGATAAGAGAAATGTAGTTGGATACTACTCAGACTCTTCAGTGTACAATCAAATCTCTTCATGTTATTACATCCAATAAACTTGGAAGTCATGGTAAAAAAGTTTTAACCATAATAGTAATTAAGTTGAATGTGGAAATTGAAAATACCCATTGAATATGAGATGATGAAAGTATGTAAAAGAGTCATACTTTATAGATCTTTAAATTTAGGATTGTTGGTTGGAAATCTTGTGCTATAGAAGCAAGAGAATTGACATTATATTCAATGAAACATTTTGAGAATTAACAATCGGGTTCAAAAAAGGTGATGTCTACCACGTCTTAATAGTACAATTCCATCCTTATCAAGTAGATATTTTATCAAATCTTGTCATTTTAAGTGAAGGAAGTAAGAACTTTAATCATTCAGCTCTAATTTAAGACTAAGGAAAGTGGTAGCCCCTTTCAGACTCAAAATCTAATTCTATGTGCAGATTCACTAGAGTCATAGTCTTTCTTTTCTACAGTACTCAAGATTTCACATCCTTTTCTTTCATTAGTTGAATCATTGAAAAGATATTCTCTATAGATGCAACTTGAAAATATCTATGGAGGAATATTTCTTCATCTTTGTGGATAAATCTCACTTTATGGTTAGGTACCAGTTTTGTGGAATCACACCACAACGACCTCTCTTTCAACTATTAATGAAGCAAAAGAGGGGAGAAAAAAAACTTTTCTTCATGTTGTAAGAACATTGAACATGAATTTCACTTCATGTTAGAGTAGAACCTACAACTCTTTTAAGGGAAATAATACCTAATTTAAACAATAATTTCTTTGTGCACCCAAATCAAGCATTTTACACAAGAATAAAGATGGAGAGAAGAAAAAACATTAAAACATGAAAAATCACAAAAAGGAGTAAAGATAACCTCATGTGAAGAAATTTGGACCAGAACCTAAAATTGGACTTGGACATATTTATGAAACATGCACTTGATAAGTCTAAGACAATGAAGAAGAGGAAAGACTCAAGGAAGGTGGGACTAAAAAATAGGGCAATAATTGGTACTAACTAGGGACTTAGACACTCAACTGTTTAAGAAAGGTACATAGACATCTTTGGTTTCACAAAATGGCAAGGCTTCAAAACATGACAAACACATAACAAGGAAACACACACAAGAAATCAAAGAAAAATAGGAAAGAAATAACTAACCTACTATAGTACATTGCATGAGTTACCTACTTCTCTGATATATGGTAGAGCTTATGGTCTTGGGAACTATATACTAGTGGTATGCCTTCTCTAGTTTGGTATGCTAACTTTAAGAAATTGTGTATTTTCACTTGGTGTATCTTAAATGGACTCTTCATAGGCTTTCAAATTTAGAGTGCATCCCCTTTGGTTTTGTTATTTTATCCCATAGCAAAACCACATCCCCTTCCATGAAATTTTGAGGGCTTGCCCCCTGTCAAAAAAATTATTCACTCGTAGCCAGTTCTATGTAATATTACCCACCATTTCTTCCCTTTCTTCTTTTATCCAGGTAAAATGCATGATCCTATTTTTAAGTAAACCTTTGAATTTTCTATCTTCCACCACATCTTGTAACAATTTGAAATGGAGAGGAACATGTGCCTTTGTCTTGTACACCAACTAAAAATGGGATATTTTAATGGCCCTCTTAGGAGTAACCCTTTCTCACTACAAATCTTCATGTACCTTTTTGTGACAACTACTTTTATTATCATTGATGAACTATCTCATCTTTCTGGTTACCTTATTGGAAATAATTAGATGAATTACTCTAATGAATTTCATAATCATACAAAAATTTGATAATCTCTATCAAGGATAAGTATGTACCATTATCCATAAACATTTTTAATGTGACAATAGATTTCACTAGTATATTTTATGTCAAGAGTTCTCATACTATGTTTAGGGTCATTTTCTTGGCAAGCTTTTCTCTGACCCATGTTTGAATTAGTCAGTTGTGATTATGGTATGAGTGTGACTTGAGCTAGAAGATTGGATGATTGGTCCTATGAAATCTACTCCTCACTATTGGAAATGACATTCAATCATTATGGGTTTTAATGGCAAGGCATCTAGCTGGGGCTTTCTCACAAACATCTTGCACTTCTCCCACTATGAAACCCACTTGTAAGCATCTTTGAACATTCTAGTCTATTATTATAGTTGCCCCAACATCTTAAAGGTCATGATGAAAGAGGACAAGTTTCTTCCACATGCTTTATCAAGAAATTTTTGGAGTAGCTTCTCATATTTTTAGTTTTCTACACATCTAAGGAGTTTATCATCAATTGATTTCTTGTAGAGCTAGTCTTCCCAAATCACATATTTTATGCCTTCATTATAAGGTCCCTCTTCTTCTTGGGAGAAATACCATCTAGGTATTCTCCATATGTAAGAGATTATTCTATGTTAGAGTTCCATGGATCCTGGAGACATCCCATAAAGATTAAGGCTCACTTTCCTCCTCTTATTTCACACAATAGTTCATAATTTCTTGGGACAAACCATTTCCATATAAATGTTTGGTTAGCTAATGTACATTTGCCACCCATACACCTTGATCATTGCATCCTATGACTTGTTGTGTGAGGACACATTTTACTACTGACTTGGGAACATATACAATAGCATAAGTATGAATTATATAGAACCTTATGTTTGATAGCATAAGTATGAATATAGAACCTTATTTTTCTAAGGCTTGCACCATTGTGTATGCATGTTTTTCTACTTTTGAGTACTTGAATTCATGATCTATGAGAGGAATGCTCATAAAATTAATAGGAAATTTTACTCCTCAATTTTATTACATGAGTAATGTTCATAGAGTATGCTTTGCAGCATAGAAGAAAATGACAAATTCCTTAATATAATTAAGGTGGACAAAGATAGGGGATGTTAAAATAGAACTTTTGATGCTATTAAGTGCTTGTTTTCTAAAATTATTCCATGTAAAGTTATGACTCCATTTTGGCATATCTATTACGCACTTGATGATTTCATTTAAATTTGGAACAAATCTTCTTAGGAAGTTGACTTATTCAAATAAAATTTTAATCCCTATTTTTCTAGATGGAAGAGTCAATTATTGGATAGTATGAACTCTTTTGGGCTCTATCTGAATTCTCTCCCCTAATACTATATGCCTAAGAAATTTTCCCTATGTGACACAAAAGACAAACTTCTTTGGGTTTAATGAGATACTATTTTTCGACATCTCTATAGAACCTTACTAAAATATTTCAAATGATCATTTAATTTTCTTAGAGAATATAGTAAAATCATCCTAATATATAACAATGATATTATCTTTTAAGTCCTTAAATGTCTCATCCATTGCTCTTTAGAAATTGACACCTATGTTGATCAACCCAAATGACATCCTATTATGCACCAACACTCCCTACAAGGTAGTAGAAGTAGTTTTATGTTAGTTTCTCTCTTATAACCCAATTTGATTATAACTAGAAATACCATCCAACATGGATATCATCTCAGAGCTAGCTACCATTTGAAATAGATGATCCATATTAGGTAGGACATAGTTGCCTTTGAGAGATGCCTTATTGAGATTTTGAAAATCAACACAAATTCTTATCCCTCTAGGTAAAAACACAAACACATGCATAATCCTCTAAGGAAAAGGAAAACACTAAAAAGGTATAAATGTTCAAATTCAATAACATAAAAATCTAATATTATTTAGAAGTTGAAAATAAAGTTAACTGAGAAAAAATGTAGAAATGGATGATGTTTAAGATAATTATTTTTAAATATTATTTGGAATAAGAATTGATATATTTTTCTAATGTTTAAGAATGATTTTTTAATTTATAAGAAGTGTTAAAATTTAGGGTTCTAGTTCCTAGCACAAAACTATATGGAAATAAACCCTTTTTCCTTTGATCTTAGATTATGCTATAGATGACATATATATCTAGATCAATCAAAACTAAAATTGCCTTCTGACCTATATTTTTTTCTTTTATAACAACTCATATTTCATGTCAACTAAAATCGACAGCTTTCATCTCCCACCACATTTTTCAAAAAAAATCTATTCTAACTAAAAGAAAAATTATTCATTTTGGAATATGACTCTATCCTCTATAACATCACATGCTCTTTAAATTTGTAATATATGATTTATTTATTTTCCCCAAAATCAACATCTTGTCAAGTCTTAAAATATGTACTTAGAATGTATTTTAATTACATCATACTATATCTAATTAAAATGTTCTAAACTCTATACGAGACTATGCTTAAGTTTGAGCTCTATGAAATGGTTGTTATATACTATTTAAAAAATTTCATTAAAAAGAGTAAGAGTTATTCAAATGTCAGTTATATATAATTTAGCTAAAATGGACTATACTAGATCATATGTTTGAACAAAATTAATTTTTAGATACAAATACTCAAATTCAATCATTCTGATAAGTCATCCCAAAAGCTGATATAGATTTGTACTTTTACCCCTCTTTTGTAATCATTCTATTGATAATGTTTGCAACCTATGGAGAATGATGGATAGGGTAAATGATTAAAGCCTTGAGAATCTTATCTACTTCTTTGAAAATTTCATCAGCTGCTATGGTGTTATAGTTCCTCTATTTGCCATGGTGTTATAGTTTCTCTATTTCTTGCGGAAAGGTGATGCTCTTAGTTTAAGAGGAATATTATACTTCAACTCTCCATCTATAAAGTTTTTCAAGATTTCATATCCCTAGGAAAACGCTCCCTAATACATTAAGAGAAACTCCTTATGCTTTTCTCTTTTCTCCTTTGTATATTACTTCCCAATATTGATGACCTTTACGTTGAGCTCATTTTTTATATTTAAGCCATCATATTCCTCAGTGCTCCAATATTTCTCATTTATATTATTTCATATATTAGCATCTTGTCTAATAAAAATCCTTTCAAGGAAAATTAGGTGACAAGGAACTTTGTTTCCTTTGAACTAAAAGACGCTCTATTTTAGGTCCTTCTTGTTATCTATGAAAACCTCATAGTCTATACTTTTTCTTCCTTCAAAATACTTCTTGATGAACACTTCAACATTTTCCAATAATAGATGGATTTTTTGATCATCTTCAAACTCCTACCATGAATTCATATTTTTGACGAATGCTAGGATCAAATAGCACTTTCCATTCATAATTCTTCTCCTTAAAATCAGGGTCCTGAAGGAGAAATGAGGTCAATATAGCTAAAGAGTGTGCTCTTTAATTGTGGTCTATAGGAATGGATTTGTTGTAGAAAGATTCCAATTCTTCAATGTTGTCTTGTACGTGGTTTCTATATTTTATTAGCTTATGGTTCTTGACTATGAGTAGGCCCCAATCGCTTATCTATGAGTTTTGCATTTCCAAAAGCTCTAAAAAAAATCTACTTTTTCCTTGGTTTCCCCTATGCCTAATAAAAATGCCCCCTATTTTTTTTTTTAAATCTAACTTTAAATCAAGATTACTCATTTCTCTCCCAAAGAAAATCATCATGGATCCATTTCTACAACTAGTTGTTGCACAACTACCATCAATTTCAAGCATCGATATGCACAAATCATCAAGTGGTTTTTTTCTTCTTTGAAAACTAGTGAGCCACTAAACAGCATGTAGTCCCCAAAATCAACTTCTTGATATAAGATTTGAGCTTTTGAGTCATTTGACTTCACCCCTGTGTACTTTTTTTTACCTTCAAGCTCAAATCTGATTTTTTTGTTCCAAATTGTAATGACCACATACGACCAATCTAATTTGATTTAATCACCAATATCTCTACAAAAAATTCTTCTCAAAAACATGACATAACTAGCCATGATGTTTTCCACTAATATGATGAGTTTTAATCTTTTGGTCTGATGATCTTCTAGAGCCACTTGAGTCCTTTATCTAGTAAGCCAATGAGAGAGGGTTTTTGAAAGCTATGAAACCTTGTGATCTTATGATGGGTTTTGGTTACCTTCATAGTTTGAGCTTAAATGTGAAAACCTTAATCTTCCATGGCTACCACAATTTAGTCTACAACAAGGGATTGTTGGAAGACTCTAAGAAGCTGGTGGTTGATCTTGGTGGAGAAATGCGTGCTAGTGACTATATTTAACTAGTGAAGATTGAGGATTATATCTAAAAGAGCAGGGTTGTATGGGTTTAACTATGGGAATGAGATTTTTTGTCATTCATGGAAGGCATGGAAGAGAATTATGAGCACATATCCATGCAATTCATCAACTCATGGAATGACAAGAAGGTAAAAATTAATGGGATGGAATTTCAAATAATAGAGAACCTCATCACTAGGCTTGGAGAGTTATATTTGAGGGCAATAATTGGTACAAGAAAGCTAGGGTATCTAATGAAACAAGTCTAAGTAAGTTCTTTCTACCTAAAGAGTAGCCAGTCTGCATGAGAAGTGGGTAGTCTAGAGATGATCTATTGAAGCCCTAAGATGTTCTTTGTTACCTTACTATGCAGTATATTTCTCTTGAAAATTAATTCTAGCTATTGTACCACTACCACTTCCCCATTCTCAACCACTTCAAGAACCATGATTTGATTTCCTTTCCACACCTTATTCTAAATTTCGTGGAAGATTTTTTTTAATAGAAAGAGAGAGGAAAACCCATCTATATCATCCATTAGGACTTCATGAACAAACTTTACAAACACTAACTTGCCATAAACCCACTACTTCTTATAAATCTATTGGCTACTATTACTCCCCAAGTCTACGCATACCCTAGCTTTGGCTTAGGCTATAAAAATAAATAAATAAACCCCTGGTTCTAAGGTGTAAATAGGTTTCATTGAGTCTGACACAGACATGAGGAGGAGCAAGCAACTACTAGGAGAGCTAATAAACGACTCCAAATGGAAAAATTCAAAACCCCCCCAAATAGGATTTTAGTTTAGAGTCCATTGAAAGTGAGAAAAATCCCACTAAAAGGAAGAGGTGACACCTAGATACTAGGAAGAAGGTGGTGCCTAGCCCCTCACATATCTCAGACATCCTGGATGTCATCCCATCCTCAAATAGAAGTAGGCGGGAGGAAATCACCTCCTCCATGAAATAAAATCTCAAAGGTGGGGGGAAGAAAGTGATACACAGTCACAGACAGAGCCAAAGAAAAGCATCACGAATTCACCACATAATATACTTAGTATAAAAATAGAACAAGTTTATAAAACAATATACTTTTTATATTTGTCACTCACTAAAATTTTATACATTAAATTTGATCATGATATTGATCTAAAATAATTCAAATGTTTGATATTTTAATAACCACTTATTAAATTTCTATTTTATAGGTCATTAAATATAAAGAAATAATATTTTTAATTTTTATTTTATTAACATTTAAGTTTTTTTTTTTTTTTACTCTTTTAATGCCCCAGGTAAACTTTTTAACATGACCGGTAGTGCTAGCGCAACATGCCACTTATTAACATTTAAGTTAAATCAAACAAAAAGTAACAATTTAATTCGACTTATCCTTATGACTAATTAAAATATAAACAAATTACAATATTTCTAATATTCATTAACATATTTTAGCTATAAAATTATTTATTTATATTATAAGTTTTAAAATTGAAATATGTTTTTCATTTGATGAACATTGATCATTATTCTGAATATTTTATTTTATTTTATTCAAATATGATATGATTAAAAAATAATATTCTAATAATTTATCTTTTTTAAGATTCTATTGTTCTTTTACATTCTCACAGCATTAATTATGTTGCAGGTAGACTTACTCAAATTTGTATCTAGTATTCTTTATCATTTTTGTCTTTATAAGATATATAATTATTAAAAAAATCATAAAAATTTAATTTAATTGTAAAAGAAATTAAATTTTAAAAATGACAATAAAAAATAAATAAAAATTATACACATAATATTTAACATAGTACTCAATTAATCATATGACTACTATGAAAAAAAACAATTAAATCATATTGGCTAGAGAAAATGCTTTCTGATTCATCTAGTTTTTAACTAATACAATTTATATCCTTCAAATATATCAGTTTGTTAAAAAACAGAATAAACAACTTTTGAACTTTTTAGTATTTGACATGGGCGTTTTTCTTCTCACTATAAAAAGAAAAACATTAAAATGTGACAGTGCTAATAATTAACATAGAAGATTGTCACCTTTATTATAATATGTGGAATTTTTTTTATTAAAAAATTATGTTTTATGATTAATAAATAAATATTATTCCCGTTATTTGTATTGTTTGATTCAAATGCCATACCAACTAAAGTAAGAATTTTCTACTCATATTTCACATATCCATCTAACATACGCATGATACTTTTCAAACTTAATAAATTTAGAGGATATTTACTCATTAAGCGTGGATGAAAGCAGGATAATAGCCCATTCAACAGAATTCCTGGACAGCAATCAGAATTGTGGTCCACTGCTTTGGAATTTATAGTTTAAGACATAGACGGCGTTGCGGATTAGAGTCAGTCAACTTCCTCAAATAAGAAGAAAAAAATGGTTAACTATGTCGAGATGCAGAGGGAAGAAATCATGGGAGATCTTTACGAGTGAGCGGAAAACTTCAAAGTTGTTTTCCGTAATATCACGATGATTTAGGTGGAAGTAGAAAAATTCAAAATCGTTCCTAGTTATATCACAGCATTTGAGTGTACACACTTTCATATCATGACACTAATTCTCATCACATCTTCTATATTCCTGATGGTTGAGAGAACATTGCAGGATGAATTAGGACACGGCTACAATGGTGAAGATTTTGATTGCTGCAACGGTATCCCATTAAGTTATTCCATACATTTAGAAGGAAAAATGCCAGATTTGGATTCATGTCTGACTGAATCGTTTCTTGGGAGAGATGCACTTGTTGAAGAGAGGGAATCATTAGTGTCCGGAATTCATTTCTTCGATGGAAAGCTCACAACATCTAAAGAGATTCCAAATACGAACCAACAGAAGCCAGGAGATCTAGCGATTCAGGACAATGGCTCCGTAGAAGTATTTGAATTGTCTTCAATAGATGAGGACTTATTGGATTGAAAAGAGGGCGATTCAGTGTAGCCATGAGGATTCGTCAGATAACACGGGTTTTTAAGTTTTCCATCTTTTAACAGCATGCTCTGAAGCCATGTCAGATGGCTCTCACGATCTTGCTGAGATTCTGTTTCGTAGATTGCGACAATTGGTATCTGCAAGAGGTTCCACCGTGCAGAGGGTTGCGTTCTACTTGTCTCGTGCACTGCACCAGATTCATCATCTCAATTCGGTCGGTGATCCTACCGAATTGAAGCCACTGCATTCTAATGATCTGAGTGCTTTGTGTTTACTTAATCAAAGCTTCCCATTCATGAGAATGGCTCATTTCACGGCGAACCGGAGCATTATGGAAGCAATCAAGGGCGAAGGAAAAACACTCCATATAATGGACTTCGACATCATGGAAGGGATGCAGTGGCCACCGTTGATGGAAGCCTTGAAAAGTGGAGATTACAAAATTGGGCACCTCAAAATAACTGCCCTCAAATGGGATTGTTGCGAGTACCAACATGTTGCTGCTGATTCAGTGCCCATGTCTTCATACACGGGCAAAATGCTCTCTTTATATCCTGACTCACTTGGCATTGCATTTTCATTCGAGGAAGCGGATCTGGAAAATATGAAGAGCAAAGAGGATGAAATTGTAGCTGTGAATTGCATGTGGGAATTGCCGCATCTCTGTGAGAGAAGCAGAAGTATGCTGATCGATTTTATTCATTCAGCGCGGCAGCTTAACCCGGTTATTCTGACGATTGGAACGGGTCCTCCTGACGAACCCCATGAAAAGCTCTACTTTTTAGAGAGTTTTGGCGAATGCTTGAGAAATCTCTGTGCAGTTATCGATTGTTCCGAAGCAGCGTTGCCTGATCGCTATGCGCTTGCTCGAGCAACGGTCGAGAATTTGTTTTTGGTTCCAATGGTATGCAGGCTATTAAATTATTTTCCTTTTAAAGATGGGCTTTTGGGCCCGCTAGTTCTTGAGATCCCACCCAAATGCGGCTTTGTCCCAGGTGAACTAAGCAAGAAGAACATTATGCATGCGAATCAGATGCTCTTGATCTCAGGCTTCCCAATACAGTACAGATTCAAATTTGTAGGTACTCACCAACTATTTCTTCAGTGGCATTCAACTATTTTGTCTCGGATCTCCGTATGGAAACCGATTGACTGACTGTTCTTGCCAATAAAATTCTAGTGATTATTATCTTTCTATATCGATAATCACAGGTCAGTGAAGCACGAGCATAGTTTGTATGCAGATTTTAATCTAGCACTTGCACCTTTGAAGGTGTAATGGTTCACCTATAGTCTTATAGTCTTATATATGCAATAAAGTTCCGGTGATTATATTATCTTTGTATATCTATAATGACAGGTCAGTGAAGCACGAGCAAAATTTGTATGCATATTTTAGATAAATATCTTAGAATTGCAGAGAATAAAACAAAAAATTAAATTGTTAAAGGTGTGTGCAGACTGTCTTACCTTCCATTAATTTTAGAATTTTTAAATTTATTAAAATATCAATGTTAATTATGATTCAAAAACTAACAGATACAAATTATATGGGATTCAATTTGGAAGCTCTTTTTTCCTCATATAGACTCGGAAAATACTGTGTATTATGAATAAGAATGTTTTAAAATATATAATTATAAGAAATTCAGCTTTAGTAGATTTCAATAACTATAAATTTATTTATGAGAGTATTTTATAATAGAAGTAGTGTGCAGAAACAATATCATAATAATTTGTCTATTAGTGTTATATCAATGTTATGACTTTATTTGATATAATCAATGTTATTTCAATAAAAACATAAATTATGTTGTCAAAGAAAGTTACAGTGATTAGCGAGAATATGATGATAAAGTTCATTAGATAAGATATGTTAATATTTCAAACGGAGTCATAATATATCTCATGACCCTATAATATTTTTGCTCTCTTTAGCTTTGTTGGTTACATATCTCCCTAGAGGGGGGTCAATGTCTCAATCAGGTATTGGCCTCCCATTGAGGAGCATCTAGATAGTTAGGAACTTTGTTCTATCCTTTATGTCTTCATTAGATATATTATTGTCCTACATAAACTCCTCATTAACTTAAAGCTTTTCTTGGTTAAGCATATATTTATAAGCATTGAAAAGGTCAGTAGATTTGATATAACACCTATAAGTCAATGACATTGCTTCCCAAATTAGGATCATAGACCGGCTCTTTGGTATCTCCAATAAGAGACCTCCAACATTATATAAGGTGAGTTTAATGGTAGAATTAGTGAGGTATACTTCAAGGACATCCATTTTACTCTTCAACCATAGAAACCAAACAACACCAAAAAATAAAGAATCCATAATGTTTTAAGATATTCATCAAACCAATCAACAAAATTGTTAGAATTTGACCATAGATCACATAGAAAAGAACACAAGACACCAAGATTTAACGCGGTTCATGCCCAATCCTTGGGCTACATCCACCAATCAGCAAGTCCAATATTATTATGATCCAATTATTACAACTTGATTACAATCCGTAGTCCCTTATAGCTCAATACCACCACAAAAACTAGTTTTCACATCATGTCTTATCAAACAATTGCTAACCCTAAGCCCTTTTATACAAGTATTTGTGCCACTTTAGTGTTAAAACTAGTTACAACATGCCTGCCATAAATTGGCAAATATAAGCAATAGCCAATTGGCAAATAGTAGCCCAAAATTTTGTGCCATTGGTGAATAGTAGCCCAAAAACTAACAATCTCCCACTTGGAGATTGATCAGACTTCACATTAGACATCAATCTCCCACTTGAAGACTGATCCTGTAGTAATACCACTACCACATGGGGCTTCCATTGGATCAAACCACCCTAGACTTTGTCATTCTTTTATTCCTTTTTAGTCTATAAGACCAAATGAAGCTAAAGAGGAAGTCAACTTCTCCCTTATCACTATCTTTGTAAACATATCCGCTAGATTGTCATCTATATGTATCTTTCCCAGTTTTAACTATCTATCATCCAAAACTGACCAAATGAAATGGTACTGCAACTGAATGTGTTTTGTCTTTAAATGTAGAGCTAAATTCTTTGCAAGATGAATGGCACTCTAACTGTCTGTAAACAAATAATTATCCCTCTAAGGGTGTCCCAATTCTTACAAGAAAAACTAAAGCCATATCATCTCCTCGGTTGCCTCTATGGAAGCAACATACTCTACCTCTACAGTGGATAAAACATTAACCTTCTGTAACCTAAAAACCCAACTCACGGCTGCCCCACCAATAGTAAATACATAACCCGTAGTACTTTGCGTAGATCCATATCCCCTACCAAATATGAGTCAACATTGTCCTATAAGTCAGTAGTAGAACCCCCTAAGTGTAAACACTTACTAGATGTTCCTCTCAAATATTTGAGAATTCATTTGATTGCATTCCAATGCTCAATTCTTCGATGACTCATATACCTCCTAACGATTCCCACTACATGTGCAATATCTGGCCTTGTATATACCATTGCATACATCAAGCTTCCTATAGATGAATCATAGGATACCTTGGACATCTTATCCTCCTCTTCTTGTGTCTTGGGACACATCTCCTTAGTCAACTTCAAATGACCAGGTAAAGGTGTGCTGACAACTTTAGCATTCTCCATAGAGAAACATTGCAACAACTTCTCAACATAATTAGCTTGAGATAGTGTCAATTTCTTTTTCTTCCTATCTCTACAAAACTTCATACTAAGGATTTTTTTGTTGCCCCCAAATGTTTCATTGCAAATGCATGTGCTAACTGGCATTATATGTTGGTAATATTATTCATGTTAGACCTAGCTATAAGCATATTATCAACATATAAACATAAAATAATGTAGCTATCATCATCCAACCTCTTCAAATAAACACAATGATCTAAATGAAACCTACTATATCCATGCTCATGCATAAAATTATCAAATTTTAGATACCATTGCCAAAGTGCTTGCTTCAAGCCATATAAACTTTTCTTCAATCTACACACTAAGTTCTCCTTACCTTTGACCTCAAAATCCTGTGGTTGAGCCATACATCAAGCTTCCTATAGATGAATCATAGGATACCTTGGACATCTTATCCTCCTCTTCTTGTGTCTTGGGACACATCTCCTTAGTCAACTTCAAATGACTAGGTAAAGGTGTGCTGACAACTTTAGCATTCTCCATAGAGAAACATTGCAACAACTTCTCAACATAATCAGCTTGAGATAGTGTCAATTTCTTGTTCTTCCTATCTCTACAAAACTTCATACTAAGGATTTTTTTTGTTGCCCCCAAATGTTTCATTGCAAATGCATGTGCTAACTGGCATTATATGTTGATAATATGATTTATGTTAGACCTAGCTATAAGCATATTATCAACATATAGACATAAAATAATGTAGCTATCATCATCCAACCTCTTCAAATAAACACAATGATCTAAATGAAACTTACTATATCCATGCTCATGCATAAAATTATCAAATTTTAGATACCATTGCCAAAGTTCTTGCTTCAAGCCATATAAACTTTTCTTCAATCTACACACTAAGTTCTCTTTACCTTTGACCTCAAAATCCTATGGTTGTATATATATATATATATATATATATATATATATATATATATATATATATATATATATTTATATATATATATATATATATATATATATATATATATATATATATCTTCATTCAAATCACCATGAAGAAAGGTTGTTTTAATATCAAGCTATTCCAAATGTAAATCTTTAGTAGCCATAACACTTAAAACAGTATGGATAGAAGTCATTTTAACAATAGGAGAGAATATCTCATCAAAATCAATTCTTTTTTTGTACAAATCCTTTTACCATTAACTTGACTTTAAATTTTATTTTTTACCTTCATCCTCTTCTTTTAACCTATAAACCCACTTATTCTATAAATCCCTTTTACCTACAGGAAACTTGCATAAATCCCATGTCTTGTTTCAGCAAAGAGTCCATTTTGTCTTTCATTGTAGACTCCCACTAAATCTTATTATCCACCTGCACAACTTCATCATAACATTTAGGTTCACCAGCATCTTTTAGTAAAATAGAATACAAAGAGGGAGAAAATCTTTCCAAAGGTTTAGTTAGTCTTATTGATCGTCTAACATTCACTGGTGTGTGTGGTATTTGTTACTACAATTGTTGCACATCATGAGGAATTTCTAGAACATCATCTTTTGGAGTATCATCTAGCACTACATAATCATCTTCTTTCTTCTCATGTTGCTGCAACAAATCTTGGTACAACACATTCTCATTGAATATGACATCCTTGCTTCTTACAATTTTACGATTTTCAAAATCCTAAATCCTATAACCAAATTCACTAATGCCATATCCAACAAATACACATTTCTTTGACTTAGTTTTTAGCTTGGTTCTATTTTCAGAATCTATATGAGCAAATGCTTCATAACTGAAGGTTTTGAGGAAATAATAACTCTCTTTCTTACCAGTCCATGCTTCCTCTAGAGTACCACAAGCTAAAGAGTAGTGGGACCTCTATTAATCAAATATTCAGTAGTATTAATAACCTCTACCAACATGTGTAAGGGAAACCCAACATGCAACCTCATGCTCCTTGCATGCTTCATTATAGTCCTGCTCATGTGTTCAGCCACACCATTTTCCTTTGGAGTCCTTGGAACATTTTTCTCTGTACAAATACCATTAGTGGAGAAACAATCTTCAAACTCATGATTGCAATACTCACCATCATTATCATTTTTGAGACATTTTAATTTCTTACCAATCTCATTTTCAACCAAGCATTTTGATTTCTTAAAAGTTTGAGATATATCAGGTTAATGTCTAACAAAATAAACCCACACTTTTCTAGTTGCATAATCAATAAATGTAACATAATAATGAGAGGCACTGAGGAAAGATAACTGAGCTGGTCCACATACATCGATATGTACAAGTTCTAATTTTTCCCTTTTATTTTCCTTTCCAGTCTTCACAAAACTTACTCTTTTTAATTTTCGATATACACAACTTTCACAGAAATCTATATTAACACATTTCAAACCTAGTAAAAATTTCTTTGAATGAAGTACTTTCATATCTTTCTCAATTATGTGCCCAAGTCTGTAGTTCCATAGCACTATATTAGAATATACAATAGCTATTTGTTCTCCCTACTCAATTGCAACAACTATTCCTGAACATTCATTTTTCTTTGAAAAAATTAAAGTAGAAGGAACAATATGACCTATGGAAAGATATAAGGTGCCTACTTTCACACCTTTCACTATTACAAGGGAACCTTTTGAAACCTTCTAATTTTTATCATTAAAAGTAACTATCATGTAGTAGCTAATGATTCTCATTCTGCAACATAATCCTAACTTTTCCCTTTCCAACAGTCTAATAGGGTTCATTACCCTCCAAATAAACAAGTCCAAAATCCCCTTAGACATAATCAGTGAAATAACCTCTATGAGGTGTAGCATGAAATGAAGCACCAGAATCTAAAACTCATAAATCATCAACACTTTCTAAAGATAGAAGCAAAGCATTCTCTTTAGATTTGTTACTTACCACATTTGCCTCATTTTCTCCATCTTGCTTTTCTCCTTCATTTTTCTTTCGATTCCAACAATATTTTTTATTATGACCTATTTTACCATAGTACCAATAGTTGTTTGGTCCTCTCGATGGAGACATCCTCCCCTTTGACTTTCCTCTTGATTTCCCACAATTTTCAGAATTATTTCCTCTTTCAATTGTTCTACAGCTACTTTGTGCATTCAAAGCACTTCCTGATGTAGATCCACTTGAGGATTTCCTACAAGTTTCCTCACTCAAAATAACATTGCTCACATCATCATATTTTAGGAAACTAGATCTAGAAACAAAATTACTCATAGTCATTACCAAGCCATTCCAACTTTTAGGCAAAGAACACAAAATCAGGAGAGCCCTAATTTCTTCATCAAAATTGATATCCATAGAAGATAACTTACTAGTAATAGTAATGAACTCATTTAAATGATTTGCAACAAATCCACCTTACACCATTTTCATATTAAATAAATGCTTCATGAGAAATACCTTATTTGAAGCAGAGGGTTTTTCATACAATTTTGCTAGGGTTTCCATCAAATCTTCTATCATCTTTACTTGTGTAATATTAAATGCCACCAATAGTGCCAAGCATAATTGAATGCTTACAAATGCCTTTCTATCTAAAACATCCCAGTCACCATTTTACATAGATCCCTAATTCTTGGTTTTGGCTTGCAATGACTTCCATAAATCCTTCTAATAAAGATATTCTTCCATTTGCATCTTCCATAATTGAAGGTTCTGCCTATTAAACTTGTCCACCCTTAGCTTACCCTCGTTTGCCATCACTCCCACTCAACTATGAGACTCCAACTCAACTGTGAGACTTTCCTACAGAGGATAACTAAAAAATAACTTCACTCCAATACCACTTGTTAGGATGTAACCATAGACAAAAATAAAAATTACATGCAAATATAAACAATATTAAAAAATAATAGATCACACAGAAAATAACACAAGACACCAAGATTTAATGTGGTTCACCCAATCCCTAGGCTATGTCCACCAAACAGCAAGTCCAATATTATTATGATCTAGTGATTACAACCTAATTACAATCCATAATCTCTTATAGCTCAATACTGCCACAAGAACCAATCTTTGCATCACATCTTATCAAACAATCCCTAACCCTAATCCCTTATATACAATTATTTGTGTCACTTTAGGATTAAAACTAGTTATAACATGTCAGCCATAAATTGGTAAATATAAGCAATAGCTAATGGGTGAATAGTAAATTAAAATTTTGTACCATTGGCAAATAACAAATAGTAACCCAAAATTTTTAAATAATTTGTGAAGTATGTATAGTACTTTCCTAATCAATCACCGCAAACTAACAAAAATCAACAAGCATTAAAAACCACAATAGACCAAGTTCTGAGTTCCATGCCAAAAGAGAACCAATAAACAATGACAACACCATTTTAGCAAATTGACATTAAAAAAAAAGTGATCAATAGACTTAGTAGCCAAACAGACAAAACTCACCATATAAGGGAGACCAATAGAAGAAAGCACATCCTAAATAGCTACTTTTTAAAGTAGGACTCACTAAAGGAAATATTTCTTTTTAGATTTACTAGGGTTATGATAAAAATTGATGAGACAAAATTCATTTGGATTCAGTCAATTGACAATCCTATGACTAATTAATCTACTATGTAATATCTAAATCTTTTATACACATTTAAAAAATCTATTTAGTTGACATGCTATTAAATATATCATTTTTCCATTTCAAACATTCTAAAAACAAATTGGATGATACAATTTTCGTAGGAAAGAAGGGCATTGTTTCTTTGTAGATCAAAGTATGTGTTTTATTGTGTATGATAGGGATAAGCAAAGCTTGAGTGGAGTTCCTCTAGTAAATCAAGGTGGTTACACACTAGAAGATCACCAATGAAGGAGATACCCAAAGAATTCTAAATCCTATAAAAAATAAGATTTTGCAAAGAAAGTGGAATCTATTTATTGTAATTACCCACCACAAAAAAATTTCCACAACTGAGTGATGAAAAATCATTAATACAAGTGTTTTAATGAGTTTAAGAAATTTTATGATTTAATTTTTATTAAATTATCAAATTTAAATATCAGTTTAAATTTGTGCTTTAAGAAATGCATATTGAGTTGAAACTATCGAACAATTGTTGACCTTTTTCATAGGAATTGCATGTCTTCCACATGTTTTTAAACATGTACTCTATATGGGAGCTGAAAATTATGTGTTTCACAAAACCAAATATAAGTGTGCAACTCATTTACGGCTAGCAAAATCAATGGGATATGTGAAAAGAAGTGAGGTTCTAAAATAATATTTGTATACCATATTTCAGAATCTATGTATTTTAATTACATAGTTTGATCAATCAACCATGGAAGATAATTTGAGAGGGAGATAATTTTATTTTACTCCACATTGTTTAGGAAAAGAGTAGTGAACTGATAGGGATAGAATATGTATGGAGGCTTTGATTCATTAGTTCTACAGGCCTTGAAAGAGATGATAGGTGTTTTAGAATAATCCATGATTTGTTGCTTTAATAGAGTGTTGGGTTTGTGCTTTATTGAAAGGTTGTCAGTAGGGTGATAGTTTATTCATCCTCTATTATCTTGATGTTAATAATTTTTTTCTGAAAATTAAGGCCATCTTGATAGATTGTAGACTACAATTGAGATTAATATTAAGAAACTTGTTATGAAATTGAATGAGTAGCCACCAAAAATTTACCATATAGGTGAGAGACTAGTTAATAAAATGAGTCAAAGTTAGAAGAAGTGCTTTACACCAATTTTTGAGGATTGGTTTGACACACTATCTATTCCATGATTGGAACCTAATTTTTTTTATATAAATTCTAGGAATTCTAGAAAAATGAACAATAATATTTTTTTCCTCTTCCTTTTTGTGTCTCAGAAAAGAACTTCAATAAATATGTTCTCATTTTTCAAGTTCTTAAATGAAGGTAAGTTCATTTTCATGAGCACTATAGTTAAACATATTATTGTCCATAGATTTAATTTCATAGCTAAAGTTAATGAGAGGTAGATTTCCAATCTGGTTATAGGGGGTTTTGTGAGAGTTTTATCTTTCATTAATGGATTGAATGGGAGGTAATGAGTTCTTTTCATTGTTAGTGTACTAATAAAACTAAAACCATTGACAAAAAAAGGTTGACCAATCCATGTCAATACAATGGTAGATATGTGGCTGAGTAGATGTAATGATTCATCCTCAATGTTTCTTGCTAAACACCCAAACTCAGAGCACAAATTGGTCATAAGTTGGTATTTAGGTGATCGTACAATTGTAGCAAGTAGAAAATTTGGTCGTATGTCCTAGGACTAAGGCAAGTGATGGTTGTATGACTAGTTGGAGGTCATACAGTATGAAGCATAGATGGTCATATGATACGAAGCCTAGATGGTCATACAACTTGTTGGAGGTTGTATGCTAGGGAGTGCATATGGCCATACAAAATGTGTTTGGTCATATAGTATGTATCTAGTTATACGTCTAAGATTATTGAGGCATCTATATGTTATGAAAGTTTATTTTGTATTATGGAGTTTGGAGTTATATGGATGGGTATAGAAGTGAGTGTCATCGGGGTGAGGGAGGAGGATGTTTGAGCATTGCTTCACTATGGATTGAGTCATACTCTGAGCTGCTAGTACAAGTTCATTATATTTTCTAGCAACACCAAATAATTCCAATACAAGTATTGAAAACTAATCAAAGATATATATATATATATATGTGTGTGTGTGTGTGTATTTTCAAACAAAAATGGTTTATGGTATTGCCAAATCCAAGAAATTAATATAGAAACAAAATATCATGAGGGTTGAATCCCATGGAAATTAGACTAGACAAATAAGGAAGATATTTCACTTTCGAAATGGAGAATGATATATAATCCCAACTAGAATTTTTAGTATAAGAAAATATAATCCAAATCGCATACCAACTACTACCTACATGTCTTGCTTAAATACCATTTAAAGGAACTTCTTGAAGGTTTACAAATATAGCCGATGGCCACAACTATGAAAACAATAAAATAAAAATGGGTCTGAGATATACTAAACCAATTATCTCATAAACAAAAGGTTTGACTAATTAATTATTTTATGATGGGAACATTACAGTCCTTTCATCCAAAATTTTCTTGTCCTCAATCAAATGCAATGCCATATGTTGTAGAATGTGTTCACCTTCCCAAGTCATGTCATCCAATGGAAAGTGTTTCCAACATACCAAGTATTCCCTCAAGGTATACTTCCACAATGTCTTCTCATGTACATCGATGATCTCAACCAATTCTAATATGAGCTTCCCTTCTTCATTGAGTGATGGAAGATATATAGTTAGTATGATGTTCTAGCCCATAGCTTTCTTTAGGAAAGAAAAATGGAAGATGTTATGGATGTAGCTCCCTTCTACAAGTTCGAATTCATAGGAAACTTCACCGATGTGGTGAGCTACATAATAAGGACCATAGAAACATCACTTCAATTTTTCTTTCCCATTTTCCTTCAATTAGGATTGTTTGTATAGTTAGATTCTAAGATAGACCAAATATCCCACTTCAAAAATTCTCAACCACCAAAAAGATACAATCCTTCTCATTTACCATCAAAAGTCTGGTGATGAAGGCCATAGAGATACTTTCCCACTTCTATTCTAGTATAGGAAAAGGTTTCTAGTAACCTAGCAGGTAAAGTGTGTTTGGATTTGTCTTGCTAACAGACTACACATTCTTGAATCTACTGTAGCACCTATCATTCAAGTCCTTTCCATGAAACCTCTCCCTAAGCTATAAGCTATCTATAGATTTTAATAAAACCCAAGTGTCCAACCAAGGGTGAGGCATTTATTTCCTTCATTATTTTCTACTTCAATTCGGATTCAGGCACCAAGTATATTCAATCCTTATAGTAATGTCATCCACTACCTTATATCAGTCATATTGAGTGTTCCCATCCATTAGCTTACATGCAAATGCATTTTTGGAATATTCTACCAATAAGCGTATCTTCGAGTCTGTTGAAATTTGAGATAGCAAACATATGGTAGGTTTTCTTGATAGGGCATCTGCAACCATGTTATACTTTCCTTTCACATATTCAATGGCCAAATCAAAATCTTGAATCTTACTTACCCATTTTTGTTGACTCTTCTTCAGATCTTGTTGCTCCAAAAAATATTTT
Source organism: Cupressus sempervirens (assembly GCA_028749045.1). NCBI lineage: Eukaryota > Viridiplantae > Streptophyta > Pinopsida > Cupressales > Cupressaceae > Cupressus > Cupressus sempervirens. The sequence goes on from CM053789.1 coordinate 461,401,107, forward strand.
GAAATATTATGATCGGTAAAAACAAAAAACTTGACACCTACTAGATATTGTCAGAACTTTATCTGTTCATACACAATGGCAACACTTTGTCATAAATGTAATATAGATGTTTTTCTTGTGTAAGCTTCTTACTTTCATAGGCTATAGCATGTCTATCTTACATTAATTTTACACCAATGCCTTCTCTAGATGGATCACATTCTAGAATGAATGGTTGAATTAAATCAGGTAAGGTGAGAACCAAACAAGTTCTCATTGCTTCTTTTAATTTATCAAAGGTGCATTGCACTCTTTTAATCCACATTAAAGAGCCTTTCTTAGTTAGAGTTGTTAATGGTGCACTGAGTTGAGAGAAACTATTTATGATCTTCGATAATAACTACACAATCCAAAGAACTCTTGCAACTCTAAGAGCAATTATGGTGGGGGCCAATGAAGGATAGCTTGAATCTTCTCCTTATCAATCTGCACCCCTCATATATTGAAAATGTGTCCTAGGTACAATATTTATGTCATCATAAATTCACACTTGGATTTCTTGGCAAAGAAAGACTAAGCTTTCATGATCCCAAGGAGTTAATCAAGATGCCTCAGGTGTTCTTCCCAAGCTTTATTGTAAATAAGGATATCATCAAAGAATACCAACAAGTACTTACACAATTTTTTGTTGAAGATGTGATTCATGCAAGATTGGAAATTAGTTGATGCATTCATTAATCAGACCAGCATCACCAAGAACTCATAATTCCTTTAGTGACAATGAAAAGTCATCTTCTCCACATCTTCTTCCTTCATGTGAATGTAATGGTATCCAAAACAGAGATCTATTTTAGAAAAATAAACCACACCATGCAATTCATCCAACAATTCAATGATCCTAAGAATAGGGTATCTATTTTTTTCTTATTTTTTATTTAATACACGGTAATCCAAACACATTTGTATCATTTTGTTCTTCTTTTTAACTAATGCTATTGATGATGCAAAGGTGCTAGAGCTAGGATAGATCCATCCTTTCTCAAGTAGTTTCTAAATCATCTTCTAAACCTCATCTTTGAATTTATTTGGATCTCAGTATGGAGTGGTGATAACTTGCTTCACTCCTATTTCTACTTCAATGGTATCCTCAAAACCTCAATGGGGTGGTACACCTAATGGAATGTCAGAAAAAAATAGCTCATAATTATCCAAAATGGTTTGAAGTTTATTATATGGATAGTACACTTGTTGACCCTTGTTTGATTCTATAGATGTGAAGCACTGTGCGACCCACTCAATGTTGTCATATCAAAAAATAGATTTTATTTTCTGTGCATATACTTCCTTCAAACCTTCATTCATCATCCTTCTCAGGACCACGTTTTTGTGATCAACCACAAAAGTGAAATCCATTTTCTTGAAACTTTGTGTGCACTCATCCAAAGACTCCATCCATTATATGCCTAAAATAACTTCCATATCTGCCAACACTATTACAAAGATGTCTTATTTTATTGTGTGGTTACCCATGGTGATGCTTAACTAGGAAACAAGGTGTGTGCATGGTAACAATAACCCTATGAAAACTTTGAGTTGGAACCATATGTGAGCTTCTATGGGAAATTCCCTTCACTTCATCAGTGATGAGTTTATAAAATTCAAGGTAGCTCTATTGTCTGGCATTACAATCACCCTTTGACCATGGAGGGTTCCTTGTACCTTAAAAACTATATATCTTGGGCTGTCAAAAAGGGTGATGGTTCCTCCATGTTTCACTAATGCTTCTACTCTCTCCGTGTAGTTAAGACCAATGTCTTCAGGGGCTTCCTATTGGTGTTCATTTTCGGTAGAAGAGTCCTCTTGCTTGTCATCTGGCATGACCTCAATGTAATGTACCATCCATTTTCCAAAGCATATGTGTCCATTCTCCTATGGTTCTTTGCAACTAAAACATAATTTCTTCCTTCATTGATCATTCCTAGTGGCTTCATCCATCAAGGGCTTCCTTGGTAGAGGTTAACTTTCTTTTGGTACTAATGGAGGCTTGGAATGAATGTTTCTTTAGATTGAAGAAGATGACAAAAGTTCCATGTTTCGAGACCTTTTGATTGTTTCCAAAAGGATGGCTGGGTTTAACCCTTTAACCCATCTCTTTAATAGTTCCATCAATCCATCTATGAATAGTACTACCTGACATGGTTCTAATATATTAGTGGCCACTACAAAAAGTTTCTTGAATTTAGTGATGTATTGATCCATCAATTGTGTTCACCTGAAGTATGCTAACTCCTTGAAATTGAGTTATGGATCTTCGTTAACAAACGTCTCTATTAATCTTTTAGTAAATTCCATATACATGCTGATTTGGTCATGACCCAGTGTGATTATATTGTGTTTCGACCACTCGTGTGCTATCCCTTCTTAATGGAGAGTAGAAAAGATAATTTATTTTTCTTCTAGCATCAGATTGAGATGGAAGTAAGTGTCTTCCCTCATTACCCTGGCTTTTGCACTCGTAGATCCCAACCCATCGAATGATGATAAGTTTACTTTACTCAACTTCCTTTTGAGATCATTATTAAAGTATCCTCTATTTCTAGTTCTAGAATAATTCATTCTTATTTTTGTGTAATCTTTATACAAAATATCTCATTACAAATTAGCATTCCTCCAATCCTCTCTAAGTGGTTCTTTTATTTCTACAAACTTTGGTTGATTTTCTCTTTGTAACACCTCTGTTCATGGAGGGAAGGTTGAGAACATGTTTGATTAGGGGTTGTATTACCTAACACTAGGTTTGTGCTATGACCATTTTGTTCACTAGATATCTTATTGTCTACCAATTTCCTAAGATTTTCTTCTATGACTCGATGAGTATCATTGATTTGAGCCTTATTCCTTGAAAGATCCTTTAATAGCCCTATGAGTTCAACAAGAGTGGATTCTTGATCTACCATTCTTTCAATTGAATGGGATCTCCTTCTTTTTTGCATATAAACTTTTGTTCACTATCCACAAGATGGAAAAATCAATAGCACTATAATGATCTATTCCCAATGGCACTTGTTAAATTCCCAAACTCAAATCATAACTTGGATATATGTTGGTATTTCAATCACTGTATAGTTGGAGTAGGTACACAAGTTGGTCGTATGACCTAGAAGTGAGGGAAGTGAGTTGTATGACTAGTTAGAATTCATACAGTAGGAAGCCCAAATGATCATACAACTAGTTGGAGTTTGTATGGTAGGGATTCTAGATGGTCGTACAGCTAGTTGGAGGTCATACTGTAGGGAGTCCCAATGGCCATATGGAATTTTCCTAGCCATATGGTATGTATTTTTCCATATGTCTAAGATTATTGAGGTATTCATACAGTACGAGTGTATTCTGTATGGTGGAGTTTGGAGTTGTATGCATGGGTAAGGAAGTGAGTGCCATCAAGGTGAGGGAGGAGGATGTTTGCAGGTTGTTTTGTCATAGATTGTTTTGTACTTTGAGTTTCCAATAAAAGTTGATCATATTCACCAAAAACACCAAATAATGCTAGTACAAGTATTGAAAACTAATCAAAGATAGATATAGATAGATATATTTCCAAAAAAAGATTGTGCATGAAATTTCTAGATCCAAGAAAGTAATGTAGAAATAGAATAGAGTGAGGGTTGAAGCCCACCAAAACTAGACTAGCCAAATAAGGAAGATCTTTCACTTCTATAATTGTCAACAATGGAGAATCCTAATTCGAATTTACAGTATAAGAAAATATAATCCAAATTGCATACCAATTGCTACCTATATGCCATGTTTAAATACCCTTTAGAGGAACTTCCCAAGGGTTTACAAATATATCCAATGGCCACACCTATGGAAACAATAAAATGAAAATGGGTGCAAGATATACTAAATCAATTGTCCCATGAATAAATTTTTTGATTAATTAATTATTTAATGATGTGAACATTACAATAGATTGATATATCATTTTCTACTCATAGAAATGATATAATTATCCTCCAATCATGTATTGAGATTTTTCTTATTTAAACTAGGAAATTCATGAAAAAAAAATTATTCAAGAAATTGGGTCCCCAAATAGGGTACCTCAGCCATGAATTTGTAGTATAAACACAACATAGCAAAAATCAAAACCCATAGAATGTAATTATCAGAGAGATTTAAACAATTTGTGGGAAAATTAAAGCAAAATTCGATAAAGACTAACATAGAAGTAGCAATTTGCCTACAAAAAAACACTTATGTAGGGTAGACTACAAACCATTTCAAAATTAATATTTAAGTCACTTCCATAGTGTAAAATTCAAAGCCCCAACCATGAGAATTTGTAATTAGACTTGAGATCACACTTTTGCAGTGTATGTTTAATTTTGTGTTCAATTACTTTAATAATGGAGTGCACAAGTTTTAGAGAGTGATTGTCAATTATTCCTCCACTATAAATATAGGAATAAGTATCAAGAATCAAATCCAAATTACTTAGAGCCCAATACTGAGGGTGATAGTAGATGTAAAAGAGAATAAGACAATTGTAACTAGGGATGTCAATCATGTGTCTTTGAAATCAAATCTTAGGAAATTTAGACATATAGAGCTTTATTACATGGTATTCTTCATATTTCATGGTTTGAAATATTGTAAGTATTTTTATTTTTATAATACAAATTTCACAAGGATTAGTAAATATTTTCCTTTTCTTCAATTCACTATATATATAATTCATAAACTATAAAACCAAATTAGAAGTTTTGTGGTAAATATTTTGTCCCTCACCTTAAATTGGCTTTACCTTGACTCCTTGTGCCAAAGATTCTGAGAAGCAAGCTATCACTAACAGATTGGATTACAACAATCTGATATAACTAATACCTAAATTGAAGGTTACTACTCCTTTATATGCAAGATGTGCCATAAATTCTATTTTCAATTGATCAAAGGGTGGGGTTATGCTCTTAACCTGAGAGGAGATGAGGATTTAACCAAGTTACTCATAACTATAAGTAACTCAAGCGAGTTTAGGGTTAATTGCTAACATAACTCCTACTCCTAAATGCATCTAAAACTACATAATGAAAAGGGGATGTAAAGGAAATTGAGAATTCATGGCTCTAAGTGGATCTTAGAATAATCAAGGGTGCCCAACAACAACTTTCCAACTCACTTCAACTTTGGCTTCACACTACACATGAAGAATGCAATGCAGCCCAAGAAAAGAGTGGAAATGCATATGATATTAACACTTAGATTGCTTGAGCTGTTAACACTTACTCTCTAATTAGTTAGCCATTAACTATTTCACGTGCAGTTGTTCCACAATTCCTTGAAACTAATCTACATGCAAAGTTAGCTCAGAAAACAAGAGACAATGAAAGGAAAATAGATAAGTAGACATCATCAGATCCCTCCCTACAACCTTTTAGTTCTCACTCAATAGTTGTTTCTATAGGGGAAAGAATCTAGAAAAAATTTCTAATCATTTCTATTAACTTACAAAATAACATATATAGGCCCCTTCTTAGGGTTCTTGGTGAGTTATAGATTCATCAGTTACATGAATAGAGCACTTGAATCACTCAGGAAACAATAGTCATCCATTACAATTCCAAATTTCAAAGCTAGAGGGAAAAATTCTATCAAATTTCCATTTGCAAGCACTAATAATTATTTTAATCATATCTTGGGCAATTAGTTTTAACATCTTGATGTTCCTATGGACACCTGGCATCTACCCCTACCTCGGTGATCTATGGTTACCATGGAATTTTGTAAGGAAACATCTCATATTCCTTTCTAACTTTGCACAATACCTTTAACATCATTCCTACAACTACCTGATCTTTAAATGTTGAGTATCAATTTGGCTCATATCAAATAAATAGTCAAGATTAAAATATCATTTTTTAACTAGCACGTGCATTGTCTTTTCTCTTATGAAGAATGGATGGTCAAGATTTAATCTTTAGATGTAACGACCACCATTGATATTCCTATCTCTATGTTAATGAAATCAATATTCATCACTTATTCATGGCTTTTAACTTTCGACATGCAGAGCCTCCTATATAGTCACTTGCGAGAAAGCGTAACTCTGGGAAGCTTCAAATTTGATTGTGGAATTTAACTGCAACTCTTCACTATTGCTGAGAACTTCATTGCTTCCTTTGCATTTAATTGAATTGAAATTTCTTCCAATCTACTCCCATGATAGAGACATGTTCTCTATCTTCAGGTTGGATGCTCTTTACTACCACTAGCTCTGATTATTATGTGATCTTTTCTTTCAAATACAACCTATCTTTAGATAAAGGTCACTTTGACCATAGAATTTAGGAATAGGAAAGATAGAATAGCTCCTTTTTCATCTAAGAAATGTAGGAAACCTACTCTCCAAAGCCTACATCACCTAGCATGATTGAATGCAATTGAATTTCTTGATTTCCTATATAGGAGAACATAGAGAGATAGATGAGAGAAGAAGATTCCTAATGGCAAGCTAGACTACGACATAGACCTTGACATTGACTTGGAAAAAAAATAGGAGCTTAAAACTAGGAGACTAAAAGTGTACCAATAGTTGGCTCTGACTTGGGTACTTAGGAAATCTAGTGCTTAAGTAGGAACCTAGATATCTCGTGGTTTTGTAAAATAAAAAAGATAATAGCAAAAACACAAAACAATACACCACCTCACTTCCTTTATTACAGAAGACCACAAATAGTAGAGATTAGATCCTAGTCCATTGGGTTGCAAATTCTTAAATAGAACATGGAGATGCTATGAATTTGGGTGATGGGGAAGTATGGTTGTCAGACCCAAGGACAACAAACACACAAAACAAGAAAGAACTAATCTAAGAAATTAGGGAGACACACAAGATAAACTAAAGAACAAGACCTAACAACTAACTATATATAGAGGTAAGATGAATCTCAAATTAGAAACTAGTAGCAAAGATACTTACGTGAAACCATTGAGTAGTTGAGAGAAATAGGAGCCCTTCCTTGATAACTACTTTTGTCCTCTTGACATAGCTCCTATGAATAGTAGTAACATGAATCCAATCATCTTCTTGATTGTATGTAAGATTTTTTTATGTATCCAGTCATGTCCAAATAACCACACTTCATCATAAATCATGTCATCTTCATTGAGACTTTTATAAATGCCTCTCTAATGATGGTCTTCAATGCTAGAAGAAAGATACTCATGACTACCTTCAAGAGAAGTGACCTATCTCCCATGGTCAGAAATATGTTGGCCCTTATTCTACTCATGGTGGACCTCAAATTCATAGTTTAGGGAAAAGAATGACATCTCTTCAAGCCTAGGGTCAGCTATTGGATGGTTATTAACCACACTATTTTGGACAAAAGGTCATCCTCATATACACTATTATTTTTATCATTTCTAGCCTCTAGGGTATCATCATTTTTTTCAGAATTTAAACCAATCACATAACACATAGAAAGATATTCATAAACTAACAAAACTTCTTTAGATTTTAGTTTCATACCTAGGTCATTGTGAAAGGACTCATCCACTCTAAGGGATGACAAGAATCCACTAGACAATCTCTTCTTCCTCATCACAAATAAGGGTTGTGTCCACTCTTAGAGTTGATTCTTCCATAGGCTAACAAATAGCTTGAGGACACCTTTCTTTAATGAAAACTTGAACATGAAAGAGGTACTTATGAGGGAATGGGTTACATTTTCTTCTTGAAGCTCTTCCTCACACTGATAGAATTATTTCATGGGTTTCTCCTCTTTGCTTACCTTCTTGACTACATTGATGTCTCGCCTCCTAGATAGAATGGATGGTTCATAATAGAGTGATAACTATCCTTTTCTGAACTGAGATTTTCTTCATCAAATGAATCTAATGAAGACTTATTATCTCCTTCTTCCACATCATGAGGGTTCACATATTCACTAATAATTGAGATAGAAATAGGTGACTTCACCAGAAGTTCTTCATGCTCAACTATTGTTGGTTTCTTTGGCCTCAACAACTTACTCTCGTACTCTTGCAAGTCTTTTAATTTATTGAAATGATTGCAAAGGTGATTCCATATCTTCCTTGCTCTAGGCATGAGAAATCCACTCTACTAGGACTCTCCACAAAATTGAACAAGATCTTTTAAAACACCTTGTCATCTTTTGTATAGAGTTCTTTGAGGGTAGGCTTAGGCCTTAGCCTTTTATTTTTTTCACATTAGGTATGATCATTTCTTCATTTGGTTTGGTCTACACTAACACTTCTCCTTCTGGGTGCACAATAGAATACGCATCATCATTTTCACAAAGAGGTGTAGGATTTCCTTCTTCTATAAGAGCACAGGTACACAGAAGTAGAGGGGCATGAACTCTAGCTGCCAATTCTCTCTTTATTTCCTCTATCTCTTGCATCAAATCTTGTATCTTGGACTCAGTACAATCTTCTATCTCATGGTGTCTTGCACAAACTTGGTGCCAAAGTCTTTGACTATCAATATAAAATTTGTAATTTTGATATTTATTATAAAGATGATGAATCAAAGGGTCACTCCCTCAAAAGAGTTCTTCAAGGGTAGGGTCAGATCTATACCTATCCATCTTCTTACCACTAGGCATGTCATTATGCAGAGTTGCCAATCTTGAACATAAAGTATAATTTAAAACAAAAGGGAACTATTATTCTTGAGATACCAAAGAGCCTATTAGGATTTCTCCTTAGCAAAATGATTTGACAACCAGAGATTCATAAAGATCCTCCCTAGTAGAGTCACGAAAAATGTTGGTTAATAGTATGTCCTTATCTTGAATTAGTTTTACCTTTACTCCTTGTGCCCAAGATTGTGATAAACAAGCTATCACTAATAGATTGGATTGGTTCAATATGATGTCACTAATCTCAATGTTGAAGGGTACAACTCCCCTATATGAAATATGTACAATGAATTATATTTGTAAGTGATAAAAGGGTGAGGCTATGCTCTTAACTTGAGAGAAGAAGAGGATATAACCAAGTTACTCATAATTATAAGTAACTCAGGCAAGTTTAGGGTTAACTAATAACACTACTCCAACTCCTAAATGCATCCAAAACTAAAAAATGCAAAAGGAATATGATAGAAATTGATCATTCATGGTGCTAAGTGGCTCTTAGACCAACTAAGGTTGCTGAACAATAGCCTTCCAACTCACTTCAACTTTCACTTCACAATACACATCTAGGATGTAATGCACCCCAAGAAAAGAGTAGAAATGTATATGATAACAACATTAAAATTGCTTGAAATTTTAACACTTACTAACTTTGTATTTAGGTAGCCACTAAAAAATTCACATGCACTTGTTGTGTAATTTTTGGAAACTAATCTACATGCAAAGTTAGCTTGGAAAACAAGAGGCAATGAAAGGAAAAAAGATAACTAGACATCATCAAATCCCTCCCTAGAACCTTTCAATTCCCACTAAATTGTGTCACCTATAGGGGGAATGATCACTGAATAAATTGACAATCCTTTCTATTAACTTAGAGAAACACATATATAGACCCCCACTTAGGGTTCTTGGATAATTATAGATTCATCAGTTACATTAATAGAGCACTTGAATCATTGAAGAATCAATAGTCATCCATTACAATTACAAATTTCAGAGATAGAGGGAGAATGATAGTCAAATTTGAATTTGTAGGCACCAATAATCATTTTAATAATGTCCTAGGTGTTTAGTATTAACATCTTGATGTTCCTATAGACACTTGGCATCTACACTAGCCTCTATGATCTCTAGTTACCATGGAATTTTTTCATAAAATAGCTCATATTCCTCTCTATCTTTGCAAAAGGCCTTTTGTGCCATGTCTAGCTTTTTATATTCCAAAGGATACTTAATCTTTAAATTTTGAGTATCAATATGGTTCATATCAAATCAATGGTCTAGATTAAAATATCTTATTTTAACTAACCCCACGTGTTGCCTTTTCTCTTATGAAGAATGGATGGTCAAGACTTAATCTTTAGATGCAATGACCACCATTGATATTCCCATCTCTACCTTAATGAAATCAATGATTGTCACTTATTCATGTCTTTTAAATTTTGACACATGGAGCCTCCTATACAATCACTTAGGAGAAAAGTGTAACTCTGGGAAGCTTTAGATTTGAGTGTGGAAAGGTGTCATTATTCCAGAGACTTTCTCCCAACCCTTTTGTCCTTCAAAATTTAGTGCTGAAACATGACTAGGGCCATTCAATATTTGTTGATTGAATGGTGTTTAACTATACTTGGATGGGCCCATCCTTTGTGAACAAATGAGATCAAGGGTTGCCTACTATAATAGATGTTTTCTCAAGTATGTCACATGTCCTCTTTTAGGAGACTTTGTTAATACAAGATGAGGGTTCCCCAAAATCAGCTTGAAATGCATTTGAAATAATTGATCTGAGTTGATCGAATGGTGGTTGGCTTGATGATCTGGTCCCATAACTTCATGGTTAAATTGATATCAATGGCTCCTATGACGGTATGATAAATAAAGATCATGCATCAATTTCTTTTGGTGAAATGTGAACTGTCAGATGCATTTTGAACATAACCCACTTTCTTTTGCAAGCAAATAAGAAATTAAAATATCATCCATCAATTTGAGCTCCATCCAACGGTCCAAATCTATCTTCAAGCTAATTGACTTTTCCACCTTAATACATGGGCATGTAGATTTAATATAGGCCATTGATTCATTTTCCATGCTCATTATGCCAACTTTGACTACATTGCTTCACCATTGCTTGGAACTTAACTACTTCCTCTACATACAAATGAATTGAACTCACTTCCAATCTACTCCCATGATAGAAATGTGTTCTCTATCTTTGATTTTGATGCTCTTTACTATGATTAGCTTTGAATATTGTGTGGTCTTTCCTTTCAAATGCAATCTGTCTTCAAATAAAGGTTACTTTGACCATAGATTTTAGGAATCTCATAACTATAATAGCTCCTCCCTCATCTGGGAAATGCAAGAAAATTACCCTCCCAAACCTTTATCACCTAGCATGACTAAATGAAAATGAATTGATTTATTTCCTACATAAATAGAGGGATAGATGAGAAAAGAAGCTTACTAATGGAAAGCTAGACTACGACATAGACTTTGAACATTGCCATGGCAACAAAATAGGGGTTCAAAACTAGGAGACTGAAAGTGCATGAACAATGTTTTAAAAACAATCAAATATGATTGGTTGATTTAATACATTGGATGCATTCAAAGGGAGGAACAAATAATTCAACATGCTATTCGTTTTACCTGACATCATTTGTGTACTCTATCTACATATACATTTAGTGGATTTTATCACCACAAATAAATGAGCTAATAAAAAACTAATAGAGATGCTCCAATAGATGCTAATGATATATTTTAATGCACAATTCCATTTCTAATGCAATTATTCATAGTGTATTCCTGATGCATATGTGATGATCTTCTGTGTTAGAATACACACTTTGATTGGAATGTCTCTTAGCTAACCAACTAGAATATCCTTGTATTTATTTCATTACATTAAACATCTTTCTATATGATGTGGTTTCTACCTTCAAACTATATTAAAATTCTTGATTAGATAAGAAAGGGAAATTATGGATATTATCTGCATAGTGAGAATATTGCACATTGAGTGATAGTTTCTAACCCACCTAGATAAACAAACCATTATTATTACACAATAATCTTACAAGTTGGCACTAACATTTAAAGGTTGAACAATAGTGTTATTATCCATTTGATTATATTTTTGAGGTACATTTTGGCTCTCAAATAAAATGAAAGAAAATAGATTTCCATTTGATATCTTTTGATTATCATTACATTACATTGAGTAAGAGTATCTTTATAAGCTATACAAAACCCATTAATAACATCCTATGGGAATAACTACAATAAATAACTCATTTTTTAATTAACATTTATTTTAACTAAGCAAAACTCAAAACTTGTTGACGGAAAGGTAACTTGCTAGCTACTAATATATTTTATCAAACAAAAAAAATCTAAAAATAATTTAATTTATGTAATATTCCAAAAGATGTTATGAAAAAATCTTACCAATGAATTGGAAGACACCAAAAATGTGTTAGACTTGGTCAATAGAAAGAGACTTTCTAAGGAAGGAGTAGTTAAGTTGAAATAGAATCACAAGGTTTCTTTCAAGATCATTGAGGACTTAATTATATCCTATAAAAATTATGATATGAATATAAACACTACCATTAATGTCTTTCATCAATATTTGCATAGGAAATCTTCAACTCCATAATATCTTACATCACTTTTTTGCAAAACTACAGTATTCATTTTTTGGAGACTTTTTCATCTATTCTCCTTTTATATTTTAGTTACTGATAATTATTATCTTGAAGAGGTTCCTTTTAAACATGAAGTGGAGTTTCATAATAAGGAATTGAAAGCCATTAAGGGTGTAAGACCTTCAAATTATCCTTAGTTTTATATTGGTTTCAATGATTCTCCCTTATTTTATAATGTTTCTAATTATATATTTTAGTTTTAATTAAAATTTTAATTTTTTAAATATCATTTCTTTTGATATGTGCATCCCTTCCTTAATTAATATTTTGCACATGAGACCAAAACCTTAATAAACTTGTTTAATCAAAATTTATTGCATCCTAAAACAAATTATCTATTTAGTTGCTTATTTGAAATAGTCATATTCCTTGAAATCATTAGCCTAATGCAAATTCCTAAATCTTGTTGTGATGTGGAGCCTAATCAAACCCAAAAGTTTATTTGGCATGGTTTTCTCCTCATATTATTTCTAAAGGGGTTTGGGGGCAACACCCCCAAGAGGATGTCAAGGGGCAGGGCACCTGCATGGTCCTGGGGTAGTGCCCTTGGTGTGAAAAATGCTCTTATATTGTAAAAGGCATCAATTTCTATTTTTCCTATTGGATGACTTATTCTAGCCCTAATTTTGTAAGTGACAAAAGCTTGTATAAAAAGCCTTAGGTTTAGGGATTTTCATAATGTGTGATACGAAAATTGATTCTTGTGGCAGTATTGAGTTGTAAGGGATTAGAGATTGTAATCAAGTTGTAATCACTGGATAATAATAATTTTGGACTTGTTGTTGGTGGATGTAACCCAAGGATTGTGTGAACCGCATTAAATCTTAGTGTCTTGTGTCCTCTTTTATGCAATCTACTATTTTCTAGTATTGGTTATATTTACATGTAACTGTTATTTCTATCTAAGCTTAATCCCAACAAGTGGTATTAGAGCCAGAATGTTGTCATTTTTTGTTTAGCCAAACCATTGTCAAAACTTTTTTTTAGCGATCCTATGGATGAAGGTCTCGCAGTTGAGAAGGAGTCTCATTATTGAGTGGGAGTGATGGTAAACGAGGGTAAGTTGAGGGTTGACAAGTTTAATGGGTAGAACTTTCAGTTATGGAAAATGCAAATGGAGGACTATCTTTATTAGAAGGATTTATAGAAGCCGTTGGAAGGAAAAACTAAAAACTAGGGAATTATTAGAAATGAGGAATGGGAGATTTTAGACTGAAAAGCACTTGGAAACATTCGATTATGCTTGGCAATTCTTATTAATTAATAGTCGATATAATGACATGGGCACAACTATTATAACGAGCTCTTGAATACAAAAAATAAAGGGAGAATGAACAATCATATGATCATTAGACTTCATATCACAACAAATAAATCAATAATATTTATATTCACTAAATTTATACTTCCACCGAATCATATCCACCATAGTACTCTGTAGGTTGTAGTCCACTAAACTGATACTTCCATTCAATCTCATCCAAGTACTATGAAATGGCATCCAATCGTCTGAAATATCTTCATCATAAGCAGATGAAGAGGAACTGAGCATTATTTTATGCAAACTAGTTGTCTGCAGTTTTTCTTGGTGAGAATGTTTCCCGTACATGAAAATAATTTCTATGGATAGATAGTCATTGACAAACGAATATTATGTTGTCCAGCCAATGTATCTATATCGTCCTGATGGATTGATATCGTCCTTTTTATTCTTCTTCCACTAGACGGACATCCTCAATATCGTCAAACTATGCCACGGGTTGTTTGTGTAAATAGTACGAAGTAGAGAATGAATTTTAAACAAATCAAAATGTTGGCTTCTGAACTCGTCAAAGAGCATGGAAATAGATATGTTATCGGATAAGACTTTTGAAGATGCTTCTCGAATCCTTCTCAGTCAGCTTTTCTTTTGCGGAGAATTTATATCGATATGTTTCCAATCGCACTGATTAAAGTCGACGAAAAAGATAAAGACGACACAAGGTAATACACGTGTAATTTTGAAAGAAAACTTTTTGTTGTTTATAAGATAGCCTATATATGATGGGCTCACAATATTGGCTTCAATCCCATTTGTGATCCTCCTTCATATGAAATGGGCTCAAAATATTCATGAGGAGTCTCACACTAGAGGCTGAGCACACGGTTACACAGCCAAGAATGACTTGCCCATATTGTATCATGTTATAAGTAGACCAAGTATTATGGGCAAGTCATTCTTGGCAAAGCATCCGTTTTGCTTCTCGTGCTAGACCCTCCATGATTGATTATCGATATTGATTTCAAAGCATTCTAGTTCTGCAGATGGCAAGGTATGTACAAATTCCCGCAATTGTGTGATCAGCCTGCACTTTCATGTTTAAAGGCTAGTTGTAATGTATGTACAAAGAGACAGATAACCATATTAATACAAAAGATCCTACTATTTGATATTGATTGTTGTAAATATATTTTTCAAGTGGTCCTCGGAACGGTCATTTTTTCTGCCAAAAACACAAAACCTCCATAATTACAGAAAAGCGATAATTTGTGTCCATATTATAATTATTAATAATTTAAACAAATTTATATTGTACAGAAGGCAATCTTGTCGCTCAATTCTGCTTAAAGGCCGGGTTTTTTTTTTTCAAAAAAAGGAGAGTATTATTAAATTATTAGACAATAAAAAAGACTACTATAACAACCATAGAATCATTGCTAGATCAATAATTGTGTAGGGTTAAAATCAATTGAGAATAAAGGGTAGTCTTCTAGAAAA
Organism: Cupressus sempervirens; assembly: GCA_028749045.1. Classification (NCBI taxonomy): domain Eukaryota; kingdom Viridiplantae; phylum Streptophyta; class Pinopsida; order Cupressales; family Cupressaceae; genus Cupressus; species Cupressus sempervirens. Next base: position 461,416,223 of record CM053789.1, read on the forward strand.
TTGAGTTCATATGTTTTGCTAGAATTATTGTCACGAGATTTTCAACTAGTATAAATATACGTACACTTGACCTTTACAATGTATTCATTAGCCAACATCAATTAGCTTCACAATATCTGTAATATAAGTCAGTAGATATGAGGCAATATATGCACCCCTCCCAAGTGTTAAATAGTGGAAGTCTTTTATACTTCCATTGAATGTTGGTGCATATATGTTGCCCCATAGACAGCATTGTAATATATAGATATATGCATCATTATGAACTCCAAGGATAAATTCTATGTATGTTACATACTGAGAAGTTGCAACATAGTTGTGTAAACAAGAAGTGTTAGTTCCAGGTTCTATACTACTATAGTTAATTCAAATGGGAATTCTTTTAGTAGAAAATAGTCCTCAACAATTTTTACTCCAATGAACAATAGAATCTTGAACGATTAATAGAAAGAGAGCTTAGAGAACAAAGCAACAATAAAATCTTATTTACATTCATATAAAATCAAATTCTTTGTGCAATATACATAATAATAATCTATAACTGAATTACAATAAATCACATGCAATCAATGAAAGATTGTTACACTAAACTAACTATTGTTGGAAAGAATTTAATTGTAGATGAGCAATAGAAAACCTTTCTATAGTTATAAAATGTTTCAAATATTATTTAAAATTCAAAAAAGAAACTTTGATATTTTATAATATTTTTGTAGTATAGTAAATGAAAAAATATATACTTTAGAAATTAATTTTTTTAATGTCAAATAAGAAATGCATTTATTATATTTTAATAATATTTATTGTATTTTGGTATAGGGTGTCTGACATTTTTCAATAATATTGTATGGAGCTATGATTTTGATGGTGTACAAAGTGTATGAATAAAATGTGTTTCTTATATCTAAAAACTATCAAATTGTATTACACTACAGCAAACACCAACTAAACATAGTTTAGTGCAAAGCTATTAATCCAATTCATTTTTCTATGGGGTTATTTTTGTGCCTCAACAAAATCAATGCCGATTTCATATTGTAGTTCAAACAAACAATATTCTTACTAAGTAAATTATTCTCCATAGTTTAAAGCAAATATACTCAACTACTAGGTCTTCGATCCCAAAAATTTATGTGATAGTTAAAATTTATAAAAATATTTTATCCTTGTTAGGCACACCCACCATACCTAAGAAATTAATTGCATTGTCTAATTAAAAATTTAATGTAATAAAAAAGCTTTTAGGATAAGTAAGTGCATGGTACAAAATATTCAATATTGAAGATTAGGTGTTAGATAACTCAATGCTGAGACTCTATATGACTTTTTTTTAACAAGACATTGAAAAGGAGTTTCCTACATAACTTTGCAAATAATTAATAAATGAAATGTTCAAATATATAATTTCTCTATTCAAAATAAAATAAAATATAAATATTTAAATATTAAATTAGAGTATTTTAGATTATTCGAGCATTGTAGATGAATTGGACTTTATATGAAATCTAGTTATTTAAATATTCTAGAAAGATATTGTAGTGTGTTGCATATTAGAGAGTATTCTATTATTTTGAACTTCTCTCTACATATATAAGATGCATATGTAAATGTTTTTGAACAATAAATTAAAGTAATTTTGATATAGTATCATAATTATTATTATTTTAAAATTATGCTTTTATGATTGCAATGACCTTGTATCATATAGGCATAATCAATAGATAATTGAAGATGTAACTATAGTTGAAGCTACAAATTATATGGGATAAAAGGATGAAGAAGGTTATTAAAAGAAGTTTGTTTAACAAAAATTTCAAATTTTCAAAATGAAATAATTCACTATTTTTTTTGTGAACAAGGATAGGTGTAAAATTAAGGTTTTATAATGATAGATTGGAAGATGTCAAGAAGAGTCATTTATTGGAAGCAATTGAAGAGGCCATTGTTGACTACACCAAAAAATGTTGAGGTTTACACTTGACAACTTGTTGTTAAGATAATTTGCCAAAGAAGTTGTTGTGTAGTGAAGATGAAAAATAATGTTGAACGAATAAAACCACAAATGACAATAGGAGTTGATAGATGATAGAAAGTTTGACATTTTGTAACCAAGTGCTAAATAAGAACAAGGTAAAAAGAAAATTATATATTTTAATTAAATTATAAGGAGATTGTGATTTGTATAAGGTTTTCCATCTATTTAGGAAGTTTCCATGTTTGGTCATGATAGTTCTATGGGAACCTAGTTTATTTTTATTAATAAAAGACTTTAAGAAAATAATCTTATGGAGTCTTTGTCCATCTTTTTTTTCATTGAGTGTAGTTGTATTCTTGATTGTAGATGGATCATTTGATTTTGATTCATAGAGACTATTTTCTTTAGTTGATAAAAATAGTTGGTTGATGTTGGATGGCACTCAAAGCTAATTATTAAATGTATCATTTAGTTATATAGTTCTCTAGGTTTATGTTTTTTTAAGGCATATTCCTAAATAATGGGATTGACTTGCTAATTATTTAGCAAATTAAGATTCCCATCAAAGGTATTCTTGGGATGTTGGAAATAAAGGGTTATTACCTCCTTGAAGAGATAGTCTGTTATATCTTTTGGTGGATAGCAACATGTCTCTTTATAAACCTTGACATTTTTCTCTCTGTCTTCTTTGTTCTTGAATATACCATTTTAGAAAATTTAAAAAGTTACAAAGTTAATATAATAATAGAGTCCAGATGCTTTTTGGGGATGCCTCTACTTGCATCTCCATTAATGGCTGTCAATCTCAAGCTTTTGGGCTTTATCATTCAAATTGATATGGATGCCCACTGGTGCCCTCTTTATATGTGCTGGCAGCAAAAGGTTTTGGGTATTTGCTCACAAATGCCATCTCACAAAGGAGGGTTCAAGGTATTTCCCTCCTAGATTTCCATGATCATTTTATGAATGGTCATTTCGCAAATGACTCCTTCCTCATTCTCATAGATGATGGAGAGGATGTTGCCTCTAGTTTGCAATGTCTTGACACATTTTGTCTTGCTCTAGGGTCTTCTATTCAATAACACAAAACATTTTTCTATAGGTAGTCTTCCCTTCCTCATCCTCCTTGGCTTAAGCAATATCAATGAAATGGGTTCAGCATGGAGAAGTCTTTCATTTTCAGAGCATCCCTTTTGCCTTCCAAGCCTCGACTATTGAGCTCTAGAATGCAGTTCTTACCAGAATAGAGAAGAAGCTAGAGTATTGGATCACTAATCCTCTCTCCCTTGTGGGAAAATTCTAGATTTTCTCCAAAGTGTTTTCCGCCACCCATGTATACTATTCTTTTTGTTGGGCTCTGTCAAAAGCCTCTTACCTCAAACTCAAGTGCCTATTATGTGACTTCCTTTAGGCATTAGACGCATCTCATCAGGGTTTTCATAGAGTTTCCTAGGATTTTTGTTGTCTTCCTAAAGAGTCTAGTGGACTAGGCATGTTGTTCACCCAGAAACAATGTATTTCTTTATGTGCAAATGGGTGATTCGAGCTCTTTCTAGCAATGAAGCATGGAAGGATTTGTTAAGACATTGCATTTCTTCAGGCTTTCTAGGGATTGGGTTTTAGACCCTTCTTATCACCACTAAACCTATCCAAATTCAGGGTACTTTTGTTGCCAAGAGTATTTGGAAAGCTTGGGAAGTAGTTGAACCCTGGCTTGCTAGGTTGGTAATGGGTTTAGAGATGGGCTCTCCAAACCAGCACAATCACTAGTGGTCACCATTATTTGCTATCTAGGGTGTTCCCCTAGTTAAGGTGCACAGGGCTTGTGCTCTCCATTTTTTTAAACATGGCATAAAGACCCCTAAAGATCTTTCCTCCAAATTTACTATGAGCTTACAATCATGGAAGGAAATGAAAGTACAATTCCTACTCACTCATCCAGATTGGCAGACTTTTGATCTTCTAGTTTCTATGGTGCCTCCATATTTGTTACATAAAGTGAGCATTCAGTCCTCTCACCCTTGGTGGAAAGACTAGAAGTGGTATCAAAACACCTCGATAACCAGTTATAAGCCTAGGTTGGACTATCGATGGTTGGTTCCTCACATACCCATGATTGATGTTCTCAACCAAAGGTGGCATTTGCAATCTTCTCACCATACTTGGAGTCAGAGGTTCTCCACTATGTGGCATGCTATTACTAAACCCAAAATTGTGCATTTTGCCTAGTGTATTCTTTTATAGGGCTTGCATTTGGGCCCCCAGCTATGGTACTTGGCAGTTCTTGACCCTTGTTGCCCCTTTTGTGGTCAACCAGAGACTTTTTTGCACATTTTTTGGTTATGTAGATAGGCTCAATGTTACTAGTGATGGACCCATGATCTCTTTCACCCCTTCTGCTCAAAACCTTTTTCTTGGCATATGGTTGTTCTGGGTGATAATACTCAAATACCCTTCATGTATTCCCAGATATGACATGCTTTTAGATTGGAGATCTTATTTACCATTTGGAAAGATCACAATGCAATTATTTATGCTAACAACACACTTCACATTAATGTGGCTATGTATGCTAAAGAATGTATTTATAACAATGTAATGTTGCAAATTCAAGTACAAACGGATCAAGTGGCTCACTTACAGGAGCTTTTGGCTCATTGGGGAAATGCCCCTATATGGTAGCTCATGTTCTACCAAATTTAGCCTCTGACAACCATACTCCTTGTGGTTGTCATCGAGGACATAGTAGTTCTACTCACTACTTGTACATGCCTCGCTCTCAGTCACACCACTCTCCCACAAGTTATTCTTTTGGTTGGTGCCACTCTTCTGGAGGATCTGATGGTCATCACTACTCTTCCTTGCCGTCCTAGAGATCTAGTTCAAGGTTGTCCCCAATGGCTCCTTCTGCTGCTCCTACTACCAGTTGGGCCTTTGTGCACTTAGAGCCCAAGTGGGTGTTTCCCCAACTAGACTTAGCCATTTCTCCTGCCAAGCTTGAGGGAGAGAAAGATGAAGATAATGTTGTTGTTGCTAATGGTGGATGGCCTCCCACTAAGTTGTCTACTCACCCCACCCTTGGGTGGGGCTTTGATGATAAGGATCCTCATCCCTCGGTTGGCGGTGCACTAGCATCTTGAGGATTTCTATGTTTTCTAATGTTTTCTAAATTTTTTTTTGATGAATAGTTGATTTCTAACCTATGGCCATATGAACTCGAAGGGTGATCTTATTTCCCCTGACGCCCTTTTTTCTAAATATGTAACTTTATTGTATTTTTTCTAGTATAAGGAAGGGACTATTCATCAAAAATAATAATAGACCTAATAATACTAGTTTAGTATTCCTAAAAAAGATTTTTATAGTTTTACTAAAATAACACATATTTTTTCAAGAAGATGTCCTCTAAATGAATAAATTTTTTCCCTAACTACTATATCCCACCCAAGAAGTAGTGATTATTGTTAGATGTGAAGTTTCCAAATGACATCAGTAAAGGAAAATAAATAGAAGTTTGTTAACAATAAATTAAATGGTGTTTGGTTCACTAACAATTGAGAGGAGGTGTGTTTGAGAGAAAATTGTCTTGAGAGATGAAAAGCCAATTAAAATAATGGAAGGAGTAGACCATAGATTTGGAGAACACAAAGACTGGAAAGAAGAGCTCATCAACCTATGGTAGATATTGAAAAGTTGATATAGGACTTGTGATAAGAGAGAAACTCCTATTTCTATCAATTTCAACATATTGTTATCTCCTAAAAGAAAAATAAGTTTACTGTTACATATTTATACCAAGTTTGATAGGACGTTAAATAGAAAGAGATTGCCACTCAACAATTGGAGTATTTAGTTTTCACCACTACAATGATGTTACAATTAAAACATTACTAGTAGTTCTTTACATTTTTTGTATGGTCAACAATGAGGTAATAAGAGTTTTGATTTTCAATAAAGTGATGTGTTTTGTAAAATTAAAAATAAATTATTTATCACATCGACTAAGTATTATGAAAATTATTTTGGAAAAAGTATTATGTACAATTCTAGTTTATAAATGATGTCCACATTGTTAGATTTATGCCAAGTTTTAAAGTAATTAAAACTCTTAAATATTATTATCTCTAATGAGTCCATTCATAAAAAGTTAGATTATTGAAAATATGTTAACATCGAAAGAAATCAAAATTACTAAAGATTAAAGTGTATACTAAATTAGTTCTAAGAAAAATCAAGATTAAATTTTTATTTCTAAAAATTTCCACTGATTGGAAAGAAGCTTAAATCTAGATTGACAAAAAAATTAAATGAAATGAATAGAGAATTAAGCAAAAATCATATGAAGGAAATATTAATATACAAGTTACAACCCAGTTACTGCAAAATGCAAAATCACTAGTTTGTAATAATAAAAAATTATTCATTATTCTCCCCTTGCTCAGTGGCCACTGAAACAATTTATACCAAATCACTAGGGTGGTTTGTGCCACTCTATAATAAATGGCACCATATTTCACCAATATTATTAAAAAAATATTCAAAGATTCATTATGGTTGTTATTAGCCATATTTTCCCTCCTATCAAAGTATGAGTTTTGCATGTCAAACATGTCCAACAGTCATTTTTTTTATTCAAAATATTAAAATGATCATCTCCACCAAGATTGTTGATCAAGAAGATGATATCAATAGATAATTACCAAGAAAGAGGGAGAGAAATATTAATGGATCTTAGAGGGAGAGATTGATTATCAAGAGATTTACTAAAGAGGGAGAAATCCTAACATCTACCTAGTAAGAGGGTGTTATGACTTAAAAAAAATTTGTAACCTATTCAAAAGTTGGAAGTTGCTGATAGAGGGAGAGATTTCAATACAAGGAATTATTTTTCTTTTTGGTATTGTCTTACTATTTTAACCTAGTCAGTTTGGTTGATCAGTTTGGTTTGCCATCAATGCCAAAGAAGGAGACTATTGATAGATTGAAGAAGATTACAAAAGAGGGAGATTGTTGATAGATTGAAGAATATTATCAAAGAGGGAGATTGTTGAGAATAGATTGATACAAGTATATTCAGTATGCTTTAATCATTGTTTTGTCACTAATGTCAAACCTTCTATTTACTTGTAAGACAACTTCTTATATGATTCAAGTACTATTACTTAGTTTATTGATGAAGAGGATTTTATCAATAGATGTAACAATAGCACCTAGAGGAAAGGTTGAGTTATGATTATGTAATGAAGCACAAGAATCAGTTAAGATAGTGATAACATGATGCACTGGTAATCTACTTAAGGTTACAAAGGTTGGTTACACTAAGAAAGTGTAGAAGAAAAAATTGCACAAATTTTTTCTACAAAGCCTAATCGAATGGATAGTAGTTGCCGAGAAAAGTCAATGCAAGCTGAGTAGAAAATCAGTTGACACTGAGTAAAAGTTTATTCTAGTGTATACTAAGCAAAATAGTGGATGCCAAGTAAGGTTTAGTTGGTTTCAAGCACTAGTAAACTTTAGTTTGTGCCGAGTGATTTCATAGAGGATGCCAAGAAATGTAGTATATGCCAAGGATCAGAAGTCAAATAATGTTGAGTGGTTGCATTATTTAAAAGATCATGAATTTTATGGATCTAAGCTGACAAGTTTATTTTCTTCGAATTTTTGAACTAGGTGGAAGATAAGATTGATGAGTTGGTGGCACAAAATTTGAGGTAATTTTTTTATAGGCGAATTCAAAGAGGATTCAAGTAGAATTTTCTAGAAGAAATACAGAATGAGGGATAGATTCATTGTATCCTACCTAATCTATCCTAGCCCTAAATTGGACAATGGAAAATGAGCAAGAAAAAGACCTTAATTTCTTATTTATAGGAATGATTGGTTAGAAATAAAAGAGGTTATGTGTGAGAAGTTAAGGAAGACAAGGAGTCAAGGGTTTTTCTTCATCAAGTGACCTAAGAGAAGAGACTGCATTCGCATGTTAAGTAAGAAGGCTTAAGGATATGAATGCTTGAAGGGTGAACAAGCTATCAAAGCTAAAAAGTATGAAGGCAAAGCAGAATGAGGACTAAAATAGTCATATAATCTATAAATGAAGTTGTAAGTTGTTATTAGATCAAGCCTTATTGTTACTCTCTAACAATTGTTTTAGTCTAGGGTAAATCCTTTGGATTAAGGTTGGCCTAACAGTCATTTTTAAATCCTTGAACTGGGCAACATTCCAAGTGAATCATCTAAAGTCCTCTAACAAGGGTCACTCCTAATAGGGTGATTGAAATCCTTTAATAGGGGGACCATTTAACAGTCTAAATTGTAACCTTTAATAGGGTTGGCCTTTCATAGGGCATCACTTTAGAAAAGTTAAAAAGAGTAATATGTTACTGGTGGTTTTTCCCAAATTGGGTTTCCACACAAATAATTGTGTCAAGTGTGTTGATGAATCAGTTAAGTTTCATGTTTACATTTCTATAAGTTCATTTGACAGTAACCTACAAGTTTTAAATGATTGCATATTCTTATGGATGCATGCATGAAATTAAATGTTTTGTGGGTTCATTAAGCTATGATAAGTTGTTTTTTATACATCTGGACCTTGGATAACTAACTCACCCCCCACTCTCAGTTATTCTAAAAGTATTCCAACAATGATTAATAAGGATTTATTTAAAACCTTGGTCTTATTCATTTTATTCTAAGTCTTCAAGCCTTTTTATGTTATTCTTCTAAGATTTTAGGTCATGACCCCATGACTACCCTCGATAGCCTAGTCACACACATTTATGGCTTAATCATCAACTTCACTATGAAGGCATGAAATAGTTAAAGGTTGGTGTGATCATCATTTCACAACACTTTATCCCTGCATTCAGTTTCTAGTGGCAACCCAGCAAAAATCCATATCTCTAGTGTTTTCATGGTTGCATGAGTTAGTAAACAACTCAGGATTAGTCTTGTGACCATGTGAATGATCAAAGAACATAGCTATTTTAATGGTCATTTGGTCATAGAGGGTTAGGATTTTATTAGAGTTAAAGTCATGATAGGGCAATTGAATCATATGTAGTCAGGTTCACATCAGTCATGTGATCACAAACATTTTATCTTAAGTTAGTTTTTGGGATGCGATAATGTAAAGGGGTTCAATTCATGAGGTTGCAAGGTTACAATGGTTAAAGGAATAATGTGATGCTAGGGTGTGACTTGGTAATTGGCAGATAATTTTATATGAATAGTTAATATAGCTAAAGATGGAAAAGCTAAGAACAAAGAGAAGCACAGGTCAATGTAAAAGTTTGAAAGATTGGCAAGGTGGCAAAACCATTAGATTGTATTTGGCAACATGGCATACATTGAGATTGACCCCAATTGATCGATGCCCTAGCTAACTTGGCATACCAAAGCTAACTTAGCTAGATACTTTGATATGAATAGTTAATATAGCTAAAGATGGAAAAGCTAAGAACAAAGAGAAGCACAGGTCAATGTAAAAGTTTGAAAGATTGGCAAGGTGGCAAAACCATTAGATTGTATTTGGCAACATGGCATACATTGAGATTGACCCCAATTGATCGATGCCCTAGCTAACTTGGTATACCAATAATAGAAGAAATAGCTCTTTGATGTTGGACCTAGTCTTTTCAATCTCCTTCAACCACTTTTCATCATTTCACAGGTCTGATAAATGCAAAAGAGCACTCCATCACCACCTATTGATGCATCTATTCAGTCAGAAGTTAATCACCATTTTTCTCGACCTCTCAAAGTCTTTTTTGGTGGACAAATGAATTTTCAACTTCTAGATTTTTACCCTAATTAGATATTTTCTAGATTTGTAGTAGTGATTGAGTGTAGTGGTTATGGAAAAACTAAAAAAGAAAAGTTGTGATTCTTTGTAAGGGTTGACTCTTCTTTGTTTCTCTAATATTTCTCTTCAAGTTCACTATAAATTCCCTTTGTCTTTAGACCTAATGACATTCTACCTTATCTCTTTCAGCCATTGATTCACTCTGCAAAATTTATTTGCCCCTCTTCAATGTTTTGTAGCTATCTACACTCTGCATGATTTTATCTCTTTTGACCTATGAATGATATATAAGTGAAAGTCTCTTCTTCCTTGTGTTATTCAATTTGGTTGTTAGATTTGCATGTGATTATTGGGTTTAAGCAAGTTTGAATTTGTATATCATTGATGTAATAATAGTTCAATGGTGCATATATGGGTAGAAATTAGTTTGAATAGTCTATTTTGGTACATCACCTCTTTAGGATTGATTAGGTTAATGATTATATGCATGACTTATTGTGTTTCTTTGTTCAAGAATAGTTAGGTGCATCCTTATAATAAAGTAAGTCGGCCTTCTCTAAAGACTCAACCTCATTGTTCAAGTCCCAAAATATGAAGGTTGTTTCCATGTTTCACAAGGTCGTCCTTAGGTAATAACTTTGGACAAGGGTGAAAGCTTTTGTGAAAATAATTTTTGGCATGCCTGGTGGGACAAACATATCAAAAGATTTCAATTCTACTGGTGTCAAAAGAAAAGAATTTCAAGTTGATATTGAGAAGATAGTGTCGCTCTCAATGTTTCAAGCCTTCAAGAGGCTTATTTTCAAGTACTTGCTTACTCTACTCCACTCCACATCTAGTTTTAGACCAAAGTTGTTTTGATTCATGCCCAAAGATGAAATAAGGGCATCTTCTAGAGGTAAGTTTCAATACCAAGAGCTTTAATTTTCCAATCCTAGAAGAAGAAAGACTAGGATATCTCTATCACCAGTTAAGAGTGTAGCAGTAACACATACCCCTGCAAGATCCATCTCCACTCCTCCTATTGTTAGTACTCAACCTAGAATACCATCTACTCATATCAATAGATCACTTGCCTATATGGATAGAGCTCATGTTTTTTCCACCTTTAATGGGGGAAGTCCTCTCCTATTGGATCAAAGACACAATATACTAGTATTGGCTCTTAAAAGTATACCTAAGTTTACTGGTAAAACTTCCTACTCTCCCTTAGAATACATATAAGAGGTTGCAAATGTTTGTAATTTACATGGAATATCCAAGGATGATATTTTAGTTAGGCTTCTAGCCTCATCCCTAAAGGGGAAAGTATTGTACTGGTATAGAGGGTTGACTCATAGCTCTATAACTAATTGGGATGGATTAGGAGAAGCCCTATGCAAATACTTTGAAGATAAGAGTGATTATCTTTCACAATTAGAGTAGCTAACTGCTATGAAAATAGCCCCTCATGAATGTATGACTGATTTTAATTATAGATTTCAAAAGACATGGGACATAATACCTACTATAGTAAAGCCTACGTTTGGTAATGCATTCTTGTACTATCTCAAAGCCTTCAATAGTGATATTGCTACCACTCTACAATCTATGGGAGGGGATAGCTTGTCAAATGCTTATGAAATAGCAATAAAGGTAGAGAACATCTTGATACAAGGAGGTAAGTTATCTCCAAGGCCTCCTATGCCTTTCTTCCCTAATATCCCAAGTCACCAACCAATGGTATCCCCTATTCACACACCTTCCACACGACAACTCCTTGCTCTAGCCTGAAAAGCTTCCACATCTTCAAATGGAATGGATGCAATCAAGGAGATGATGTAGTATATGATGCTAAATATAGACAAGAGATTATAGGGTCAAGAGAATAAGTTAGAGGATGGTCTCTAAATGATGCAGAAAGTGGGCAATAAGGTGGTGACCCTGGAAAGGTAGCAAGCTCAAAATAATAAGCCTCCCCAAATTTAATATCAGGGTCCCATACATAATAGACCCCCAAACCAAAGTCATGGCCCCTATAATCAGAGTAGACCTATCGATAGTCCCCATCCTACGAATACCAACCTAAATAGGGCTTTGGTACCTCAGAATAATCTTGCGCAAGATCAATATTTTTGCCCTTCTTGCAACTATTCATATGGATGTTACATGTTTCAAAGGGCAGAGTCTTACTTGGCACTAACTACATAATGTATCACCTAATATCTAGTAGTGTAAATTGAATACTAATCTAAGAAGAGCATTAACAAAACTAAACAAAGCTAACACTTAAGATAGGACTCAATGGCTATCACCACAAAAGGAAACAAACCAAGAATGGTAGGCTCCTTATGGTATAATCCATGATGAAGTGGATTTGTCCCTGATAAGTAGAGATGTGTGCTCATGATTGTGCTCAAGCTTCAAGTGGATGGATGGTGTGCATGGAGGATGGTTTCAAAAATGGAGGTATGGAGGGATTTCAACATTATAATGGTATTTTGGTAATTTTCAAGCTCTCAAAATAGCATTATAACATTGAATGAAAATTTGGATGATATTTGTGAAGGGAGAGGGTTCTATTTATAGGCTAAGGGGAAGAGAGATGGATGGTCAAGATGCAAAGATGACAAGATGGTGAGGGAGGGTCAAGATGCACTCAAAAGGGAGCACATGGATTGTGCTTTTTTAGGGCCAATAGGAAAGTGGCACTTGTCAAAAGGAGGATGAGTGTGAGAGGATACGATAAGGGTTGGTCAAAGGAGTAATGAGGGAGGTTGAGTATGTAAGAGGCATGTAAGAGTCATAAAGGGGGATGTTAGAGTCATCACTATTGGAGGGTGAGGGGAGGAGATACTTTGACTTTAGCTTGGGTTAGCAAGTATTAACCTTGCTTAAAGTTGTGCACATGTTTAGAAGGGGGATTACAATTCGCTTAGAAAGGGGGTTAGGAGGGCAAGTAGCTTAGCTTTGATGGGATGGGTTAGTTAGGTGGCTAAGTGAGGTTAGTATGGGTGAATGGATTGGATTAGGTGTTAGGATAGGATTTAGGAATGCTTTTGGGATTTTAGATATTTTATTAAATGATTTATTTAATAAAATGGGGTTATGGCATTAAATTAAATAGATTTGAGGATTTATTTAATTTAATAAAGGAATAGGGATTTAATTGATAAATAGATTTTGGGTTATCATTTGATTTTATCAATTCGACTATAGTTAATTAAATTAATTAATTAACTTAGGGGATAATGATTAATTAATTAAATAGTAAATATTTAATCAATAATGTCCTAGGGGATGACTAAATACTATTACCTAGTGATGTAATCAGATTTAGGTGTCTACACATAATAGCAAGTGTTAGGTCTATAACATAGTACTAATCAATTTGTTGATGCTTCTTAATAGGGTGGTTGTCCTTTCATGAATCATCAAGTGGGAGAGCATTGTAATGTAAACCAAGATTCTTGTAATGTAAACCAAGATTCCTATAATGTAAACTAGGGTTCATGTGCTCACAATACTCGGAGCAAAAGAAGAGCTATTGAAGATGCTACCCCTCCTCCTAATCAGGCTTCAACATTAAATGCAATACCTCATGTACAAGTAGTAAATGATCAAAAAATTTCTCCTTAGCAAAAAGGATAGAATAATGGCAAAAGAGCTATGAATAATCTTCAAGTTATTGCATCTCAACCTTGTACAGATGTAGCTCCCAAAGTTTCCACCAAAGCACCTAATGCATCATTTAGTGTGGTGGAACAAATGAAGAAAATAAATGTTAATATCTCTATGTGGGATGTTTTTGCTACTATACCCATGCAAAAGAAATTACTATAGGAAGAATTGGAGAGAACTGAACCAAAAGATCATCCATGAAGAGAAGAAAGTGCCACAAGCCTGGTGCAACCAATCAAAGAAGGAGAAACAAGTAAGAAAATCATACCTCCTCCTTTCTATGTCTTAGAAATGAAATATGAGCCCATTGTTAGGGATGTATTTCAGTTGGATGGTAGTACAATCAAGACTATAGGAATCCTTAGGAATGTTGAGATGGCCCTACATGTGTAGCCTAGTTGTACCATAACCCAAGATATATCAGTTACCAAATTCAAGCCACACTTTTCCATCTATCTTTCAAGAGATTTCACTACCCAAATAGGTGGCTACATATCTTCTAATTGGTCATACATGTTTTTTAGAACAAGATATGGGACTAAAGCTTCAATTAGAGTATAGCCCTTAGCCCTCCATCATATTGAGCCCTACACTCCTAACCTCATCAATATGAATTGTACCATCCATGAAATAGAAGATAAAGACATAGAAATGAATCCTACTAATCAACTAGCAGAGGTTTCTAATTTTCTTTTGGATGAGTGGGCTAATGTATATCAGTTTGATCCTATAGTAGAAGCTCTAGAAATAGGCCTTGGTACTTATTGCATATCAAAAAAGGGTACTCTTGTTCCCAGTCTTATGAAGACCAAAGAAGATACAAGTGGAATATGAATTATGTATTTTGATGGGTCTAGTAATAAGAATAGATTAGGGGCTAGTATGTTGGTTTCTCCTACATTAGAAAGGTACTACTTCTTATTTAGGCTTTAATGCAATTGTACTAGTAACATAGTGGAGTATGACGCATTGATTCAAGGTCTCCTACTTGCTCAAAAAGGGGGAATTCAAGCCTTAACTATATATGGAGATAGTAAGTTGATTGTCAACTAGGTGAGAAAACATAGTCACTAAGAATGGTTTACTCAATTCTTATAAACATAGAGTATGAGATTTTCTTGAAATTTTCAATTCATTTAATATTCAAAGTATACATAGGAAAGAAAATAGACATGCTAATAGACTTGCAGTAGTTGGTGCATCTTATGATGTGCCAAGAAGCCGTGAAGATGAGAAGAATCAGAAGATCAAAATGGTGGTTAGGCTTGTTATCCCTAATAATAATGTCAATTGGAAAGTCTTTGAATTTAATGCACAAATTGTAAGTTTCTTGTAGAATGAAGCAAAATTACCAGAGAGAAATTAGTTAGGACTGCATGTTTGGTATGGTAATTAGATCACCAATCTTATTTCTAAAAAATTTCCTAAGGGTCTTGTTAACTTAGAGAGAATCTTCAATCCTAATGACCAAGCAAGAGATAGAGGCATGAACCTTGCTACAAGCAAGGATGGTCACATACCAATTGTAGTTACTGATGGAAAGACTCTAAAACCATGGGGAAGCTATCTCTGAAACTAAAGAAGAAAGTTTTTCATCTATGTCAAGAATTTAATGATGTATTTGATTGGACATATGATGATTTAAAGGGTTTTTTACCCAAGTTTATTTCAACATACCATAGATTTAGTTGATAATGTCAAATTTGTTAGGCAAAAAAAGAAGCCAAAACATCCCAAGATTGAGCCATTAATGAGAAAAGAACTATCCAAATTGATTGATGCTAATATCATTTTCACTATCAAGCATTCCTCTTGGGTATCTAACCTTGTCCCTATTAGGAAGAAGAGTGGAGAAATTAGACTATGTGTAGACTTTAGGGATCTTAACCAAGCCTCCCTTAAGGATCATCATCCTCTCCCTTCCATTGAAAAAATATTGTCTAAGGTTAGTGGTTCAGAGAGGTTTTCATTCCTTGATGGATTCTCAAGTTACAATCAAGTGTTATTGAATGAGTCTGATAGATATGAGACTGTATCCACAAAAAAGTGGGGCACCTATGCCTCTAGTAAAATGCATTTTTGACTAACAATGTAGGTGCCACATTTCAAAATGTAATGGAGATGGCATTCAAGAACATAATTAAAAGGTTTGTGCTAGTCTACCTTGATGATATCATAGTTTACTCAATGAATGTAGTAGATCATTTTGGCCATCACAGAAAGGTATTCATCAAATGTAGAGAGAATGGAGTATCCCTAAATCTAAGAAAGTCTGTCTTTGCCACCAATCAAGGAAAATTGTTAGGACACATTGTATCCAAGAATGGTTTGACCATTGATCTAGAAAGAACAAAAGCAATACATTCTCTCTCTCTTCCTAACCATAAGAAAGGGCTGAAAAGTTTTCTTGGTAGAATAAATTTTGTGAGGAGATTCATTCCTAATTTAGCTACCATGTAAAACCTCTTATAGATATGCTAGAAAAGAATATGGTCTTTTCATGGACCAAAGAAGGGAAAGAAATTTTTGAAGAGATCAACACAACCATAGCCTTAACCCTTACTCTGATCAATCTAAATTTTGAGAAAGATTTCATTCTTTACACCTTAGGAGGCGAGTCAAGTATCTCTGCTATTTTGACTCAATCAAATGACAAGAATGAAGAGAATTTCAAAGCCTTCTTTACTAAAGGGCTTAAAGAATATGAAGACAAGTACAATTAGCCCTTACAGCTATAAGAGCTAAAAAGAAGTATAGACATCTTCTGTCTCACAATAAGATCCATTTCCTAGTACTCCATGCAAGTGTGAAGGACTTTCTTTTTAGAAAATATATTAGTGAGAAAAGAGCTAGTTGGATCACCTAGGTGATGGAATATGACATGGACCATCTAGATCACCAAGTTGGTAAGAGGGAAGGGACTGTGTAAGTAGATGGTCTCATCTCAAGTATTTTATGAAGAAGTTACTTTGGTGTTGAAAGAATAGCAAGAAGTAAGAGATGAGAATCCAAGAAGTTGGATAGATGATATGATTGTCTTCTTATTAGGAAAAGGATATCCTTAGGGATTCAATAGGGTTAAAAGAAGACAATATAGATTGTAGTCCGTTGCCTACGTCATTATCAATGGTGTTCTTTTTATGAAGGACTTCAATAGAACCTTGTTAAGATGTCTTCATATAGATGAGGCTGATATAATGATTAAGGAGTTTCATGATGGTCTTCATTGTGACTACTTTTCATCATGAACCACTACCATGAAGATAACAAGGATAGGATATTACTGGTCATCGTTATTCAATGATTTCCATAGGTATGTTAGAAAATGTGAAAAAGGTGATTTGTTTTCATGTAAGAAAAGGCTTGCAACACTTCCACTTCATCCTATTCAAGTTGATCAACCTTTTCTCAATGGGGATTAGATTTCATAGGTCCCATTATTCCTCCTTCTATCTCTGGTCATAAAAGGATTCTCACTGCTATTGATTACTTTACTAGGTGGACAGGGGCAATTGCATTAAAAGATGTTACTAATAATTCAGTTGTTGAATTCTTAGGTGGACTTGTTACA
Source organism: Cupressus sempervirens (assembly GCA_028749045.1). Taxonomy (NCBI): domain Eukaryota; kingdom Viridiplantae; phylum Streptophyta; class Pinopsida; order Cupressales; family Cupressaceae; genus Cupressus; species Cupressus sempervirens. The sequence goes on from CM053789.1 coordinate 461,433,233, forward strand.
AGGTTTGGTGCCCCTTCTACCGTAATTTTAGATAGTGCAAAATCATTTGCAAGAGCTCAGATTTGTGCATGGGCAATAGATCATGCCATATACTTGAGCACTTCTTCCAATTACTACTCCCAAGGTAATGGCTTGGATGATTCCTCTAATAAGAATTTGATCAGAATCATTAAGAGGACTATTGAAGATAATCAAAGGTGTTGGAACTATAAATTGAGAACTGCCCATTGGGCTAACAAAATAACACCTAAAAGGGATATTGGAAACTCACCTTTAATGTTGGTGTATGGCAGGGAAGAAAGGCTTCCTATCTCATTGGATTTTCCATCCCTAGAATTAGCCCATCTATTAGAACTAATTGAAAATGATGCTATGTTTGTAAGAATAGCAAAGTTGATGGAGCTAGAGGGAAAAAGGAATCAAGCCATACAGACCTTGGAAGCACACCAATAACAAATGAAGAAGAGCTTTGATAAGAAGGATAAGTTTGGAACTTTCAGAGAAGGTTAACTTGTGTTAAAATGAGATGCAGACAAAGCAAAACTAGGGAGACACTCAAATTTTGAGGCACTATGCAATGGTTCCTATGTGATTATCAGTTGCAAGCAGTCTAATGTTTTCTAATTAAAAATTTCTAATGGTGAAATCTTTGTTATTCTAGTCAATCGAATATAACTCAAGCCCTATTTCTAATAGAAATGAATGTTTCATGTATATAGTTATTTTTTTAATTTCCTATTCTTTCTTGTTTTCCAAGAAGTGCACGAGAATATGTTTTTTTGTAGAGGATTGTGGTTTCTATTTTACAGATTGCAAAGAGAAATTTTGAGTTTTTTTTGGATAGATTTTAGTGATTTCTATGACTCTATTTCCCAATGGATGCACAAGATATTGGTCCATACATAATAGGTTTGCATCCCCTCTGAGTGGCAAAATTATTAGCCATAATTTCCCTCTTGCCAAAATTTGAGTTTTGGCCCGTCAAACATGTCCAACGGTCATATCTTTTCAGATATTCAAATTATCAAATGATTATATAAGGATTTATTTAAAATCTTGATCTTATTCATTTTATCCTAAGTCTTCAAGCATTTTTATGTTATCCTTCAAAGATTTTAGATCATGACCTCTTCACTACCCTCCACGCCTAGTCGCACATGTTTATGACTTAATCATCAACTTCATTGCAAAGATGCAAAATGGTTAAAGTCCATTGTGATCATCATTTCATAGCATTTTATACCCACATTTAGTCTCTAGTAAGGACCCTGCAAAAATCCATATCTCTAGTGTTTGCATAGTCACATGAGTTAGTAAAAAACTTAGGATTAGGCTAGCAACCATGCGAATGATAAAAACACAACTATTTTAATGGTCTCTTGGTAGTAGAGGGTTAGGATTTAATCAGAGTTAAAGTTGTGACAATGCAATTGAATCATATTTAGTTAGGTTTACATCAGTCATGTGATCATGAATATTTTATGTTAAGTTAGCTTTTGGGTTGTGATGTTGCGAAGGGATTAAAGTCATGAGGTTGTAACATCACAATAGTTAAAGGAATAATGTGATTCTAGGGTGCAACTTGGAAATTGGCAGTTAATTTGATAGCATCATGGCTTCACAGGATTTAAACAATTAATAAAGCTAAAGATGGCAAATCTATGAACATAGAGAAGCATTGATCAATGTAAAAGTTTGAAAGATTGGAAAGGTGGTGAAATGATTAGATTGTATTGGGCCACATGGCACACATTGAGAGGTTGACTCTAGTTGACCAATGACCTAGCATACAGGTAAGTGCACCAAGTTGTGGTGCCAAAAGAGGGGTATAAGTGGACACCTTTTTTCTAAAATCATTAATTTTTGAACATCAACAAGAATTTGAAGATAGTTATGCTCAAATTTTTAAGATATGACGAGAGAAAAAGTAGTAGTCCTTTCAATCTAGTTTCTAAACTACTAATTATTTTTCAAAATGGTTTAGTTTTAGATCCTCAAAAAAGGAGGCCATAGAAAGTGGTACTATTTATTCAAAAAAAACATAACACGGTACAAAGAGTGGGCCCCCTAAAATTTTCACTCTTTTTTTCAAATTCTTTAATTGCTATGGTCAAAAGTTACCTAACACTGTGTAGTTTATCCTAGATTTTTTGGGTAATTTTATAATGTGTATTTTTTTATGAATTTTTTAATTGGATACATCCGAAAAATGTGAAATATATGTGTGCTCCCCCTATAAATGATTGGAAACTAATCTAAAATCTAAACTTCTTTTTTTAAAAGTGTGTAGAATGAAGTTTAGTTTCTAAAAAAGTAAGTTGTTGCAAAATTTGATGAACGATCTAAAATCTATAGCCCAATTAGTACATGTTAGTTTTTGACAAAAAATGGACATACATTCAAAAGAAATTATAGTTGAAAGGCTTGAAATAGTTCAAATAAAAAATCAATTATATGGTTAAATAGCTAACACAAAGATCTATAATGTCATGTAACTTGATTGTATCGATGTTGAACCACAAGGAAACTTGAAGGAGAGCACACAAGAAAAATCAATCATTTTTTGTATGTTTGTAGCAAAACATATCTTAGACTAGTTTAAAGACTCCAAACCTTTGGATTGGATCCCCAAGGAAAAACCAAGCCTTAGGCTTGGTTGAATGGAAATCTTTACATAGCACATGCATTCTATAGTGTACACACACTAGTTAAAGGTTTTTAAATTTCAGTCTTAATAGCACATGTGCACTTTACTGCATATGCACTTTAGTGTGCACACACTATTAAGACATAAATTTGGAAGGAGAGAGGTAGAGTGAGAGAGAGAGAGAGAGAGAGAGAGAGAGAGAGAGAGAGAGGAGAGGAGAGGAGATGATGGGAGTGAGAGAGAGAGAGAGTAGGGAATGGGAGAGGGGAGAGAGAGTAGGCAATGGGAGAGAGAGGAAGTGTGAGAGAAAGAGTATGGGGTGATAGAGAGAGAGAGTAGAGGATGGGAGAGAGTAGAGAGGAAGAGAGAGAGTGAGAGAAAGTAGGCAGTGGGAGAGGGAGTGGGAGAGGGGTAGAGAGATAGAGAGAGGGGCATTGGAGTGTGTTGAGAGAGAGAGGGGGGATGGGAGTGAGTGTGTGTGAAAGAGAGAGAATAGGGGATGGGAGAGAGAGAGAGTAAGTAGTGGGAGAGGGAGTGGGAGAGGGAGAGAGAGAGGGGGGGGGAGTGGGTGTAAGAGAGAGCAGGGGATGGGAGAGAGTTTGAGAGTGTGAGAGAGAGTAGGGGGTGGCATGAGAGAGAGAGTAGGGGGTGGCAGAGAGATTGAGAGTAGGGGATGGGAGTGAGAGAGAGAGGAGGATGGGAGTGTGTGTGTGTGTGTGAGAGAGAGAGAGAGAGAGAGAGAGAGTAGGGGATGAAAGAGGAGAGAGAGAAAGATAGGGGGGATGGGTTTGTGTGTGTGTGTGTGTAAGAGAGAGAGAGAGAGAGAGAGAGAGAGTAGGGGATGGGAGAAAGAATAGGTGGTGGGAGAGTGGAAGAGGGAGAGAGAGGGGGGATGGGAGTGTGTAATAGAGAGTAGGGGATGAGAGAGAGAGAGAGAGTGAGAGTGTGAGAGAGAGTAGGGGTGACAGAGAGATTAGGGGATGGGAGAGAGAGACTAGAGAGGGAGAGCGAGAGAGAGAGAGAGAGAGAGAGAGAGAGAGTAGATAGTGGGAGAGGGAGAGGGGGGGATGCAGTGTGTGACAGATCTAAAGAGTAGGGGATGGGAGTCCCTATCTATGAAAGAAAAAGAGTAGAGAATGGGAGGGAGGGAGGGAGAGAGAGAGAGAGAGAGAGAGAGAGAGAGAGAGAGAGAGAGAGAGAGAGTAGGGGATGGGAGAGACAGTGAGAGAGAGAGTAGGTGGTGGGAGAGGGAGTGGGAGAGGGGGAGAGAGAAAGAGGGGGGATGGGAGTGTGTGTGTGAGATCTAGAGAGTAGGGGATGGGAGAGGAGAGAGGGGGGATGGGAGTGTATGGATATGAAAGAGAGAGAGTAGGAGATGGGAGAGGGAAGAGAGAGAGTAAGGGATGGAAGAGAGAGAGTGTGAGAGAGAGTAGGTGGTGGGAGAGGGAGCGAGAGAGAGAGAGAGGGGGGGGATGGGAGTGTGTGTAAGAGAGAGAATAGGGGATGGGAGAGAGTGTGAGACTATGAAAGAGAGAATGGGAGTGGCAGAGAGAGAGTATGGGATGGGAGAGAGAGTAGGTGGTGGGAGAGGGAGAGCAAGAGAGAGAGAGGAGGATGAGAGTGTGTGAGTGAGAGAGAGAGAGTAGGGAATGGGAGAGAGAGAGGGAGAGTAGGTCGTGGGATAGGGACTGGGAGAGGGGGGGAAGGAGGGAGGGAGGGGGAGAGAGAGAGAGAGAGAGAGAGAGGGGGGGGGGGAAGATGAGAGTGAGAGAGAGAGAGAGAGTAGGGGATGGAAGAGGAGAGAGAGAGGAGGGAGGATGGGTGTGGGTGTGTGTGAAAGAGAGAGTAGGCAATGGGAGAGGGGAGAGAGAGAGAGAGATTAGGTAGTGGGAGAGGGAGAGAGAGGGGGATGGGAGTGTGTATGAGAGAGAGTAGGATATGGGAGATAGTGTGAGAGTGTGAGAGAGAGTAAGGGCTGGGAAAGAGAGAGAGTATAAGATGGGGGAGAGAGTGAGAGTAGGGGATGGGATAGAGAGAGAGTAGAGAGGGATAGAGTGAGAGTGAGAGAGAGAGTGTGAGAGAGAGAGAGTAGGGGATGGGAGAGATAGAGTGAGTGAGAGACTAGGCAGTTGGAGAGGAAGTGGGAGAGGGAGATCGAGTGAGAGATAGAGTAGGTGGAGAGAGCGAGAGAGAGAGAGAGAGTAGGGGATGGGAGAGAGAGATTGAAAGAGAGAGTAGGCAATGGGAGAGGGAGAGCAAGAGAGAGAGTAGGGTATTGGAGAGAGAGTAGGTGATGGTAGAGGGAGTGGGAGAGGGAGATAGATAGAGAGAGAAGTGGTGGGAGAGGGAGTGGGAGAGGGAGAGTGAGAGAGAGGGGGGGATGGGAGTGTGTGTAAGAGAGATAGAGTAGGGGATGGGAGAGAGAGAGTGAGAGAGAGGGTGGTGGGGAAGGAGTGGGAGAGGGAGAGTGAGAGAGAGATAAGGGATGAAAGTGTGTATAAGAGAGAGTGTGTGTGTGTGTGAGAGAGAGAGAGTAGGAGATGGAAGAGAGAGAGAGTGAGAGAGAGTAGGCAGTGGGAGAGGGAGTGGGAGAGGGAGAGTGTGAGAGAGAGTAGGCGATGGGAGAGAGTAGGTGATGGGAGAGGGAGAGAAATAGAGAGAGAGAAAATAGTAGTTGGAAAGGGAGTGTGAGAGGGAGAGAGATAGAGAGAGAAAGCAGTAGTAGGAAAGGGAGTGTGAGAGGGAGAGTGGGAGAGAGAGGGGGGATGGAAGTGTGTGTAAGAGAGAGAGTGAGAGAGAGATTAGGGGATAATAGAGAGAGAGAGAGAGAGTGAGTGAGAGAGTAGGCAGTGGGAGATGGCGTGGGAGAGGGAGATAGAGAGAGTAGCCCAAGAGGGAGAGAGAGAGAGAGAGAGAGAGAGAGAGTACAGGATGGGAGAGGAGAGAAAGCAAGAGATAATAAGGGATGGGCAAGGAGAGAGTGAGAGAGAGTAGGAGATGGGAGAGGAGAGAGTGAAAGAGAGTAGTGGATGGGAGAGGATTGAGAGAGAGAGAGAGAAAAAGGGTAGGGAGAGAGAGAGTAGGGGATGGGGGATGATGGGATAGGGAGAGATTATTCTTCACATAGTGCATATGCGCTATAGTGCATATGAGCTATAGTGCGTATGCACTATATTAGAATACCCAAAAATGGTCATAACGTAAGTTTGGGTCCTTGTTGATCCATATTCTACTTTTTGTCTTTGTACATTTTGTAGTTCCGATAGAAAACATGGGTTTCAAGTTGTTGGAAGTTGGCAAACACTATTTGAAGGCTTTTTTAATATTCTTTCATTCTATTTGAAGCTAGCAAACACCAAATTCAATCATTAGATACACTATTTGAAGGCTTTTTTAATATTATTTTTATAGAAAAGGTTAGCGCAATCCTTTTTAAATATTCTTTGTTGTTATATAGAGACAAATTTGATTATAATTTGACATATTTAATATATAGTGAATTCATTGAAATTTGTATGTTTGAATGAATTGTTATTTGAAAATGGTTAGAAATTTGACAAGTTTAATATATATTGTGTATTCATTGAAATAATTGTAATTTTATATGTATTTGAATGATTTATAATTTACAAATTGTAAGTAATTCAGATGTTTGAATAATTTGACATATAGAAATCATCATCATGGCAAGGAAGAAACCAAAAACTCAAACAATAGAAGAGAGGGAGAGAGATTCGAAAATTAAAAGACATAAAATGAAACTACTATATGAACAAAGAAAATTGCAAAGCAATAATGAAGAATTGACTTTTGAAGAGGAACAAGAACCACCAATACAAAGAAACAAAGAGGAAGAATTGGAAAGACAAAGAGAATGAATGAGACTATTATGCTCAAGAAGACAATTGAATTGTGAAGCTACACCATCTTCCAATGTTGGAGTCATATCATCATCTCATGTTGAAGAGATACTAATTTGTAGATCTAATGATGTACACACTCCATCATGTCATGTTGAAGGCACAACATCAACATATCAAGTAGGTGATATTTCATCTTTTACATCTTATTGCCAAGGCACATCATCTTTGGTTCAAGGTACACAAAGCACTCAACCTTATGTTGATGTTCAAATTGTAGAGGCAATGGAAGAGATTATAAAACCTTCTAAAAAAAATTTTAGAAGATCAAAATATTTGATTGATATTAATACTAACATTTTGAAATCAATGCCTAACAAGATTAGCAAGTGAACTTGTCAAAGAAAAGTTAATTGTATGTGGAGATTTATTTTTGAAGAATTAAATAATTACAGGTCAATGCCAATTATTTATTGAAATGATGAGGAATTTGAACTTTAGGCCTATCATGAAGATTCTTGGGCTAAGCACGATGGATGATTCAAATGAAAAAGCATTGTAAAGAATCTAATAAGTGTTTATGACAAAGTGGGTTCTAAATCACACACCTAAGATAGTAATATCACAAGATGGGTACTTACACCAACAATAGTAAGTACCCAAATGAAGAAAGCTCAACTCGTGAGAAAGACAAGAAAAATGTTGAAAATTGGTAGAGGCACTCTAAGGAGAGTCATACTAAGGTGTGAGAGATTGGAAGATCCAACAAAAAATGAGTTATGGACATTTAGTGGTAGACTACCATGAAAGGATATAAAAATTAGTGAAGCTTTGAAATCATTGATTGAAGATTTTTGGAAAAATAATACACGTGTTCCCCTAATCAAAGAGATGTTGTAAGGAGGATTGGTAGCCAAAATCATGACACACATGTGAAACATTTTTTGGACTCAACTCAAACACAATTTTTTGAAAAATTTATTGGTATGTATCCTCAAATTTGAATAAGTCAAAAAAATTTTGAGACATGTAAACATTTTTATGTGAAGATAAATCATGCATGCACAACTTGTTACTATAGGAAACATGTTGAATTTTCTAACCGTTTTGATGTTTTTAAGCATATATGTGTGTTTTTGTATTCTAAGTTTGTTTTGTAAGATTGTGACATGAATGAGCCACCAATATCTTCAAGGGAATTCACATCCAACATTTTATGTGAAATAGGGGATGGCCAAAATTTTTACAAAACATCATTCTTGGATGGTACATGCTTATTTTGTGGTTCTTTGCAACTTTTATCAACTTGTGAACATATGGATATTACACATGCAATTGGAAATGAAATAGTAGATTACAAAAAATATAAGATAGTGACATATGCTCTAAAATATGGGAAATATGGTAAAAGATGTGATTTGTTCATTGAAAATATTCCAATGTATGAGTTCATGAAGATTCTTCATGAAAAGATTATTTATGAGTATGCAAGACATACACATAGAGCTCGATGGTTGGATTTGCAATTCAAGTTGTGGAAGGATACATTTTCACTAGATACCATTTTTTTAGTTGTAGACTTCATAGAGAACTACACACTACAACCACAAAAATGAGGTGCAAGAAAAGTATTTTACTTCTCAACAGGTTTCCATATTTGTTATCATAACATTCATGCATTCACCTACAAGTATAGAGGATTACAAAAAGATTTTGAGGGGGTATCATTTTTACATCACTGATGATTGATAAAATTCTACAAAGTTTGTACATGGTTTTTGTCAACTATTTTATGAAAATTTGGCTAATAGGGGCATACCATATCATTAGCACATTATTTAGTTAGACAATTGCACATCTCAATTTAAGAATACATGGATGTTCTATTGGTTGAGCAAGATGCACAGGTTGTCTAGAATTTAATATATGTGGAATTTCATAGAGATCAATCATGGAAAGGGAGAGCACGATGTTGCAAGCACATGCATCAAAAGAGTGTTAGCTCATGAAGAACTAAAGTACAAAGATGGAGTAATATTGATAGATGCAAAATCTATCATCCAGTGGTGTAATGCTACAATGGGTCCAAGTATGGAAGGTGAGTCTATGGTTCATAGATTTTTTTGGTTGATAGATAATATTAACATTGTACCATATGAGGATTGTTGAACACTAATAGGATCAAGTGAGTTACACTCTTTTAGAAGCTCTGATGCTAGTTCATGGAGTATCCACACATAAAAAATGGCATGCTATTGTCCATCACATGTAGAGAAAAATTGGGATGACTGTGAGATGACCGAATGGGTGGACAAATGGTATATATGAGTTTTGGACCCAATTAACACCTATCATCCCCCACAAGCAATAGAAATGGTAAAGATGGATTCGTCCATTGACTTTGACTACTTTTCTAATCTAGTGAAACCTAGTATTATATATATTTATATATCTTTGTCATTTCAATATGTAACTTTATAACTTTTACTTAAGTATTTTCTAAATTAATGACCACATTTTGTACATTTATCACTGTAGGCCATTTTTTTTGCTATTATTGCACCTGAAGACAATGAAGAAGGGATAGATTATTATTTGTGTCATTATGTCCAAGCCAAACAAAAATTGGATCACTTAGTTATAGATGGTGAAGGTTTAGAGTACCATATCGATGTAGTGTTTGTAACCAGTACATGGCTTAAATGATATTCTATGAAGAACTCTAACTTGTGGTTATTCGAGGATTGGCAAATAGAGGGAAAGATTCTTCATTATTCAAACTTTGTTGTCACATCAAATGTCCACTTGATAAAATATGGTGGAAAACTACATAATAAGACTCTTTGGAAAGTTCATGAGTCAGACCACAAGGCAATACCTGAGACATTAAAATGTAGAGAAAATCCAATTGGTTCATTAGATTGAATAGGGAAAGAGTGAGGGAGGGAGAGAGGGAGAGATGTATAGATTGGTACAGATTTTGGTACATGTGCCAGTGACCCCAGGAGTTAAAGGGGTGAGTTACCTTTCATTTGCATTTTGTTTCATGTTTTGATCCTTTGTTGTTTGCAAGTTATTCACTTATTTTTTTACCTGCTTAGGCTAGAATAAAAAAACCTTGGATGAGAAGTCCATGGTTGTCAAAGAAAGACACCATTTTGTATGCTTAAGGCACTTTATGTAGTTTATAAGCAAAAATTGCTCATTAGAAAAATTAAAGATTTTTAATGTTTTTTGTTGAGAAATCCTAAGATTAGTTCTTTTTAGTTTGTTTTAGTTAATTTGGAACCTTTTCCACATTCTAGAAGTGGAATAAAGTGAAAAATGTAAAAATTGCACTTTTTGTGCAAAGTTGCATTGTTGAAAGTTGTAAAAGTTGCTCAAATTTGCAACTTAGTGGGAAAATGGTTATAACTATTAAAATATTGGTTATAACCATTAAAATATGCATAGGAGATATATATATACCTCATTTATGAGATCTGGAGGGCATTAATTTATGGATTGGAAGAAGTTGCAAAGAAAGAAATTCAGTTTTGGAGCCATTTTTACTGTTTTTTGCATGTTGCACAAACTATATTGATTTTTAGACTAGATGTGATAGATTTTTGAGATAGATCTTTGAATCAGCTTTCTTTTTCTTCTGCTTTCATGATTCTACACATTTTCTAACTCAAGTTATTGCATTTTTAGTGAAACTAGGTTTTTAGGACAGCATTTTGGTGTACATAGCAAAAATGGGCCTTTAACTACAATTTCCTTGGTTTAAATTTCATGGCCACCTGGTAAATGGTAGTTAGTAGGGTCCTTTTGATGATTTTAGTGTTTCAATACTAGAGGATGTGCATTGTGATTTTTTCAATCAAGCCCTAAGTCAAGTACCATGAAGGATTTGACCTTTTGTAGCCTGTTGATTTGTGAATGGTAGGAGTATGGGAATTGGTAAAGGGATGCCAAACCTTTTTGAGCATTGAGTTCATTTCCACAACCCTATTTCCTATTGGTTTCTTTGTCAAACAAGCCTAACTTGATCACTTAGGTCTGTGTTGCTTTTTGAAGGAAAGGGAATGCTCTAGTTGGGCTAGAATTTGATGCTTTGGGGTTTGAAGTAACGTTGAAAAGGGTACACAAAACCTTAATTTTTTTGGGTCTTGTTTGAGACTTTGTGAAGTTGGATCCCAAAAACCATTTTAGTAAGGCTAAAAGGGGCTCACAAGGCTACTAGGCCAAATTAGGGTTTGAGGCTTTATGCAAGTGTATGGTTCAAACCAGTGGTGTAGTCTATGGTAACCTCTTCGAACCCTTGGGAAAAACTTCTAGGGTGTTTTCCTTGTAGTAACCTAGTTGTGGGAGATTGGTGCAAAACCCATAAAGTGGGCAAGTTTGGTTCTTTGTCCTTGGATTCTTGGTGAAGTTGGAGAGTGTGTTTCTTTTATCCATTAGAGGATTGGAGTGTATTGAAACCTTGTAATAAGGTTAAAGATTTGATAGGAAATTGGTTGATTTGAAGAGTGGGAAGCCCATTTGAAGTTTCTTAGTTGTGCTCTCTGCATTAGTTCCTTTATTAGGCTTTTGGAAAATTCTTGTGTTTTGGTGCTTTTGAACTTAGGAAAACCTAGTGATTAGGTTCCATGCCTTGTTTGGGTGGTGACAACCTATGATAAGTTCATTATTGATGCTTATGATAAGTGTCCTAGCAATAAACCCTCTTTTTCAAAAATTTGAAGGATTCCAACCTTGTCTAGTTGCCTAGTGGCTTGCCTTTTAGAAGCTTCCAATGTGCACTATTGCATCAGAGCCTATCCTAAGTGAACTATCTAGGATCTGTAGATGCCTTCTTTCATGAGTCTAGAATGGGTGCTCCTTCACTAGTCATTTACTTGACTGAGACATGTTTGGGAACTAACAATCTCCATTTAAACTCATCTCTATTTAAAGGTGGAAATGATCTTTTTGTTGTTATGTTAAGATCATTAATATATTTTGATTAGAACATTGAGGGATCATGCCTAGCTTGATTATCCTAGCTTCCCAAGTCCTATAAATGCAAGGTCATTGATGAATAGGCATTTATAATTGAAACTTCTATGGTGTTGGAATGAAGTGCATGACTAGATTCTTTTCCTACTAATGAGCCAATTTGAGGCTTCACATCACATTGCTCTGTGGACAATTCTATAACACTTGTTACTTCTCTATCTAAAAGAAATTTGTAGCTACTTATTCATTTTCTTTCAATATTCATGGAAAACTAAGGTTTTTGGTTACCTAATAGGTCCTAGGAATATTAACTAAGGTCCTAGAATAGTCCTAGATAAACCCATTTGACCTAAATATGTAAATAGCAAAAATTGTTCAAAAGTTGCTTGAGCAACTTTTGCAATTTTTCCAAAAAAGTTGTAAATGGAAGTTTGGGAATTTGTAACTATCCATGCTTAGGTATATGAGAATGGGAAACATTTTTTCAAAGGTTGGAAGGTTTCTAGTCATATTTTCATTTTTAAGCAACTTTTACAACTTTTGCAATTTTGCACAAAAAGTGCAACTTTTTGCAAAATTCACTAGATTTCACTTCTAGGACATGGAAAAGGTTTCAAACTATTAAAAAAAAACTTAAAACACCTAATCCTAGGCTATCTTGACCAAAAACTCAAAAAGACTCAATTTTGCCTAATTAGCAACTTTTGTGCATATCTTGCACAAAGTGGCCTAGGCATACATCTCTTGCTCATATCTCTCTCATCAGTCATCATGGGATCAAACTATCTATTTTGTTAGCTCTAGGTAGGTGGGTAAACCCTTGTCCCAAGCTTGTCCCATTTTTTTTAGAACTCAAACATTCTTAGGTATGCTGAACCAAAATGTCCCTAAGAGTCACCAAATGCCATAGGGTAGCAATCTTTGACAGGGAAAATCTTAGAGCTCTTGTGAGCTATGGATGTGATTTTAGGTCAATAGGACCATGTTCTAGAGACCTAAAATGAACTCTCTCTCTCTTTGGAGATATTACTTAGTTTTGATTTTGTAGTGTCATCCTGGCTGATGCTAAAACTTTAGTGTTGGCCAGTACCAAGTTGCCAACTGCCAAATCTCCCTCACAATTTTTCATGGGATTGAACTGTCTATTCCCTTAGCTCTGAGTGGTTGGGTAAACTCTTGCCCAAAACTCATCCTATCCCATTGAGTGTTCTAACATTCTCGAGGATGTCAAACCAAAACATCCCTAAGAGACAATAAATGCCATAAGGCAGTGATCTTTGACAGGGCATATCTTGGAGCTCGTGCAAGGTATGGATGTGATTCTAGGTGCTATAAGAGCATTTTTTGGAGACCTACAATAATCTCTCTCACTTTTTGGAGATTTTACTCTATTTTTATTTTGTGGCACCATCTTGGGTGATGCTAAAACTTGTAGTGTTGGCTAGTACAAAATTTCCAACTACCAAATCTCTCTCACATTTCATCATGGGATTGAATTGTCTATTCCATTAGCTCTGGGTAGCTAGGTAAACTCTAGCCCCAAACTCATCTCATCTCATTGAGCTCTCAAAAATTATCAGGCATGCCAAACAGAAATGTCCTTAAGAGTCACTAAATGCCATAGGGTAGCAATCTTTGATGGGGCATATCTTGGAGCTCGTGTGAGGTATGGATGCAATTCTATATGCTATAGGAACATGTTTTGGAGACCTACAATAATCACTCTCACTTTTTGGAGATCTTACTCCATTTTTTATTTTGTAGTGCCATCTTAGGTGATGCTGAAACTTTTAGTGTTGGCCAGTACAAAATTGCCAACTGTCAAATCTCTCTCATCTTTCATCATGGGATTGAACTATCTATTACATTAGATTTGGGTAGCTAGGTAAACACTAGCCCCAAGTTTTTCATGTCCATTGAGCACTCAAATATTATCAATTACGTCAAACTAAAATGTCCCTAAGAGTTAATAAATGTTATAGGGAAGTGATCTTTGATGGGGCATATTTTGGAGCTTGTGCAAGATATGGATGCAATTATAGGTGCTATAGAATTATGTTGCAGACATCTACAATAACCTCTCTCTCTTTTTAGAGGTTGTACTCTATTTTGATTTTTTGATGCCATCTCAGGTGATGTTGAAACTTGTATTGTTGGCCAATACAAAGTTGCCAACTACCAAATCTCTCTCACCATTTGTCATGGGATCAAACTATCTATTTTTTTAGCTCTAGGTGGCTAGGTAAACCCTAGCCCCAAGCTCCTTCAATCCCATTGAGTTCTTGAACATTCTTGGGCATGCCGAACCAAAACATCCTTGAGAGTCACTAAATGTCATAGGGCAGGGATCTTTGACAAGGCATATCTTGGAGCTTGTACAAGGTATGGATGCAATTCTAGGTGCAATAGGACTATGTTGTGAAGACCTACAATATCCACTCTCACTTTTTATAGATATTATTCTATTTGGATTTTGCAATGCCATCTCAAGTGATACTAAAACTTGTAGTGTTGGCCAGTACAAAGTTTCCAACTGCCAAATCTCCCTCACTATTTGTCATTGGATCAAACTGTCTATTATGTTAGCTCCAAGTGGCTGAGTAAATACTAGCCCCTAGCTCATTCTATCTTGTTGACTGCTTGAACATTATTGGACATGCTGAACCGAAATGTCCCTAAGAGTTACTAAATGCCATAGGGAAACAATCTTTGATGGGGCATATCTTGAAGCTTGTACAAGGTATGGATGTGATTATGGGTGCTATAGGACCATGTTGCAGAGACCTACAATAACCTCTCACTTTTTTTGAGATCTTACTCTATTTTAATTTTATGATGCCATCTCAAGTGATGCTAAAACTTTTAGTGTTGACTAGTACAAAATTACCAACTATCAAATCTCTCTCACCTTTCATCATGGGATTGAACTATCTATTCAATCAGGTCTGAGTGGTTAGGTAAACACTAGACACAAGCTTGTCCTATCCCATTGAGTGTTTGAATTTTATTGAGCATGCCAACCTAAAATGTGATTATGGCTGATATAGGACCATGTTATAGAGACCTATAATAACCTCTCTCACTTTTTAGAGATCTTACTTCATTTTGATTTTACAACGCCATCTTGGGTAATGTTGCAACTTGTAGTGTTGGCCAGTAAATAGTTACCAACTGCCAAATATCCCTCACCATTCATCATGCAATCAAACTATCTATTCTATTAGCTCTAGGTGGCTAGGTAAACCCTAGCCCCAAGCTCCTCCCATCCTATTGAGTTCTTGAACATTCTTGATTACACTAAACCGAAATGTCCCTAAGTGTCACTAAATGCCATAGGGAAATGATATTTGATGGGGTATATCTCGACGCTCATGTGAGGTATGGATGTGATTTTGGGTGCTATAAGACCATGTTTTGAAGACCTTTAATAAACTCTCTCACTTTTTAGATATCTTACTCTATTTTTCTTTTGTGATGTGATCTCTGGTGATGTTAAAACTTGTAATGTTGGAGAGTACAAGGTTGACAACTGCCAAATCTCCCTCGCCATTCATAGTGGGATCAAACTGTCTATTTTATTAGCTCTAAGTAGCTAGGTAAACCCTAGCCCCAAGTTCCTCTCATCCTATTCAGCACTCAAACATTCTAAGGCATGTCAAACTAAAACTTCCCTAAGAGTTACTAACTGCCATAGGGCAATAATCTTTGACAGGGTATATCTTGGAGCTCGTATGAGGTATGGATGTGAATCTAGGTGTTATAGGACTACGTAGCAGACACCTAAAATAATGTCTCTCTCTTTTTGGAGATCTTACTCCTATTTTATTTTGTGGCACCATCTCGGGTGATGTTGAAACTTGTAGTGTTGGCCAATATAAAGTTGCCAACTGCCAAATCACTCTCTCAGTTCATCATGGGATTGAACTATCTATTCCCTTATCTTTGAGTGGCTAGGTAAACCCTAGCCTCAACCTTGTCTCATCCTATTGAGCAATCAAATGTTCTCGGGCACACCAAACCAAAATGTCCCTAAGAGTCACTAAATGCCATAGGGTAGCAATCTTTGATGGGGCATATCTAAGAGCTTGTGTGAGGTATGGATGTGATTTTAGGTGCTATAGGACCATGTTGTGGAGACCTACAATAACCTCTCTCACTTTTTGGAGATCTTATTCTATTTTCATTTTGTGGTGCCATCTCAAGTGTTGCTGAAACTTGTAGTATTGGCCAGTACAAAATTTCCAACTAGCAAATCTCTCTCACCTTTTCTTGTGGGATTGAACTATCTATTCTATTAGCTCTAGGTGGCTAGGTAAAAACTAGCCCCAAGCCCCTCCCATCCTATTGAGTGCTTGAACATTATCAAGCACACCAAACTAAATTGTCCCTAAGAGTCACTAAATATCATAGGGAAGAAATCTTTGATGAGGCATATCATGGAGCTCGTGTAAGGTATGGATACAATTTTAGGTGCTATAGAACTGATTTGTGGAAACTGACAATAACCTCTCTCACTTTTTGGAGATCTTGGTTGGTTTTAATTTTGTAGCACCATCTCAAGTAATGCTAAAACTTGTAGTGTTGGCCAATACAAAGTTGTCAACTACCAAATCTCCCTCACCATTCACCATGGGATCAAACTATCTATTCCCTTAGCTCTATTTGGCTAACCCTAGCCACAAGCTCCTCCCATCATGTTGAGCACTCAAATATTCTTAGGCACACCAAACAAAAATGTCCCTAAGAGTTACTAAATGCCATAGGGCCGCAATCTTTGATGGGGGATATCTTAGAGCTCGTGTCAGGTATGGATGTGATTCTAGGTGCTATAGGACTGTATTATGAAGACCTATAATAAACTCTCTCACTTTTTGTAGATCTTACTTTTATTTTATTTTGCAACACCATCTTGGGTGATGCTGAAACCTGTAGAGTTGGCCAGTACAAAGTTGCCAACTGCCAAATCTTTGTCATCGTTCATCATGGGATCAAATTGTTTATTTTTCTAGCTCTAGGTTGGCAAGTAAACCCTAGCCCCAAGCTTCTCCCATCCTATTGAGTACTCAAACATTCTCGGGCATGTCAAACCAAAATGTCCCTAAGAGTCACTAAATGCCATAGGATAATGATCTTTGATGGGGCATATCTCATAGCTTGTGTGAGTTATGGATGTGATTCTAGGTGCTATAGGACTATGTTTTGGAGACCTACAATAACCTCTCCTTTTTTTTAGATATCTCACTCCATTTTGATTTTGTGGTGCCATCT
Organism: Cupressus sempervirens; assembly: GCA_028749045.1. NCBI lineage: Eukaryota > Viridiplantae > Streptophyta > Pinopsida > Cupressales > Cupressaceae > Cupressus > Cupressus sempervirens. The sequence continues at coordinate 461,449,988 of CM053789.1, forward strand.
CGGGTGATGCTGAAACTTGTAGTGTTGGCTAGTACAAAGTTGCCAACTACCAAATCTCTCTCACCGTGCATTGTGGGATCAAACTATCTATTCCCTTAGCTTTGAGTGGTTGGGTAAATCTTATCTCCAAGCTCATCCCATCTCATTGAGTTCTTGAACATTCTCAGGCACATTGAACCCAAATGTCTGTAAGAGTCATTAAATGCCATAGGGAAGTGATCTTTGATGGGGCATATCTTATAGCTTGTGTGAGGTATGTATGTGATTCAAGATGGTATAGGACCATGTTGTTGATACCTACAATAACCTCTCTCACTTTTTTGAGATCTTATTTCATTTTGATTTTGCAGTGCCATCTTGGGTGATGTTGAAACTTGTAGTGTTCGCCTGTACGAAATTGCCAACTGCCAAATCTCTCTCACCTTTCATCATGGGATCAAACTATCTATTTCGTTAACTTTTAGTGGCTAGGTAAATACTAGCCCCAAGCTCATTCCATCCCATTGAGTGCTCAAACATTATAGGGCATGCCGAACTGAAATGTCCCTAAGAGTCACTAAGTGCCATAGGGTAGCAATCTTTGATGGGGTAGATCTCGAAGCTTGTGTGAGGTATGGATTTGATTCTAGGTGCTATAGGACCATGTTGCAAAGATATACAATAATCTCTCTCACTTTTTGGAGATTTTATTCTATTTTTATTTTGTGATGCCATCTTGGGTGATGCTAAAACTTGCAGTGTTGGCTAGTACAAAATTGCCAACTACCAAATGTCTCTCACCTTTCATCGTGGGATCAAACTGTCTATTCTATTTTCTCTAGGTGACTGGGTAAACACTAGCCCCAAGCTCCTTCTATCTTATTGAGCACTCAAACATTTGCAGGCACGTTGAACTAAATCATCCTTAAGAGTCACTAAATGTCATAGGGCAGTGATCTTTGATGAGGTATATCTTGGAGCTCATGCAAGGTATGGATGTGATTCTAGGTACTATAGGACCATGTTGTAGAGACCTAGAATAACATCTCTCGCATTTTTGAGATCTTATTCCATTTATTTTTTGTGATGCCTTCTCAGGTGATGCTAAAACTTGTAGTGTTGGCCAGTACAAAATTGTCAACTCCCAAATCTCTCACCTTTCATCATGGGATCGAACTGTCTATTTTTTTAGCTCTGGATGGCTAGGTAAACACTAGTCACAAGCTCCTCCCATCCCATTAAGAAATTTAACATTCTCGGGCATGCTGAACCGAATCACCCCTAAGAGTCACTAAATGCCATAGGGCAGTGATCTTTGACTATGCCAATTAGATATGTCATCTCATCCAATGATGGAGACTCGTGATAGAAGGTAAATGGGTGATCATACACATCATTTTGAACATATTATATTTTTATGTTAATAAGGTAATCCTTGTTTTTAAGGTCAAGGAACTTGAGGTCACCTATAAACTCAAGTTGCCTTAGTCCTAACATTTTTTCTTTTTTTGTTGTTTTTGTTAATAAGTTGATTCAATAAGTGTTTTGAGAGTCATTACACCTTACATAGCTACATGTTATCATTGAATGGAGTTAGTGGAAGATGTTAAGGATCTTCTTGGTTGTCTTAATAGTCATTTCATGGGTTTGAAACATAATCACTTCCCTTTGTGAAGAGTTGTCCAAAAATTAACAAATTACATGTTGCAAAGAAAATATAGTTATAGGATGTTGGAAGATTGTTTTCACTTATAGGATGTTGAAGAATCTCTTAGAAGGATGGAATACATGAAAAACTAAATTTTATGAGATAGTTATTAGGTGTTCATGAAGTTTCTAAGATGTTAGTTTAAAGCAAGAAGTTGATTATGATCCATTTCTCAAATTTACTCATTTTCTGTTTATCGCTTCTGAACTCTTGAATAGGGAAAGTAATCAAGTAGTTTTTTGAAGTTGGGTAGAAGTTTGTTCAATTTTGTAACCAAGTTAGAAAGAGTCTTTGAAGACACTTATGAAGGTGGGAAAGGTAGTTTTCCTTAAAAGTGTTCTTGTTGCGAATCCACTAGCTTTTGGTGTGAACACTCTACATTGTTTTGGATGCAATTTTTAAAATGAAATACATGAAATGTACTTAAAATGTAAACAATAAAAATAAGATATATATTATGATAACCAATAATTTTTTACATGAACAAACATATAATATATTATAATAACCAATAATTTCATACATGAACGAACATATAATATATTATGATAACCAATAATGTCATACATGAATGAACATATAATATATTATGATAACTAACAATGTCATACATGAATAGACATATGATATGAAATGATAACCAATAATGTCATACATGAACAAACATATCATATATTAACTAATAATGTCATAAGTCTAATAATGTCATGCATCAAATATATGTCATACATCAAATAAAAAATGTTATATATATATCAAATGTATATCAAATATGTCCACTGACATAAAACCAAACATATATGTCCACCAATGTCTATACATGTGCATCTATCAACTATATCTTTTCCTTCCCATGAGGGGAAGGAAACAAATCCCTAGAGGTCTTTGGTTGTTGTGTGGAGGGAGATGATGGGGATGATGGGGTCTTCCTCACATGCTTGCTCATCCTCTTGTTTAGGCTCTTCTCTAACTCAAGATAATACAAATAAAGTAGATATGAATCAATAATTATTATATATTGAAATCACACATATGTACACACAAAATTAATTGTCTTCTTACCACCATCAAATAGTCACTCTGTATGTCCACCTCAAAGGCTCATAGATGATTGGGTGTAACAAGGCCATACAACAATTCAATCAATATAATCACTTATAAATAACATTAGAAATTTTGATACTAACTATTATAAATAATAAGTAAAACCAAGAAAATTCTTTCATACCTTGGGCAATGTCTTTGAACTAACCATCGCTGTAGCAACTCCGCGATCAATGGACTAGCAAAGATGAGAAGGAGTCTTAGATGTCAACAAATTTATGTCATACAATACAAGTTACATATAGCATAAAACATTAAACAAATATAATCAAATGAATTAAATTAACATGAAACAAATCTACCTCTATAAAGCTCGTATCTTACCTAGGCTTGGAGTCCCTTGTGAATGTCGATGGTTTAGTAGAGAATTGATGCACATGCATAATTTTTTTTGATCAATCCTTCATATGATTACTTAATAAAGATAGTTATTAATTTAAATGATTAAATTGATACATACCTTTGGACTCATCGACGGGACAAAAAATGGGGTCGGGGGATCTAGACTAGGGCTAGCAACACTCTTACCCTCAATTTTGAGCAATGTCAATACATGCTAATTAATTAGTCATTCACTATACATATGAAATGTGATCAAATTAATTTATTATAATTATAATTTACCTATGTGTCAATGCTAAATTTCTAAGTCAGGAATTGATCCATGACTAGCCCATCCTTTGTACTATCTCCAGCATGACTACCAAATGTGCATAAGGATCCACATGATGTGTACTTGTGACCACGATGCACAGAAGGCTCCTCCTCAACTAATGGACTCATACAATGAATGAGGGTCTACATCAAAGCATTAATAGTCACTAGAGTACTGGTATCTACATGTTCCTTCATAACTGAAAGAATAATCACATGCTCACCCTGTGGCTTGACAATAGGTGCCCTAACTACATTAGAGATACAACATGCCCCCAACCTCTCAAATGATGACCCCCACCTCTACCCTGAGATTCTAATATATAAAAATAATTGGGGATCTCCCCAAGGACAAATTCACATTTTTTTAAGAAATAAATTGGAACCTCATGATTATTGTAGGGAGGGGCATCAAAGACCATCCACCATCTATCCCAAAACTTATTTCTAATACCATCATGTATGCACCAATGGATGGGGAATCTTCTAGTTTTGGTTCTAATAGTATCTTGTTCTCCAAGCTTTTTAAACAATATACAAATGCTACATTTTTCTATTTCTTTCTTTTTTACATCTTGATATAATAATTTGTTTCCATAATATCTTCTTTGTTCTTCCCTCTTAACATGCCAAATATCCAACTAACCACTAAAAAAAGCTACATGGGTCATAATGGATTTGAGAGAGGATGCCGATTGTTCTCTCATCAGATTGGTTTGTCCTGAAGCTTTCAACCTACCAATGATTGCTTCCAATTCATTTTTCCCTCTTTGTATTTCATTCATTATGTTGTCTTGTGTGCTAGGAGGAGGACTTCCAATCAGTGGAGGTTGCAGAATCTCTTGCTCTTGTTGTGGGGGGTTTTGATTTTCATCTTGTGGAGGGTTTTGATCTTGTTGATCTGGATGGGGATTTGGTGGTCCATTATAAAACAATGCAAAAACAAGTGTAGAAAACATACAATGTGATTTCGATTTTCAACTTTGGTGAAGAGGAGGCATTTTGAGGAGGCAGGTGATAAAGGTCTTCAATTTTTTCAACTTGCGTACATGCTATGAGGAGAAAATACAAACAAAGTGAAATGGGTTACAGGTTTGCAACCCATTTATAAAATTTCTTAATTTTAAAAAGTGTGTTCGCACTATAGTGCATGCGCACTTTTTAAAATTAAAAAAAAATTGAGTTGTAATATTTTTGGTACCAAAAGTTGGTGCACACACTGATACCAATAACAAAAGAAACAACTCTTTGATGGTGGACCTAGTCTTTTCAATCTCCTTGAACCACTTTTCATCATTTCCTAGGTCTTATAAATGCAAAAGAGCACTCTATCACCACCTATTGATCCATCCATTCAGTTACAAGTTAATGACCAGCATTCCTAACCTCTTAGTATTTTTTTTGGTGCACAAGTGAATTTCTAGCATCCAAATTTGTACCCTAATTAGATATTTTCTAGATTTTTAGTAGTGGTTAAGTGTAGTCATTGTGGTGTAACTCTTAGTTAGAAATATCCCAATTATTCTTGAACCATAAAAGAAAAGTTGCAATTTTTTGTTAGGGTCAACTCTTCTCTATTTCTTTGATATTGCTTTGCAAGTTCACTATAAATTCCCTTTGTCTTTGGAAATAATAACATTATGCCTTATCTCTTTTAGCCATTGATGCAATTTGAAAGATTTATTTGCCTCTCTTCAATGTTTCATAGCTATCTACACTTTGCATGATTGTATCTCTTTTGACCTATGAATGATATATAAGTGAAACTCTCTTCTTCCTTGTGTTGTTGTCTAATCTGCATGTGATTGTTGGATTTTAAAAAGTCTAAATTTATATATCTTTGATATCATAATAGTTCAAGTGTGCATGCATGGGCAAGGATTGGTTTGAACACTCTATTTTGGTGCATCACCTCATTAGGATAGATTAGGTTAATGATTCTATGCATGCCTCTTTTTTCCTTTCTCTCTTCAAGAGTGGTTAGGCTCATCCTGATTGTAAAACAAGCTGACCTTCTCTAGAGACTCAACCTCATAGTTCAAGTCCCACATCTTGGAGGTTATTTCCATATTTCACAAGGTTATCCTTAGGTAATAACTTTGGATAAGATTGTAAGATTTTGTGACAATAGTTTCCAAACTAGATTTTGCCTCATCCTCAACCCTAGAGGCATGGCTTTTCAAGATAAGACCCTTCTTTTACAACTCAACATTATTGATCCTCATCAATCTCTTAGAGTTGTGAGCATCATAGTTGTATGATTGCTCATGGTGGGTGCAAGAATTTGAGTCCCACTTTGGGGAAAAAGTGGAAGTGTTTTTTGTATTTTCTAAATTTCTAGTCACATAGTACCCAAGTATGAGGCACATAAAGATTGAATCACATAAAAATTCACTAATAGAGAATGTTTCCTAAAGTCTAGTTTTAAAATATGTAATTTTTTTGAAATAACCACATGGTACAAATTACACTTTGGTAGGCATGTTCAAAAACTACTTTTTCAAAATGCATGTTTTAGGATCATACTACACATGTGTACGACCACCCTTTTTTGGAGAAAAAGTGAATTTTTATTATTCCTTTTGGGGAAACATACCTAACACAAAGATAGATGAGAATAGTTTCTCTTATTTTTGTATTCAATATTTTTTTATAATTTTTTTACCATAAAGTGGATTTTGAAAACCTCTATTGTACAACCACCATAATTTGATGAAACTTCACCTTTTTTCAACTTTTATTTTATATTAAAGTAAATTCTATGCATATTGATGACATATAATTCATTTTTCAAAACATGTATAGTCAAAAGAGGTTATTAAAATGTTAGTTAACCATAGTTTTTGAGGTTTAGGTGCCAAGTTGACTTAATACATATTGTAAAAATAGTAAAATAAGACATATCACGTTAAAATTTACATTTTTTGAATCTAGACAAAGAGTACTATAAAGAGTTTTGTTTCATCAAAAAAATCATTAGTAAAGCCCTCCAAAAAGTTACGGCAAGGCAGAAATTTCACATTCTTATACCTTAGCCAAATTTTTATTGGCACAAGCATAGACTTGGTTCTTCCAAGCCTATCCTAAGCCAAAACCAAATACAACCCCTGGCATGTGAAGCTTGAATTCCAAGAAATGGATAGACATTTCAAATAGGTACAGATTTCTAAAAGTACATAAAAATAAGTTTTTATGTACTAAAAATTAAGTTTTTGATTTTTTAGAAACAGGTGCCTTTTTTGAAAATAATGGGTACCCATTTTGACAAAAAAAGGGTTCTTATTTTTTGAATTTACAATCAAACACCTTTGCCTAAAGTGGGTGCTCGTTTTTTTTTTAAATGAGTAGCCATTTCTTGCGAAAAAGTTTTTTCTTCAAGGACTTATGTAGTCTTGGTACTCAACTTCTTGTAATTACTCTCGAAAAAAAAATCCATGTAGATTGCACATCAAATCCAATCCATTCGAAGAAGACTTATCGATCATTCCCATTTAGGAAATTTCTACTTCTTTCTCATATGGTTCTTTCCCTAAATGGCAAAAAGACTAACTTGCCTCAAGATTTATAGAATTTGTGTCCTACTTTAAAGAATATATAATAAAAAATATAGCATAAATTAGATAAAATGATTGTAATATTTTTATTTTAATAGAATTTCTATTCTCATAATGTTTATGAGAAAAATCTATGAAGATACATAGTCAAAATTTTGAAATGTATTATAAATGAGACAAATTAAATTGCTAAAATCAAAGTATGAGAAGAATAATGATTCATTTTTAGAAATTCCAAAGAGTATAATTTTTTAGGTGCATAAAAAAATTAATTAGAAAATCTAAATAGTGAGGGATTATAATTCTGTCAAAAAAATAATTTTGGGAGCAGAGCCCCCATAGAAAGCCTATTACCTTAAAGATAAGAATATTCTAAAGGTCACAAGATTAAGATGAATAAAAGTATTTTAGTGTAAGATTTGTTAAAAAATTAGAAAATTAAATGTTTCAAATTTATATGGGATGTGTGCATCTAAAAAGATCTTTATAAAAGCTCAGGCATCATGTCATTGTTTAATTCTAAAGGAGCATGTGTAAATTGGTGTATCATTTTTGCATTTTAACCTTTTATATATTTGTTTTTATTTAAATGTAGAATTGATTCAATCCATCTACATTATCTAGTAAGATAGAATGTGATTTGGAACAAGTTTTCTTAGAGAAAAGAAATGATTATTTTGTAATTCATCTCATATCACAAAAACTATGAAGCAAAATGAATGAAAAAGGCATGGCTAAGGAAGAATTTATTGATCACTATTAGAAGGTAAAAGTTCCTTATTCAAACAATTTCAAGTGAAATGACAATACTAAAAATTTAGGAGATGACATCTAAGAAAGATTATAAAATAAACTCTAAAAGAGAAATATTTATTCTAATAATAATAATAAAATGTATATAAAGAAAGAAAAAGGATTTGAAAATTGATCATTGTACATTGTGGACATCAAAAAGAGATAAAAGAGGATAGGAGTATACAGAAAATTAATTTGAATGTTGTAGGATTGGTGGTAGAAATTTATGGGGATTAACAATATGTAATTTCTCTAATCCCATTGATGTAAAAAACAAAATATTAAGATTTAAATATTATATAGGTCTTAGGATTAGGTAAATTATATTATTATTTTATTGGTATCTTTATAAGAAAAGTAAAACAAAAAGAAATATTTTGAAGTTAGGCTAGTTAAGATTACATGTTTACTGGTCTTTTTCTATGTATGATGTCTATAAAAGAAAATTTATATAATTTTTTTGAATAAGATTGATTACTGTAGAGTTTGGTACTTTATTTTTTTGTTAAATTTTTGTGTGTTTGTTTTATTTCAATATGGTATTGGTCTAGTCAATCTACCTCTTCATTAAGTCAATGAGAGGTTGTCATCGTGTATAGATATGATTAAGTAAAACCCACTTAAATAAGATGTATTAATGTAATTGTTTGCTATAGATTTGATATGGTTTACAAATAATTTTATCCATTTTCATGGTGATTTACTCATTGCTCAAAGGTATTGAATATTGAGTCCACTAATCAACTTGAGATTAGAACTATTATAGTTGGTATTTTTAGTTTATTTGATATTATTTTAAGACAATAACTTATATGATCTAAGAAGAAAGAGTCTTAATTTCTTGTAGTTGAGCAAGGGGTTTTCAAAATCTTAAACTAGAAAGTAGAAATATTTTTACAAGTGTGTATAAGTATTGATTGTGTAAAATAGAAGGTTATATAACCTAGTTTAAAAAGTAAAGAAAAATTCATTTAAGCTAAAGTTAAAAAATGTTAATACATTTTTGTTGAGAAAAGAAAAGGGTTTTTGGATGTAGGAAAAAGGTTTTTATTTAAATTGATAAGTAAGAAATATTTTTCATAACATGTCAAATTATGATTTTTTTCAAGATTAAACTATGTAGTTTTTATTATTAAACTTATTAAAACATGTTTCTTGAGCAGTGAGTAACATGAAACCATATGTTGTGATAATGAATACAACATTTAGAACTTATTGCATCTAAGTGAAGCTTATAGAAGTGAAGAACCAAAAATCCTTGGAGATACTTCATCCAAGAACTACTATTGACCAACGATTTTGAGGTTCAAGTATGAAGAAATTATATGGAAAAATTATAATTTATAAGTCAAATTAATTATTATATATGTTTTTTATTAGAGGCACGAAAAAGGTCCTAAACTTGAAGAATGGTAAGGATAAAGAACTTTTCAACTTTGGTTCATTAAATCCAAGTAGTAGAAAATATCATTCACTAACACAAATTATTAGAGAACCTCCACAAAACAAAACTTAATAAAAAACCAGAGTAACCACTATTAGTACTAGAGTCTAACTTATTATGTGAAACTTGGTTGATAATCACAAAAGATAACTATGTCTTAGAGTATTGGGGATTAACATAAGCCATTTTAAACATAACAATATTTAAATTGTGTCCTAAAATTACAAGGAGTACAGTAGGCCATAAAAGTACTATAGTAAATGTACTAATCACTAAAACAAACAAAAATGAAAGCTAAGGCCTTGAAAAGCTCGGTCCATTTAATGTTCTCTCAGTCCTCGACTAGGTATCTAAGATCTTTTGTCCAGTTGTGAACATCCTCCACTCTCTTCATTTCCACATGAATGATGTTGTTTTGATTAAGTAAAAATAGGTTTTAAAGGACCCAAAACCTTACAACATCAAAGTTCTAGAGAGCAACATGAGAAAAGAACAACAAAGAGAAGAAAGCAAAAACAACATGAAATAGACCTCAGTAAACAAAAAAGAGGTCATAGAAGATAGTGTTGGAAAAGATAGAAAATGTCCAGAAAAGGTACAAAAATGGACTAGATAAGGAGTATTAATCAAATTCATAGCCTAGTTCACTAGAGAATTCATGGTTTTAGCAACAGCTTTCACCTCATCTTTCTTATTGGTTTCCTCAATCTTCTTCAAATGGGCTTGAGTACGCTTGCTAGGTCCTTGAGAATCAAGCCCTAGGGGAAAATCCTGGCCTTTATCTGCCTCATTCTTCTTCAAGAAATTAATCATATTCTCCACCAGTTGTTTAAGTTGTTTATCCATGTTACTCAACCTAGTTTCAATTTTTGATACCTTCCCCTAGATACAGCTAATGTCCTTGTCCATAAACCTCTTCTTAGCTTCCATCACAGGGATCTTGTGCATTAGATTTTTCACTTTTTCCACATTTCCTATAACCTTTGAAAGCCTATAAATGTGATTTCCTAATGTTCTTTCCCCTCTGGTCATTTTTCTCAATTGATCTATTTCCTTGTTCAACAACACCATTTTATGCTTGAGGATGCCAATGTCCTTCTAAATAGAGCTAGGGTTACCAAATAAGCCTTTAGAGGACCCTAGCCCACCATCGAAAAAATCACCCCTATTAGATTTAGACCCCTATTCTCCATCATTAGCATAGTCAGAATCCTCATTCATCTTATTGACATTTTTATTATCCTATTGCCACATAGACTTCCTTCTCCTCTCCAAGCATTGAGCCAGGGGCTCATCATCAAAATGAGGAGAAGCCCTCTCATCATGACAACGCTTGCCCTTACCTTTACTGCCTCCCCTATTTTTGATATGCTCTTTGATAATTTCTTCAACATGATCACTTTCCCTCTCCTAGTCAAAATCTTCCTTCTCAACATTCTTTTTCTTTTTTTAAGTGTTGTCACCTGAACCTTTTTTGGGCTAACCAGACCCCCTTCAGCCTCATCTTGCATATCAAAGTCGTAGCCCTTTTCTTGAATGATCCCTTCAATATCTTGATCCCCCCCTTTCAATTTTTTTGGTTTTGGGATTTTTTTGGATTTGAGCACATTCATAATCAATACCATTAAACATTCATGGTACACATGTTCTCCAGTCAAGTCATGCTAGATGGCTTGGGTAGAGATGCAAAGAGATTGCAATAGATAGGAAGGAAAATTCACCCTAATATCATGTTAGAAATTGTTTGCTAGCACAAAGTGGTAACCATACAATTTTGTATATCTACCATCCAAAGTCAAATATTCCATAATAACAAAGAATAGAAACCACCATGGATGAGACATAGAGGCTAGGTCAAAATAAGAGTTACCTATCTTAACTAGATGATTTTTTTCCTATTCACTCTCAACAAAGTCATCAATTGCCTTATCTGAGATCTTCCTTTCCCTATAGAAATCATCTCGTCCAAGTCCAAACCAATAGCCTCCACAATGATCTCTTCCATGACCTCCATCCTTTGGTTCCTGACCAACATCGAATCATCCTTCCAAGATTTAACAAACTAGTGCGTGATTGTAGGGTTATTACCTTTGAGTCTCTCCATGTAACCAGTAAAATTGCCACACCTAAGGATATCCAAAACCTCTAGTTTATTCTTCCATTCTACATAGCTAGGTGGTTTGACCCATTTCCTCTTTCCCCCCATTCTCTCCGCTATAGATGCATAGGTTTGCTCACATTGAAAACCCCCAAACACACTTTGATCACCAATACCTAAGCACGGATAAAAAGAAGCAACCCATAATCCATGCGAGATACCCACATTTCTAACAATAATTTCCCACCTCATTCTAAAGGAGTTAAAATTATAATACACTAACAGCATCATAATTAAGGGATTTTTGTTGGGATTTCCATTTTTCATGCTTAACATGCTAGCGGCCATCAGTAGGTAAAGTGTCATATGACTCCCATATTATATGTTGATCATTAAAACATGCTACATTCGAAGCCCAATTGGCAAAAATATTGGCTTCCCTATAATTATGAGAAATTATGCAATTTTGGAAAGAATTAATAATATGACCTACCTTAGAAATAATATTGCTAATGGTCCATGAAGGTGGGTTAATTTTCTTAAAGTAGTTTATGATATTAAGAGAATCACCTTAAATCCAAATTTTCTTAAAATTCAATTCTTTGTCATAAATTAGACCATAAAGTGTTGCAAAGGCTTCAGCCACATGATTGGTTTGACACCCCAAAGGAATAGCCATAGCACCAACAAAGTCACCATTAGAATTTCTTATCACCACTCCACAACTAGTGATACCTAGGTTCCCTTTCAAGGCCCCATCAAAGTTAATCTTAAACTAGTTTGTCAGAGGACAATCCCATCTTGCACTTTCCCTTGGGATAGGATCCTTTGTTTTCAAAATCAAACTCCTGATGTTCCAATTATTAATCACCCCAACCTCCCACTCATTAGAAGGTTGTTGTCCCATACTATATATTTTGATATTTTCATGCAAAAGGACCTTGATTTTATGGAAAACCTCAATTGGATTGGATTCCACACCTTTAAAGATCCTATCATTATGTTCCTTCCATTGGCACTCAAAATTATAGCCCAAATTTTGAGCACTATTGAGAAAATCAAAGCCTATAAATTCTTTTTGATGCATATGTACCTGTTTGTACCTTTGAGCCCCATGAAATTTTTTAATGTTCCTAACAACTTTAATAAAATGCATCTATGTGTTTCATGAAGTTAAACTAACATTCCAAGCCATTTCATGAAGTCCCATTTTGAGCAAATTCCAAATCTGCATTCAGTTAAGTGTCAAATAGTGACATGAGGCCATGTTTGAAGTAAGTATCTCACACCTAAAAATGTTTCATGATTCACCACTTTGGGAGTATCTAGTGTCCATATCTAAGAGCCTATGTTCCAAATTTTGAGTCATTTTGAATCTGTTTGACTAGATTTTGAACCCCTCAAAGTTGGTGGTTTATTGTTTTCATGTTGATGCACTTTGCACATAATTCTGGGAAGCCCTATTTGAGGTGTTATAATTTTGACCCAATTTACTGAAATGTGAAAATTCTTTTTGCATTACATTTTAGACATCAGAGACTTGTTATGTTTCAAGTTTTAGCTTATGATGAATCCATTTGATTAGTTTTCAGATGTGATTTTGTTTGTAATTTCTAACTTTTTACAGGTGTCAAAAGGAGCAGATTGATTAGTACCCCTGTTCATGTTATCATATCTTTAGATCCATGATAAATGATATCAAATGGATTGTACCATTCTATTGTTCTCCAAAAATACTTTAAGTGTTCCAATTTTTAGGTCATGAAAAATCAATTTTCACACTTTCCCAGGTCATTTCTGTTTGCAAAAATCACTTTTCTGCCATTATTTCCAATTGTCAAATTTTGAGTAGCTCACTTTGAACCCTTGCCAAATGCATCCAGTTATTTTTCATGAACCCAAATCATAGATTTATACTCTCCTCCTGATAGTGAACCAATGTCCCAGTTCCCATTTCCCTAAGTGTCAGTTTGCCCAATTTTCAAAGCCAATTTTGAACACAGTTTATTGCTTTCTAATGTGTTTTCTTGCAGGTAGTTCTGTAAGGGTCACTTTGATGGTCAATATCTTTTGACCCCAAATTTTTCATGAGACAAGATTTGACAGGGTGAAATTATGTGGAACAGAGACTCAATATGTTAGATTTCAAAGCTCGACCAGGTGTTTATGTCAGTTTTTAAAGCCAGGCAATAGGCCTCTTGACACAAATTTCACAATGGTGTGGAAATGATTTAAAATGAGTTTCAGTGGTGAACCTATAATCAAATTTGATTCCAGTTAGTTCAAGAGGGTTGATGGATCAATTTTCCATGTCAGTTGTTTGAAAATTTGTGCAAGTCAAAGATTTTAAAGAGGAGATGGTAATGATTGTAATCATTGCAATGCTTCACCATGTGCAATACCATCATTAGAGTTCAATAAATGCAAGGGGCCATTTGTTTTGATAGCATGATATTTTAGTGAAAAACAAAGTAAATGAATGTTTTAAATCAAAAGTTAAAGAGTGTTAGAAGAACTTGCAAATTTGTGATATATTTTTGGACTTAAGTAATAAATAAATAATGATTGGAGTCCCATAAAATTCTAAGCTTTGCTTTTCTTTGATCTTTCTATGTGAACTAGAACCCATAATGTTGAAGGGTAGCGCATCTATGTTTGTTACTAAACACTCACAGTAGACAAAGTAGAGGAAGAGTTTCTAACTAATGAGGATGATGTGGGGCAAAGGCCCATGACCATGGCTCCAAATCATAAAAATCATACCCAAGTTTTTTAAGCTTAAAAAAAAACAACTCTTTTATATCATGTAATTTTTGCAGCAGGCATCATCTGTACATGAGACTGTGGTAGATGGCTCTAGATTTGCATTGTATAGGGATTTTTGTTATGCCAACTATAGAAACACTCACAAACATTAAGTTAAGAAAGATTTGTAGAGATTTCTCTAAGGCAACCGAAAGATCATTTGTGCATTTCAAATGAGGTGTCATTCTCAACTTTAAAAAAAAGGAGAGAACAAACATCAGGTGAAAGCAATGAAGCCCAGGGCATGCATAGAAAAGAATTTCCATGAAAGGGTAGTCAACGCATGAGGAAGAATAGGTATTCCACGGCATGTAAGGAGAGGAGTTTATAACAAGTTAACACCAGTTTTAAAAGACCCAGTAGTCCAAGGTAAAAGACACAACACATAGAAAGGAAAGAACATGCCATGAGGAAGCTCCACACATGATAAAGGAAAAATCTACCATTTGAAATAGAGTTGCCAAGCAAAGGAAAGAGTCAAGAGTCAACAGCAATTAAAAAGGATTCTCACCAAACAAAAGAGGTTACAGCTCACTACAAAAAAAAAAGGAAACTATGAAGGGAAGATGCCTATGCCATGGCCGATCACTTATAGAAGGAACATCCATCGACAATCATGTGGCAGTTGATACAAAAGATAGTATGAGGAGACACCGCTAGTCAAAGGAAAAGAAGTAACCACCCACACTTAAAGAGCCTCATGCATAAAACCATGAAGCCACATGCAAAAAAGGTAAGCCACTGCTGAATTAAAAAGGGGATGCCATAAAAAAGAGGCAAAATCTATAGGAAAAGCCAATAAAGAGGTGTAGTTTTAAGGGTAAGATGCCTAGTATAAAAAAGAGCTGCAACAATTAAAGGAAGCCTCCATGTTCAAACAAAGCATCCAAGAAAGGAGTCATAGTCACAAGTTAAAGCAAAAGTCAACACCAAAATAGACAAGCCGATGCAAGGGAAGGGCCCATGCTAGAATGAAGTTTTCAATGCATAGAAAGGAAGATTTTAGTGCCATCTGTAGAGCCAAGTTGTGGGAGAAGCCTTCAAATGTTTTTATCCCACATACATAATGTGGTGCAGTTTCAATTTTTTTAAAATAGTTTTGCACACAAAATGTTGGTTGTCTTAAGAAACATGCCTTTTGAAAGGTTGTGGCATGCGTAGGTAGGTCCCAGTCATCCTTCACAATCGGCCAAAAGGACAATGATGTAACCAAATTTTGAACAAGTAAGCAAGAATGATGACATGGCAAGAAATGAGCTTAGAAGAGGGAGATCACAAGACATGGCAGATCATGTGGATTTCATTATCTTGCCAAGTAGAGTTTCTCACTAGTTAACCACTGTGACTTAGTGAGTGGAAAGGTGGCAACGACACATATTAGCAAAGGATGAGGTCATCAAAAAACTTGCTGAAATCTAGTGGTCGACATGTCGCCACCAGAAAATGGAAAAATTTCCAACAAGCAACATGGCGACCTATGGGAAATTTCAAGAATCCAATGAAGTAAGATGTGGGTCCCACTTCCAATGCAATCATCAAACTAGTGAATGACATGTGGTGAGTAGGTAGTGACATGGCAAGAAGATTGCATAGATGAACCAGATGGTGACACATGGCACATCTGACGACCATCATGATGTTGCCAAAGGAAAGTTGTAGGGAAAATAACAAATCGACATAGTAACACTAATGTGTCATGCTAAGGTGGCATGATGATGTGGCCTAGTAGTATAGGCCTGAGCCAATTAGAAGATGACGTGGCAATGGTGATCAAACCAAGTTTGACCCAGATGGAACTTGTGAGGGAAATTTCAAAAGTTTTAAAAATTTATTTTTTTACATTTTTCCTCCAAAATCATGTATAGGTCAAAATTTTAAATAATGTTTAATCTATTCATATAGTTTGAACTTTATAGAAGTTTAAATTTTTGCAAAATGTTGCAAAGCCATGGAATAGGAGCCCAATTTTCAAATGGGCATAACTGGGGTATTTTTATCAAAAATGGGCGCTCCAATATACCACTAGAATCAGAATGAGATGAATTTTTCAAATTTAAAGTTGTTTTTTGCATAGGTATTCACTAGTTCACACCATAAGTCAATTTGTAAATTTTGGGGCATTCTTAATAGAATGGGCAGATTTCAACATTGATCATCTGAATTGGTAAAAGGACAAATATAAAGGCTTGTTGTAGTTTGAAAGTGAAGAAAATTGACTTTAAGTTGTTTTCTTGTCTTCTGAGGGTCATTTTCAATTGATTTTTACTTTTACTGGGAGATCACTTTAGCATCAAAAATTAGTTATGATGTTGAACCAAAATATCTAAGATTCTTTATGCCTTGTAGAGGCCAAATGATGGCATTTGATATGCAGTTACAAAGAGAAGTTATAGAGAAGCTTTTCCAGCTTCTTGGGAAAGAATTCTAAGGGGACACATGTCAATTACAAATTCAATCTAGGAATTGCCCTCTTGGTTTATATACTTTCTTCTTCTCTTTTGGAAGGATTGGAAAATATTGAAAAATTTCTTTGGAATGAAGATAGTAGTAGAATTGGCCTTGGAATTGATGAATTTTGAATGTAAGATCTTGGATGTGCTACTTCCAAACCATGAAGCTTTTGCTTTGGCTGTGACAACCCCTTTGTATCCCATCAATTTCTCATTCTTTCCATTTTCTCTCTTGTATGACAGCATTTGTTCATTGTATACTCTAGTTTATTAGGTTCTTTATGAGTTAATTTCGTGCATTTTTATGTATTATTTCAAGGAAATCAATATAAGGAATAACAAATATTTAGTTTCAAGTTGAATCTTGTCTCCTTTCTTAGTTGAGCTATGATGTTTTATGGTCTTTGAACAAAGACCTTAGATCATAGTTGCAGTCTCTAAGGGTTGTAGAGTTGCATCATTGTTGCTTGTAATTCAAGGAATTATGTAAATGCTTTAGAGATTCAACAGGGTTGCAAGTTTATTGAAGAGGATATCAGGTAAGAATGAGATTTCTAGATGGAACATTGATATCCAATTTACAAGGTAAATGGATAGATCTAGAGTCATGGCATAAGATATGTGTTCTACATATCCAAAATGCATGAGGAAGATTCATGAATTGCCCAATGGATGAGGCACTGATCTATTACAGGATCATAGATATGTTATTCATACATGGTTTTCATCCACTTTACCCACCCACATAAAATCAAATCAAATTCAAATCATCTTTACATTTTATATTGAAGAACCTAAATGTGATGCCCTCACTCAGCTTGTGAATATCTTAGATTTGCAATTTTCTACTATAGATCTATGGCATTGCATGAGTTATTAAGAGAAATAAGGGTTAAATCTTCTATAATAGATTCAAGAATATGTTTTTTTGCACTGGTACCATATTAATCAAATCTGAGGTCCACCCACCTAGGTTTTGCAAAGCCTAAAGTGAAGAAGGGTTTAGCCTTATAGTTGGCCTGCTGTATGAAACAGTATGTTGAAGATGGGAGTTAACTGCCCCTAGATGTACCATATTCTCATCGGGGTAATTGGAAACTAGTAACATTTTCAAACACCAACAAAATGGTGACTCTACTGGGGACATTGTTTTGAGATTCATGATAGACAAACCTTGAGAATTTAAAGGAATTGAACACAACAGAAGGAACAACATGGAGAAATTTTTTATATAGCAGTAAGTTCATGTGTTCAATCCATTTTCTTACTATATTTTCATGTTCGCCAATAAGATTTATTCTCTTATAGTAGTAGTTCTTGAATTAGATGTAAATTATGTTGAGAAATGAGTATACCTTCAATCAATTCAATTTTTTTAGTTACTATTGTAAAAATTAGAGTCAAAAATCTAAAAATGAAGAGTATCTTGTTCTCTTTTCAAAATATTTGAGGATCTGCAAGTTTAATTCATGTTGAAAGACTGGTTCAGAATTAGATTAGTAATAATTTGTGTTTCAAAATATTTTCTCACAACTATGAGTGGCGACTCTATCTCTGCAACTAGTGGAATTTAATTGTATTTGTATTTTGTTGAGGGATTCTAGCACATTGTTGGGCAGATCTGAATTTGTTGTTGAATTTTTTTTTTGAAAAGAGAGGTCTAGTTTGGATCTTATAGTGTTGAAGAGTTATGTTTTGGCTTTGTATAGGGGTTTTAGGTTCAAGATAAATCTAAAGAGGATTTCTTCTATCGGCTATTGTTTCAAATCAATTTTTAGTTCTATTCAAATCTAATTCAATTCATGTCTAACTTAATATGAGTGGTGACTCAAATTTTCTCTTTGTGTCAGTGCAGTATTATACATGAATTGTGATTAGTTGATGCAGG
This sequence comes from Cupressus sempervirens, assembly GCA_028749045.1. Lineage (NCBI taxonomy): Eukaryota > Viridiplantae > Streptophyta > Pinopsida > Cupressales > Cupressaceae > Cupressus > Cupressus sempervirens. The sequence goes on from CM053789.1 coordinate 461,468,467, forward strand.
AGAAGAATAGATCTGAAGAGGTTGAAACATTTAAATGGTTACAAGATTTGTGATGTATTGATTCAAAAGGTTCAGTAAGGATTTGATAAGACTTTGGATTTGCTGTTCTAAATGGTAGGTAGAGAACTTTCAACCATCCAGATCTTGAGGTTCTCATTTTCATATATTCTCTGTTCATGAAAATTGATTGTGAAAAGTGTATTCTCCATCAAGTGAGTTTTAGCACTAAGAGGATGTGGATAGTTTAAAAAGTTCTATACATTTCATTGGATTGGTTTTCAACTTGTTGTATAAAGTTGTGAAGTGTATTTGAAATGTTTATTCGGTAGAAGGGTATAGATCTTCTACAAATTACAAATTAGAATTTGTTATGGGTGAATCAGTTTCATATTTTTGAAGAATAAAAAGTCTCTTTTCATCAAGTATGCAGTCATTTAGTGATTTTTGTAGATCTATTTCTCCCAAGAGATATATTCCATTATGTTTTGATGGTATTCATGGTTTCCTGAATGTCATTCCTAATGATGTTAGAAATAAATTGCCTAATTTTAGTAGGAACCATCTTGTTTCAGCTAGTCATCACATTGAGTTATTTACTAATTTGATGGGTGACTATGAGATTACTCATGAGGATGTGCACATGAAGTTATTCATTCAAACTTTGGAAGGTGATGCTAGAGACTAGTTTTCTTTTTTACCAGCACATTCTATTTTATCATGGGGTGAGTTGCATTTAGCCTTCATGGAGCAATTTGGAAAGCGGGTAAGCATATCTGATTCTTATGATAAGTTCTTGAATATTCATGTTGAGAATGGTGAACTTATTCCTCAATTTAACATCAGATTTGCAAGAATTTTGAATGAAATCCTTGAGAGTTATAGACTTGATGATCAAATGCATTTATCTATTTACTTTGATGCATTTGACAAGAAAATGAAATATCTACTAAGGGATAAAGAATCATAGACATTATACCAAACTTTTATGACCACTAGGGATATTGAAAATAATTTAAAATATGGATTGACTAGAAGTCATTTTGCTAAAAATGTGTGTTGGTATAATGTATCTAAAAGAAAGGATGAAGGTGGTATTGATGCTTCAATTTCAAATCAGAATATCAACACCCCTACTGTAAGTTTTAATAAGGTTGAAAATTTAGAACAGAATGTATGTATAAGGAAGGTTAGTTCTGTTACAAAAGAAGATACATATATTTTTGATGCTACAATAGTAAGATATATTTTAGACTTTGATAGGGTTGAGTACTGTGTTGATTTTACGAATCATGGTTTAGTTACCACAATATGTTCTTCTCATGATAATTATATGTATAATGATGTAACTAACACTTCAAATTTTGAGGTTGCTACACCTAGATCTCAGTCTTATGCAAGTGAGAAAGCTGAAAGTTATGTCTCTAATCATGAGTTTGATGTTGCTTATAAAAGGATTCTCTATAAGGATGGGTTGACTAGTTGTGTGGATAAATGTCATAAGGGTGCATTTAGTAATAATTAGCAATACATGAGTGATCCTAAGATAATTGCATTAATACCTATTGGTAAGATAAATAATGATAGGTTTGCAAGACATTTGAATCATCTTAAAGGAGACAATAAAAGCAACTTTGATTCATATTCTACATGCTTCATTGATGGAGTTAATGATGTGTCTTCAAATGATGATTCTGATTCTTTTTCTTCACATGATGAAAGTGTTCTTGATAGTTGTGTAAGAAGTGGTTTTAAAGTGTACACTAACACTTTGTATCATGAAGATCTTGATGATGATCAGCTTATGTTTTGTCAAGATGTTCAACAAGGATCACTACATGGAGTTATTAACCCATTGTTTGAGGAGAACTGCGAGCTTTCATATTTAGTTGAGCTAGGTATAAATGATGATGAATTATCATACTACTATAAGAGATCAGATGTATCTTCTTTTGGATATGATGGTGAAAGTATTGATGAGATTGCATCTCATGAGATTGAGAACAAGGTGTTCTACAAAGTTGTTGAAAATCAGCGTGCACCTTGCAAGTATTTTTATGATGAATGTTCTAATATGACTGATTCATTTTTTGATTGTGAAGAACCATTTGAGGATTATGGATTAGTTTTAGATGCTGATACTGATGACATGTGTGAGTACACAAATCTCTCTATGACTAATGTGGTCCTACCCACCAGAGGTCGAGCACTAAACATCCATGGTAACTCTTTGGGGGCATCATCCCAATCCTCCGTCTCTCACCAAGGTCACCATACAATGGACACCAGGTCATCAAGATGTATCCTCTAGTGCTTAGTCTTACCTAGGTGGACCTAGGTAATGTGCCCTCGATATCTGCATATATGGGGCTCCATGGGCTCTCTGGCATCCTCAAGATTGGGCCTGCATATGGGAAGGTGCTCCCATGCCCAAACTTGTAAGACGTACACTCCAGTTGCCATCATCTTCTTCTCATGGAAGAAAACCTCGTGCATCTCATGAAAAAGATGGGCCAACATGCACTAACCCCACCCAAAGATCTTGGGTGCCTCCAACATCCTATGAAGCATGGCTCCCCACCTGCACTCCAAACCATGTTGTCCTCTATTAGGAAATAAGAAATAGCTCAAAAATATAGCCATCGCAGATGCCAGCCTATGCGTCAGTCCATAGGTGTGCATCAGCTCATCCCAACTAATAGCCTTGCCCCTCGATAGCTCTCTCCCAAACACAATAGACAATGCCTCTATACCTACTTTGGGCATTGTATCATAAATAACCCAGGCACCATGAAAGGGGATCCTCAGTATCCTCCATATATCCTCTGGGGTGATCATCATCTCACTCATCAGCAAATAAAAAGTGTTCGTCTCCAAATGGAAATGCTCCACGAAAGTTGTCAGTAAGCCGTGATTCACCATCATGACTAAAATTTGGCACAATGAAGACAAACCAAATCGAGCAATGTGTGCCCAATCAGCATCATTGAGACTCCGCAATAACTCCCCATATGGTGGGTAATGTGATCTAAAAGTGACATCACCGAAGACCTCTTGCATGCACAAAAAAAATGACAAATGAAACAATTAGTATCAAGTTGAAACAATACACCAAAACAAATAAAAATGGAATTTTTTAGCATGAAATTTAAAGTTTTAAGCATGATTGTCACGGGATTTCGCACAAAGTTCATGAAATCTCGCGCAAAGTCGTGAAATTTTGCATGAAGTTCACCAAGTCTCATGCGAAGATCTTAAAACTCATGCGAAGAATCATGTCATCATGCGAGAAAAGATCTTCGTGCATGAAAGACAAATTCCCTTCATGCGAAGAATCTCATTCTTCGTGTAAGAGATAAGAGCCTCTCACGCGAAGATCCTCCCAACGCATGTGAAGAAACATCACACCTTATTTCTTTGCATGAAAAAAGAAGATTTTTGCACGAAACAAGATAGGTCTCACATGAAGATTGTTTGGACAACCCTTAAACATGCTAAAATATGCAATAAATGACCCAGTAAAGCATAAAAGTGAAAGTACGAGGATGGAAAATCGATGACTCACTAGTGGTTTGTAGTCTGCTGGTCAACTGTGTCGTCTGAAGCACTCAAAACGATGGTATCTCATGTTCACTTCCATATCTCTCTCAGAGCTCAAAATCACTAGAAGACAAAAGCACAAATGAATTTGAAAATGACACCTTGGACCCTTATATAGTTGTTCACCAAATTTTTCAAAGTGCTTGGATTTGCACAAAAATCACCCCCCTGGCTAATTGGACCGTTCTAGATCCATTTTTAGGATCGAATTTGAAATTTGACACACCTAAATGCTTCAAAAATGCATTTTAAAATTTTGGAGACCGACGCGATCAAACACTTGTGTAGTCTAAATTTATCTAATATCTTGGGATTCCTGAAATCCTTTCAATTCTAAATTCTTCATATTTTCAAAATTCATTTTGGAAATCTTCAACTCAAGTCAACTTTTCTTAATTTTGGTCAACTCCTTGTTCAAACTTGGTCTTTTGGACCTTGAAATCACTTTGGATCAACTTCCAATTTTCTTAAGATCATTCAAATCTCTTCATATTTTCTCTTGATCATTCTGATCTCTTCTATGTTCTACTGAACCTTGAATTTCTTCTGTATCTTTCATCATTCCACTTTACATAATATTTCTAGTGTCTCATCTTTTGATTTCGCTACTAAGGGGGCAAGATGATTACATCATTAAACTTGCATTTCAAATCAACCTGAATCTTCATCACTTGGGACATCTTGTTCCTATCTTATATCCTTGTCACTTGGGGCATCTCATCACTCAGGGCATCTTGCTCCCTTCTATTTGGCATCTTTTCTCTCTATCTTATCTTTTCATCAAATGATCAATCTTATAACAACTCTTCTTAGATTTTGATGAACAGGTATTGGGACAATCCAAACCCTGACTCCTGAGGATCAAGCATCTTTTTGTGGATGATTCTATGACTCATAATTCGATCATGCTATCTTTTATCAATCTCAGGTATCTAGGTGTTCTATCTGGATCCTTGAAGGTTAAGCTCCATTTTGGATATAATCTTCTAAATGCTATAAATCTCAGGTATCTAGGTGTTCTATCTAGATTTTTGAAGGTTAAGCTTCGTTCTGGAGATAATCTTCTCAATGCTATCAATCTCAGGTATCTAGGTGTTCTATCTGGATCCTTGAAGGTTAAGCTCCATTCTGGAGATAATCTTCTAAATGCTATCAATCTTAGGCATCTAGGTGTTCTATCTAGATCCTTGAAGGTTAAGCTCCATTTTGGAGATAATCTTCTAAATGCTATCAATTTCAGGTATCTATTCTATATGGATCCTTTAAGGTTAAGCTCCGTTCCGGATATAATCTTCTAAATGCTTATCAATCTCGGGTATCTATGTGTTCTATTTGGATCCTTAAAGGTCAAACTTCATTTTGAAGAAACCTTTTAAATGCTTATCAATTTTAGGTATCCAAGCATTCTGCTTAGATTCCTTTGTTCTAGACATAGTCCTTAAAAGCTTATCAATTGGTCTTCTTATCATCAACTTCAGAACCAATATCATCTTCGCATCATGCTTTCTGATTTTCTTTGAATTGAATGTGTTGTTCGCACATTCATTCAAAGAGGGGCAAAATGTAATATCCCAAAATTGGCTTATTGCCATGATCACCGATTCTAGTACATTTCTAATCGATTCTAAAGTCCTATGTCACTAGGCAATTCTTATTCTCCTACTCACTATTTGACTTAATTGTCAAATGCAGAAAACCTAAATCTGCATTAATTAGACTCTTTATTTAATTCCTATAGTATTGACTCACATTAGTCACATTAAACCTATTGATTAAGATTTAATTTAATTATTAAGTATTTATACTTTAATTAAATTAAATTATCTCCTAAGGCTAATGTACTATGGAAATAAATTTATTTAATTTAATAAATATGCCTATTTTAATTAATTAAACAAAATTATTTAATTAAATGGAGAAGCTACTTATAATTAATTAAGCAAAGTTGTTTAATTAAATGGGAAGCCATTCCTAATTAATTAAATGAAGTTATTTAATTAAATAAGAAAAGTGTCTCTAATTAATTAAATAGAATTATTTAATTAAATAAGAAAAGGTAATTATGAGAGCATATCTCATTTTATTAAATTAAATATCTCTCCAAAATCTCTCTTCAATTCAAAAAAGGGAAATTCCTAATTCACTACTGATCAAATTGGAAATGACTCAAATCACTTACACTGACACTAAAGTCTATCTGAGTTGATTGACTCTTACACTCAGATCTGAGTTAGTTAACTCCCTTTAATTTGGAAATCTTTCTTTATTACTAAATCTCACCTTTAATTCTGACTGGTGATTGAAATTGATCTCAATTGTTGATGGATTCTAGAAAAATCTATTTAAGAGACCCTCATCTCTTCATTTTAGAGGAGGAATTAGAATTTGCATCGAATTGCTGCTAGATTGCATACTCATTTGAAGCTTATTGCATTTTCAATTGATTCTCATTTAGCTTAATTTTCATATAGAAGTAATATGCATACATTTTAGCATAGTTTTCTTTTACATGTTCTTAGATTAAACATGCATACTCCATTCTAGATTAATCTTCATTTCCATATAGATTAGTCACATTTTCTTTTAAATCCTTTGTTCATAGAGGGTCTAGTTGCTTAAAAACTCAAATCTGAGGATATCTAACAAGAAATTCCCTTTAGATAGAAGGCAGTAGGTCGCCTTGCTGGCTGACTTTCAGATGAACAATTCAATGTTCATTCTGGGATGAATCCGCAAATAATGGCCATGTTGAAGTATGTGTGTGAAGCATAAGGCTACATTTTGCATATACATTTATGGCACCCACCGTGGGGCCAAGAAAATAAACTTTTATGGCCTCTTTCTACATTTTTTAAATCATTTTCATGTTCTTTGTCCATACTATTTCATATAGATTTGGTCATCTTTGTGCGAGACTATTCATTTTTGCACGAGAATCCAAAATCTTCATGCGAAGATTCTCTGTGTATCGCACAAGAAAGCGCCTAATCGCACAAAACTTTGTGCGGCACTATTTCTTCACACAAGCCATAAAGAAATTTTACATGAGCTTGAAATAATTTCACGCGGCTCTATCAGAGATATTGCATAAAATCTTGTGACAGCAGTTTTAGTTCTAAGCATTATTTTTTGATCTTCAGATTGTTTGATTTCACTAATGTGTTTTTCTTGATCTATTCCTTTGGATTTCTTCTAGCTTAATTAGTGTTTGTAGGACATCTGCCGAAGATTCCTTTTAAAAACTCACTTGAAAATGGACTGACTATTTGCTTGTAAGATGCTTGTTGAAGATATGCCTATCAAAGACCATATTTCAAACCCACAAAACAATGTGTGTCTTATTTTCCTACTTTCAAAACTAGTCTAATTAGGGGCTTGTGAACTTCCTAGGGTGCAAGACAGAAGAATAGAAGAATATGCTCTTCACTTCTTGGAGGTCATGACCAAGAGTGAATCAGAAACCTAGATGCTTCCAAAAGATGGCATTCCGAAGAAGGCAAGTAGCTTGGTGGTTCTCCAAAGTTTGTTCCCTTCTATGATAAGAGAATGATTTCCTTTAAGGGAATCAAAATCTTTAAGGAAGAATGAGTTTGGATTAATTAATCCAAGTCTGTAATTAATTTGTCTTGTGCGTTTAGGTGAGAAAATAAGGTAGAGGATTATGCTCTTTCCCCTTGAGGGAAATCAGAAACTCAGACCCTTAGATCTAAACCACCAGTCCATGTCAATCCTTTAAAGAGCCTGTTGGAGTGATCCAACCTCTGAGAACAACCCAAGTGAGCACACTCCATTCATCAGAGATTCCAACTCACTATAATCAAGATGCTTTGTAGACTGAAAGACTCCAAAGCTGAATTAATTTCTTCCCTTTAATTTTTGATATCGCATATCAAGGGGAAGCTTTGTCTGTGCACTAGTCGACATTGGCCCCTGGTTTGTTAAGCAAGTAGTGTGCCCTTTCAAATGCTGGTGTGGGCTGCTGGCCTCAACTCTACTTGTGGAGCCACTGGGAATTAATTCAAATGGAAGCCAAGTAAAAACCTCCTAGTTAGAAGCTACTCGGCTCACCTCCAAAAGGAGGCATAATCTTTGTGCAAGGAGGGGAAAGATCTCTCCTATAAAGCTCACCATAGGCATACTACTAGATGTTTGAAGGTGGTATATGTGCTCATCCCCTTCCACAAGGGTGCTCTTTCAGCGTATACTATTAAGTCTTTTGAATATACAAAAAATATGGGTGCCCTCTAGGGGGTGACACGGCTATGTGAGGTACACGCATGTGCATAAGATGTGGGACAAAGTTTTTTCCTTCTCTACCAATTGTTCTTTCTACAGATAAAGTGTATTTTTTATTGAGTCATCAAAAAATTCCAAACTAGTTACAACAAACAAAAGTCAAGACTCCCCTATCCTGTCGATTTGCTTTGTCCTCGGCATGACTATTTTCAACTACTTATTGCTTCCCACTATCTTGTTAAACACTTTTCCTAGAATGAAAACATGAAAACTTTGTCTAAACATCTTACTCAATCAACCTTGCTACCTGTCCAATTAGATTTGTTTGATAAATTTGTTTACTCTATCTGAAAAGTCCAAAAATCTTGTCAAATTTAGTCACTGTTGTAAAACTGGTCTTCCTTCTCATGCTAAAACTTTTTCAGTCTTGCACAAAATCATATTGTCCTCATGCAAAATCATTTTGTTCTCGCATGAAATTAAAATTCTGTCATGACTCTTCACGTGAGCCTCTAAACTTCCGTGTGCGAAATTAAACCACTATCACTGACTTTTGCAAGATCCAAGAAACTTCTTCGCTCGGCCTGTAAAGTTTTCTTGCGTGAGATCTTGTGTCAGCATTTCCACTTTTGGTCTAATTTAGCTATCTACAGCCTACATGCTACCCTTTTCTACATCCATTTGTCACTTTCTATCTGCAAACAATCCTGAAATAGCGGCACTTTACTTTGCTAAGGGCTTGTATCTTGCACTTTGACTAGTCTCGTCTCATAAGTTATTTTTTGATCCTCATCTTAATGCTTGTCATACTTTATGTGGCATTGGTCATAATCTAGCCTTTAAATCAAACCATTTGTGCCTTAGTGAACAGCATTCTTACTATTATCTTGTCCTTTTTGAGACTCAGTCTTAGTGTAGTCCTTGTCCAGGTTCTAGCTTCTTGTCTTTGTCTATGACTGTCGCAACTAGAAGTGGCAACATGTTTTATCCCCATAACCTTAGACATGGTCGTGCTAAGGGTCGTAATCATGACAAAGGTCTCTTACCTTTCATTATGCAATTTGTATCTAGTTCGACTAGTGAGGCATCTTCACGATCTCCCTCACCTGCTAGGTCATCTCGAATTCAGTGAACATTTTCCATAAACCTGCAACAAATTAGGAATCCTTTGTACCAACAGGATACTGAGACAGGTAGAGATCCTGTATTACCAAATGTGATGTTTGATCCTTTCTTTAGAGGACCTTTTGAAACACAACACACTAAAACTAAACACATTCCTATAATGACTAATCATGAACCTGAACATGGTAGTCATAGTCAACATCAAGAAACACCTAAGAATGACAAAGAGAAAGAGAAAGGCTATGACACCGATGAGGAACAAGAAGAGATGGAAATACTCCCTGAACACATAGAAAGATGTCGAAGAGACAAAAACTTCCAAAAGGTCATGGGAATCTTACTCAATGAAGAGAAAGAAAAATACTTTCTCAAACTTGCCCAAGAGGGAGAGAAGTTACCTTCTCATTTCAATGTGGAAACCATTGTCGCACCTGAAGAAGAAACTAAGACCTCTAAACTCCAAAAAAAATTGAAAATTATGCAAAACCAATTGGCTCAGATGATGCATGAGAAAGAGAAACCCACAAAGACATACACATTGGATGCTCTTTGTCCATTTTCATTTGACAAAAGCATAAACATGCCACCTTTTCCATGAGGTGTAGAACTACCCAAATATGAAAGTACTTTGGTGTACTACTGATCTCCAAGATCACTTGTGGAAATTTGGTGCTTTGTCTATGGAGTTTATACATGATCAAACCTACCTCATGCATTTATTCCCTAGAAGCCTAGGTGGTCAGGCTTTGGAGTGGTTCTTACATTTACCTCCTGGTATCAAGACATTTGACGATATTGCTAATCTATTTGTTCAGCAATTTTCTCATAACATACAACACCTTGTCAATATTTGAGATCTATGCAACCTTAAATAGAAGGTTGTTGAACCTTTCCTCACTTTCCTCCAAAGATGGAGACAACTATACACTAAGTATTCTCATAAAATCCTAGAAACGGAGAAGCTTGACATTTTCACTAATAACCTCTTACCTGATTTCAGGTATAGAGTCCAACTACAAGGTCCACATACCTTTGAAGACATGATTACATAGGCTATCCATATTGAAGAATTTATGGTCAAGAAAGGTGAACTTACTCTTCAGAGAGACATAAAACAAGGTTCTACTTCCAACAAGGATAAAACCAAACATGTCAACAAGAATTGAGAAATTGTACATGATGGAGTTGTTGACAATATCACACCCAAACCTGTTAAAGCTGCATTTAATCTCACTAATGGCCTCAAAGTGGCCAAAAATGCTGAGAAACCTCCTCCTGACAATAAGACATCTGGAAAAAAAACTGAGAAACTCTTGGACAACACGTTGCAAGTGAGAGTATACGCCTTTGGGCGAACCTTTGGATGTGGTTTACAAAACATTGCTACAGCATAAGCTTATTTCACTAATGGATAACCCTCATCCCTATGACCCACAACCACATCCACCATGGTGGAATGAGACCTCATTTTGTGAGTATCACCAAAACAAGGGACACAAAACTAGCAACTGTATAAACTTGCGCTATAAATTCTAGGACATGATTGATGTTGGTGATCTTGTGGTAGATGGACATAACAAAAACTCGGATCACAAGGCATTCAAAGAACCTTTTCTAGTTTATGAAAAAGGAGAGACTTCAAAAGCACAACCCTACAACAAGGTCAACTATACATATTCCAATGATGACAATGTCATTCACATGGTTGAACCTATGGATTCTAAATATTGCAACGTTATTACCATTAAGGGCAAGCAAGATAACGAAAAACCCAAGACACCATTTGTCTTGAGGGGCCCTACTTTCAATGAAATGGATAATATGCCTTCACAACACTATACTAACACTGTCACTCGCTCACGCACCAAGTTGGTGCTCAAAGGCCCTACGCCTCCTACTTTAGATCTTGAACAACACAAAGACAAAGCCCTTGCTGGTCCATCTGGCAAAGGTGCAAAACCCACAATGAATCAATAGCAACCAGTTATAGTGTTCTCAATCAGTTGAAATGAACTAATACTCAAATTTCCATCTTTGAGCTACTTAAAATCTTGCCTGCTCATAGGAAGATTCTAGATAAAGCCCTTACTGAGCCAAATGTTCCTCAAGATTTTGATCTTGAGCAATTCTAATCCATGATGGGTCACCTAACCTCACCATATCTTAAGACTTTTTCTGAGGAAGATGACAACTCACTGAGTCACCCACACAATCAACCTCTACACATTGAGGTTATGGTCCATTAGACACGTGTTTGTCAGGTACTCATTGATAATGGTGCTAGCCTAAATATTCTCTGTACTACTTTTCTTAGACAATTGAATTATTCTTAGGACTCTGTTGATCATCAATGAAAGATCACTATCAAAGCATATGACGAAGTGGAACAAAAGTCTCTAGGTCTTGTCATTTTACCCATTCATGTCGATCATGTAGAAAGGGATGTCACGTATCAAGTTCTTGATATTCCTTTGGCTTACAACATTCTATTAGGATGGCCATGGATACATGAGATGCACGATGTGCCATCCACATACCACCAATGCATCAAGTTCCCATTTCATGGCTCCAAAGTTACTATTCCTGCCACTATTAGCTACACCTACAATATGCTCAAAGATGCTAAAACTTTCATCCCTGCTAACCATGAGTCTACTGATTATCATGACAATAAGCTAAAACAAATTGAGTAGTCATTCAAACTGAAAGAAACTGGTATGGTAGAGTACCACATTGAACTATTGCTATCATTAACGCCTCTCCCAGAGTCTCCTCGACATTATTGGAGACCCTCAAAAGCAAAGAAGCTATTCATGCTGACACCTCAGACCAAGTATAATGGCACTTTTGTCAAGGCTACAATTCCCTTAGAAGATGAAAGTGAAAATAGAGCCATTACTACATGGCTTTATAGAGAAGAAGCTCCAGTGACCTAACAGAACAAGCTCGAGAAATCACTCTTAAGAAATATGGACTTGGTCTTAGGCTTATGAAGCATTTTGGTTACAAGGGAACTGGCCCTATTGGGTGCAATAACAATATCCTAATTGATCCTATCAAAGCAAGAGCTTGAACAATCGTGATACAATTGGCCTAGGGTTTAAGAAGGTCCCTTTCCATTTGCGATCAAATAAATTCATCCCCAAACCTGAGAGTTCTTCTGAAAACGAGTCACAAGCTGAGTTAGATACTCAAGAGGAAGAATCTGATGATGAGGATTCCTATCCTCATCCTATCCCTTATGATCTTGCTAAATTCTTTGCTAAGCTAGATGAATTTGTGCCATGTGTTAGCACTATGGATGATACTAGTGATTCTTCTGAAGATAATACTGAGCAACTCAAATGTCATTTAGAAAAGGGAGAATCTAATCAGTCATGCCATGTTGAGTATTTGTGTAAGAACCCAAAGGATGAAGGTGACTATGTCCCTATCACTATTGAATAGTTCTATTAATCTCTCGCTATGTAGCACTGATTCTAAGGAATATGAATTTGACTCTCTTTTAGAAACAACTACTGATAAAGACATTGACCAAGTTCATGTCTATGAAAACCAAATCGAAGTGGGTGAAATGTCTATGGTTAGGTCACATGGGTCAGATCCAACTAGTGTCCTAGAATCATCAATTACTAATGTTCATACTCTGAGGCATTTCAACACACCTATGGACGAGGTCACCATAGGTCTCGAATTGCCAGTCCAAGCAATTAATGACTATACTATAAATACAATTGAACCAGCCACTACTCTCTCACTCACACATCCTGAGCTTATAGACTGGAACCCTAATACATCTAGTAAAGTCCCCACATTCTAGAATGACTATCCTCTCGCTTGTTACCTTAACGCTATTGAACTTGTAACATCTTCTACCAATGAGCAGAGCATCAACATGACTGAGGCTGACATCAAATATCTCAGTCACACAGTTAAAAAGAAAAAATGCAAAAGGTCTAATGGTGAAAACCACATTGTGGTAGTGTCTAAACCCAAAAAAGTATAAACAAAAGACGTATCCAAGGGTGAAAACCTCTCTAAGGCACCCATGAATGAAATATTTGATGTCCTTCCCAAGCACTTTCATGAGAGATCGTCAGTGTTGATAGAGCCAATGCAGCCAATTAACTTGGGCATAGAAGAACATCCTCATATGATACATCTGGCATAGTCACTGTCACCTGAAGAGAAGGAACAATTCATTTCCTTTTTCAAGGAAAATAAAATAAATTTTTCTTGGACATACTCTAACATGCCAAGATTGGATCCTGATCTTATCATGCATCATTTTTCCATAGCACCAGACATCAAACCAGTTAAATAGAAGCTTCAAAAAATGCATCCTCACATTGCATTGCTCATCAAATGATGCAGGAGCATCCAGAGGTATAAAGGAAATCCTGTGTCAACCAAAAAAATGTACTTGGACTTAGTTTGTGTTTGATGTGTTTTCATTTTTGGATACCCATTTGGGTCAAATAAAGGTTCCAACTCTCACAGTTCCACTATCAGTGTTCTAGGATAGAGTACTTGAACACCTTGGGATACGTGTAAATGTCAAAAAAATAGGAGTATGTAATTGAGGAATCATTTTGGTGAACTAGAAGTTGTAAATTGACCAGATGAATTTAATTTTAATTTAGAGCATTCCAAAAAAAAAAACAGGTCAAAAGGCCCCACAGTTTGAAAGTTATCATAGTTTTTTGGTTTCTGAGACATCCTAAGAATGCTTCAAAGTCAAGTTAGGAGCATTAAATGACCTTGAATAGGTTTTAAATATGGGGTACAAGTGACACTTTTTTATAGGGCTATAGAGCACTTCAAGAGCTTTCCAAAAATGTAAACAGTTTGTCAATCGGAGCTACAGTTCAAAAGTTATGCCTTCCGGAAGTTCGGTTACCATTTTTGGATTCTTCTAATTTTGTACCGACTTCTAATGCATCTTCTAGAGCCTTCTATTTGGTCGGTGGATGCCTACTAGCACTTTCTAGAATGTATTCCTAATCCTTAACCCTTCGAGGTCTATTTAAGAACATTTCTGGCATTGTAAAAGGCAGTTCAGAGTGGAGTTTGAGAGAAGGTACTGGGAGAAGAATTTATCTCCAGATTTATGATATTGTAAGCCCTTAGGACATGTTTTGAAGTCAATTTTCTCTATGCTGAATGTATTAGAATATTTACATAGTGAAAAAAAATTTCCCTTTCTTTTTGTGTCCATTCTATGCTTGGGTTGTGTCCCCATCAAGTGGTATTAGAGTTGGTTTTCCTGAGTGTGTAGACAGAGCGCTGATTGTGAGGCAGTTTGCACCAAGACTGTGTGGTTGTGGGTTTGAGTTAAGAAGATGCCTCCATGAAGAGAGCATGGTGGAAGGGCTAGAGCTATTAATCATGAGGAGGTTAGAGCCCTCCAAAGGTAGGTACAAGCATTGTAGGAGGAGCTCCGTAGAGGAACAAATGTTACTACAGGTGACGAAAGTGAGGATGAAAATGAAGAAGAAGAAATTGGACTAGAAGGGGAATTTGACAGGGAAGTTCTGAATTAGGTAGAGGAAAGGACTTTTAGGGCCATTACTAAGTTTGGGAAAAGACCTACAATTGATGTGGGTGTATTTTCAAGAAATCTGAAACCAGATGAGTTGATCGATTGGATCAATGAACTAGAAGAGTACTTGAGTATGAGGATATCAGGGATCTAGATAGGGTTAAGTTTGCAAAGGCAAAACTGAAAGGCCATGCTAAAATCTAGTGGCAAGAGGTTCAATTAGAAAGAAACAGAAGAGGAAAGGAGAAGATCACAAGGTGGGATCGTATGGTGGACAAATTGAAGAAGCAATTCATTCTTGTTGATTATGAGCTTGACTTGTTTAAGAAGATGCATGGGTTAAAGCAAGTTAGAAAATCAGTCCAAGAATATATAGAGAAGTTTTACCAACTTTTGATTAGAGTAGGGCATGCAAAAGAAAATAAGGAGAAGGTTGCTCATTATATCAGTGGGTTGTGACCTAACATCTAGGAGGAATTAAGTCTGGTAAGAATGACTAGCGTTGAAGAGGCATACTAGTTTTCCCTACGAGTTGAAGAGAAGCTAAATAAGAGGTATGAAGGGAGACAAAGAGGGCATGGTCAAGGTGGAAGGGGTGGTGGTAGGTCATCTGGAGGCCAAAAGGAAACCCAAAAGAAAAATGAAGATGTGGTTACTAGCAAGAACCAGAGGAACGAGGGTTTCAACCACTCCCATGATCAAGACTTTGGAAATTAGAGAGGAAGAGGTAGAGGACATGGAAAAGGAAGAGGAGGCTTTCATGGTACCTATTTCCATTGCAATGAAGAAGGCCATTATGCCTTTGAATGCCCTCAATGACAATGAACGATAGATAGGAGAGCTGAGGGTCAAGCTAGGGTTGCTCATGTGGATGAGGATGCACAATCATCATATTCAGAAGATGCTAAAAGAGGAGAGACTTTAGTAAATGAAAGGGTCCTACTAAGTGGTGAGATTGAACCAAGACAAAGGAGGAGTTTATTTCATACCAGGTGCAAGTGTGAGGATAAATGTTGTGATGTGATCATTGATGGTGGTAGTAATAATAACTTGGTATCAGAAGAGATGGTCTCTAAGTTGAAACTCAAGAGGGAGAAAAACTCCCAGCCCTATCGGATTGCTTGGGTGAAAGATGATCATAAGGTCCTGGTAAGTGAACAATGTTTAGTGAAATTCAAAATTGGGAGTTACCATGATGAAGTTCTCTGTGATGTTATTCCAATGAATGTTTTCCATCTATTGTTGGAAAGACCATGGTAGTTTGATAGGCATGTAGTACATGATGGTCATGGAAACACATACTCTCTAAAAAAGGATGGAGTTTGCCACAAACTGAAGCCCATGAAAAAGGAAGGTGAAAAGGTATGTAGCAGTGCTAGGATTTGTCTTGTTAATGGAAGGAAGTTTTTAGATGGCATGAAACATCAGCGTATGTGCTATGCTTTGATCCCTAAGAAAGATAAAGAAGGTAGTAGTGAAATACCACTTGAAGTTTTAGATTTACTAAGTGAATTTGGAGATATCATCTCTGATAATGTTTTAGAAGGATTGCCACTAGTAAGGCAAATTAGTCATCAAATAGATTTAATCCCAGGAGCTAGTTTGCCCAACAAGGCTGCTCACAATATGACTCCTACTGAAACTGAGGATCTAAATAGATAGGTTTAGGAGCTATTGAGGAAGGGCTTGATTCGAGAGAGCTTAAGTCCATGTGCAGTACCTCCAGTACTGGCACCAAAGAAGGATGGAGAGTGGAGGATGTGTACAGACTCTTGAGCTATAAATAGGATAACCATCAAGTATCGATTTCCTTTGCCAAGAATGGATGATCTAATGGGCTCAGTACTTCGCAAAGATAGATCTCAAGAGTGGCTATCATCAAATACAGATATGAGAAGGAGATGAGTGAAAAACAGCCTTCAAGACGAAGGAGGGTCTTTATGAGTGGTTAGTCATTCCCTTTGGATTGACAAATGCCCCAAGCACCTTCATGTGGCTTATGAATGAGGTACTTAAGAAGTTCTTGGGAAAATTTGTTATTGTCTATTTGGATGATATTTTAATTTTCAGCAGGACTTTGGAAGAATATTTATTACATATTCTTAGTTGCCTTTAAAAATTAAGGGAAGAGAAATTGTTAATTAATCTAAAGAAGTGTATCTTTGCAAAAAAGGAGTTAGTCTACTTGGGGTTTGTTATATCACCTAAAGGTCTAAAAATTGGATCTAGAGAAGGTAAAAGTCATCTTGGAATGGCCTACTCCAAGGTCTGCTACTAAGGTAAGATCATTTCATGGTCTGGTTAGTTTTTACAAGAAGTTCATTAAGAATTTCAGTGGCATATGTGCACCCCTGACTGACACAATAAGAAGAGATAGAAAAGAGTACAAATGGACTGCAGCAGCTGTGAGAAGTTTTGAATTGTTGAAGAAGAAGGTGACACAACAACCTATGTTGGCACTTCCATATTTTAGAAAGGTGTTCCAGGTGAATTGTGATGTTAGGGGTAGTGCTATTGGGGCTGTATTAAGCCAAGAAGGTAAGCCTATTGCATACTTTAGTGAAAAATTGAATTATGCAAAAAAGAAGTATTCTATTTATGATCAAGAGTTCTATGCAATAGTTCAGGCCTTAAAGAAATGGAGGCACTATTTTTTGCCAAGGGAATTTGTTTTATATACTTATGACTAGGCATTATAGTACCTAAATAGCCAAGATAAATTGAATCAAAGGCATATGAAGTGGGTAGATTTCTTGCAGAGCTATACATTTGTGTTGAAGCATAGAAGTGGAAAATCTAACAGGGTTGCAGATGCACTAAGTAGGAAACAGTTGTTGCTTATAGTAATGTAGGTTGAAGTAGTTGGGTTTGATGAACTCAAGAATATGTACCCTGAGGATCCTGATTTTGCTGAAGTGTGGAAGGCTTGTAAAGAGCCTGTTATTGTAGATAGAACTAAGTGGTTAGACTATCTGAGTCAAGATGGTATGTTATTCAAGGGCAGTCAATTATGCATTCCAAGGAGTTCCATGAGGGAAAACCTGATTAAGGAGAAACATAGTGGAGGGATGGCAAGACATTTTGGTCTAGATAAGACCATTTCCATTCTCAAAGAACATTATTTTTGGCCTCAAATGTGACAAGATGTGAAGAAGTTTGTACAGAGTTGTCAAATTTATCAAGTTGCCAAGGGATTTAGTCACAATACTCGACTATATCAGCCATTGCCTGTTCCATCAAAGCCATGGGAGGACATAAGTATGGATTTTGTTCTTGGATTGCCAAGGACACAAAGGGGTAATGACTCAATATTTGTGGTGGTTGATAGGTTCTCCAAAATGGCACATTTCATTCCATGCCACAAAACTCGTGATGATGTCCATATTGCAGACTTGTTTTTTAGAGAGGTGGTAAGACTACATTGTCTCCCAAGGAGTATAATTTCTGACAGAGATACTAAATTTGTGAGCTATTTCTAGAGAACATTGTGGAAGAAGTTGAGAACAGACTCAAAATTCAGTTTCACACATCACCCGCAGACTGATGGCCAAATAGAAGTAGTAAACAAAAGTCTAGGCAATTTGCTGAGATATTTAGTTGGTAATAAGTCCAAAGGGTAGGATTTGATTCTACCACAAGAAGAGTTTGCTTACAATAACTCTGTAAATAGGAGTATAGGTAAATCACCATTCGAAATTGTATATGGAAGTAGCCCAAAGACTGGACTAGAATTGAGGAAGATAGAGCAAGGGGAGAGGACAAGTGCTGAAGTTGAGGAATTTGCTGAACATATCAAGCATCTACATGAGGAGGTTCAGGCACACATTACCAAGATGAATCAAGAGTATAAAGCTAGGGCTGATCAAAGGAGAAGACATAAGGAATTCCAAGTAGGAGATCTAGTCATGGTACACTTACATAAAGAAAGATTTCCATTCAGTACTTACAACAAGTTGAAAATGAAGAAATTTGGTCCCTACAAAATTTTGAAGAAACATGACTCAGAAAATGCATATGAGGTGGAGTTTCTAGATGGTATTCACATTTCTCCTATTTTCAATATTATAGACTTAACAGAGTATCATGATGATGGTGCAGATAAGGCATTGATGTTAGAGCCATGTCCAATTTCTACTTCTAAAAAGGAGGAGATTGAAGACATCCTAGATCATCGTGTGGGTAGGAGTACCAAAAATAGGTAGTATGAAGAGTATTTGGTCAAGTGGAAATGACAGCCAATAGAGGACTCAACTTGGATTT
This sequence comes from Cupressus sempervirens, assembly GCA_028749045.1. Lineage (NCBI taxonomy): Eukaryota > Viridiplantae > Streptophyta > Pinopsida > Cupressales > Cupressaceae > Cupressus > Cupressus sempervirens. Next base: position 461,487,227 of record CM053789.1, read on the forward strand.
CAGCGACTAAGGTTTCCCATTTAGGATTTCCTCTACCATTCATAAAGTGACAGGGTCACTTTTCAATCAACCTTGGGTGTCTGATGTAGGAGCATCTAGAGGTATAAGGGCAATCCTGTGTCAACCAAAAAAATGTACTTAGACTTAGTTTTTGTTTCATGTGTTTTCATTTTTGGATACCCATTTGGGTCAAATAAAGGTTCCAACTCTCATAGTTCCACTATCAGTGTTTTAGGATAGAGTATTTGAACACCTTGGAATACGTGTAAATGTCAAAAAAATAGGAGTATGTAATTGAGCCACCATTTTGGTGAGCTAGAAGGTGTAAATTGACCAGATAAATGTAATTGTAATTTAGAGCATTCCAAAAAAAGAATCATGTCAAAAGGCCGCACAGTTTGAAAGTTATCATAGTTTTTTAGTTTCTAGAGACATCCTAAGAATGCTTCAAAGTAAATTTAGGGGCATTAAATGACATCAAATAGGGCCAAAAAATGGGAGATGAGCAATTCTTGTCAATAGGGCTATAGAGCACTTCGAGATCTTTCCAAAAATGTAAACGGTTCGTCAATCCGAGCTACAGTTAAAACGTTATGCCTCTTGGAAGTTCGGTTATCATTTTTGAATTCTTCTAATTTTGTGCTGACTTCTAATGCAACTTCTAGAGCCTTCTATTTGGTCAGTGGATGCCTACTAGCACTTTGTAGAATGTATTCATAATCCTTAACCCTTCGGAGTCTATTTAAGAACATTTTTGGCATTGTAAAAGGCAGTTCAGAGTGGAGTTTGAGAGAAGGTATTGGGAGGAGAATTTATCCCCAGATTTATGATATTGTAAGCCCTTAAGGCATGTTTTGAAGTCAATTTTTTCTATACTGAATGTATTAGCATATTTACATAGTGAATAAAATTTTCCCTTTCTTGTTGTGTCCATTTTGTGCTTGGGTTGTGTCCCCATCATCAAAGCAGAATTGGAGAAACACCTAACGGTTGGTTTCATCTATGCAATTAATTATGTTGAATGGATATCCAATATTTTTCCAGTTTCTAAGCATGATAAATCTATCAGGATTTGTATAGACTTCCATGATCTTAACTTGGCATGTCCTAAAGATGACTTTCTACTCCCTAACATTCATATGATTGTGGACATGATGGCTGGCTATGAGATGTATTCACTTATGGATGGTTTTTCTAGATACAATCAGATAAAAATTGTGCCAGAAGACCAGGAGAAAATGGCTTTCACATGTGCATAGGGAACCTTTTGTTCGAATGTGATACCATTTGGTTTGAAGAATGTTGGTGCTACATATCAGCGAGCTATTACTACAATTTTCTATGACAAGATGCATAGAACCATGGAGGACTATGCTAACGATACTTTGGTCAAAAGTGTTAAATGCAATACTCATCTACAAGATTTAGGTCCCATCTTAGATCGTATGGAAAATTTTAGTCTTCAGCTCAATCCTAAGAAATGCGCATTTGGTGTCACATTAGGGAAGTTGCTGGGATACATTATTTCTACAAAAGGAATTGAGGTAGATTCAGAGAAAGTACAAGAAATAATGGACATGCTACCACCTTGAAACATCAGTTAGATGAGAGGACTACAGGGAAGGCTTCAATCTATTTGTAGGTTTATTTCACAATTGGCAAATAGATCACAACCCTTCACAAAGACCTTACATAAGGGCATGAAATTCAATTAGAGCCAAGATTGTGAGCAAAGCTTAACACAGATCAAACAATATCTTGTCAATCCACGAATCTTGATGCCTCCTATTCATGGGAAGCCTTTTCTTTTATATATTTCAGGCACTGAAACATCTATGGGCATTCTGTTGGCTCAAGAAGATAAGGACAACAAAGAAAGAGCTATTTATTACTTGAGCTAGACACTAGTCTCTTATGAGAAGAACTATAGCATTATTGAGAAAGCTTGCTTGGCAATTGTCTTTTCTTCTCAAAAGTTGAGACATTACATGCTTGCCCACACTGCATGGCTTGTGGCTAAAATAGATCCATTAAAGTACTTTCTCAGTAAGGTAGCTCTTACAAGAAGATTGGCTAAATGGGTTATGATACTCAGTGAGTTTGAAATCCAATACATTGAACGCAAGGCTATTAAGGGATAGGCAATTGCAGACCAGCTGGCTGAGGCACCCATTGAAAGTCTTCTGCCAATGAACATTGATTTCCTAGATGAGTCAATTCGGACACTCATGCACCATAGATGGGTTATGTTCTTCGATGGGTCCTTCACACAACAAGGATCAAGTGTTGGATTACTCTTTATTACACCACAGAGATACTCAATCCCAAAGCATACAAGATTTTGTTTCCTTGTACAAACAACATCAATGAATATGAGGCTTTGATCAATGGCATGAAAATTGCAGCAAAATGGAGAGTGTATCAGTTAGATATCTTTGGTGACTCTCAGCTTATTGTCAACTAGTTTAATGATGTATACCAAAAAAAGGATGAGAAACTAATTCCTTACAAGCACATGGTTGATGACTTAAAGAAGTATTTTGCACACATCACCTTCCAGCAAGTTTCATGAGTAGATAATAAAGCAGTTGATGCCATGGCCACCCTGGCCTCTCTGCTACAAATGCCTAAAAATGATCTTCGACATGAGTTCTTGGTGGAAGTGTTACACTACCTAGCCTATGACACTCTTGATTCTAAGATGATCTGTTCTATTATAGGACAAGAATCATCTTGCTACGATCACATTTATTCCTACCTTTGTAATCAAACCATTCTGGAAGGTTTGACCCAAAATGAGAAATGTTACCTAATCCATAATGCTTCACATTATGTCATTATTGCTTACGATCTATATAGGAGAGGTCTCGATAGAACACTCCTTAGGAGTTTAGAACCCGAAGAGTCCAAATGAGCACTAATTGATGTTGATGAGGGCATTTGTAGATCTCATTCTAATGGCCTGACACTAGCTCGCAAACTCCTTCATGCTAGTTACTATTGGCCCAAAATGGAGCAAGAAGCTATCAAGTATGCTAGGTCCTACAAGCAATGTCAGTTACATGGGAATCTCATCCATGCTCTAGCCAGAGAGCTGATTCTCTCTACTACAACATGGCAATTTCAACAATGGGCCTTTGACTTGGTTGGACAGATCCACCCAACCTCCTCTAATGGACATAAGTTCATTATCATGGCTACAAATTATTTCACGAAGTGGGTAGAGGCAGTACCTCTCACAGTTACTGATGGAAAAACTATAGCACTTTTCATTACAAACTACATCATCTCCAAATATGGTGTACCATCCCCAATAATTACTGACAATGGAGGATAATTCAAGAATAAAGACCTTAAGGAACTGTGCAAGAAATTCAAGATTACACAACATTGGTCTTCCATTTATTACCCCCAAGGTAATGGCCAGGCTTAGGCATCTAATAAGGCGATCCTCAAAATTCTTCATCACACAGTCAATAAGTCAGGGAGAGACTGGCATCTCCAGATCAACCCAGCCTTGTTGGCATATAGGACAAGCATTAGAACTCCAATGAGCATGACTCCCTTTGCTTTGGTGTATGGAGCAGATGTTGTGCTTCCAATAGAGGTTGAGATTCCTACCTTGAGAATCTCTATGAAGGGCCTTATCACTGATGATGACTATAGGATAGCTCGACTTCAAGAGATTGTTTTACTAGATGAACGTCAACAAGTGGCATGTGATCATCTACAAGCATATCAACAAAGAATGGCTAGAAGCTACAATCGAAGGGTCAAGCCATGTGACTTCCAGCTGGGTGATCTCGTCCTGAGAGAGAACCCCAAGACTCAACAACAGTGAGTACAAAAGGGGAAGTTTGAACCAAACTGGCTTAGTCCGTACATCATCAGTATATGGATCTAGTGCTTATCAACTTTTCACAACCAAAGGAAAAGTTCTTAAAGAACCTGTCAACGCTTTCCACCTAAAGCGATTTTACAGTTGATCTGAAATCAATAAGCTCTTTGTACATATCCAAATGTCCTAAAAAAAATCTGAAAATTAGAAAATACCCTAAAAAAAAAATTACCTTGGTGAAAACCTAGCAAATAGGCACCTTGGTAATACCAAATAAAATTGAAAAAAAAAATACAAAAAAAAGAAAAAAAATTGAAAAAAACAAGAAAAGTGCCATTGGTGAAAACTTGGAAACATGCATCATGGTAGCAAGAAAATGGAAATTTCTACCAAGACAGTGAAAACCTGGTAAATAGACACCTCTTGTTCCCAATGCTCCATCTTGCAGTGCATCTTCTAGCTTTCTGTACAGTTGCTTTCATGCTTTCGCTTTCCTACTTTTCTTACTTTTTGCTCATGTATCCATGGATTGAGTCTTGTCACAACTCGGGGGCATTCCCCCTTAGTGTCACTCTTTTCAAAATCCTCCTCATAGGATCTCCTTTGTGACAGTCACAGTGGTCCTCATTGCGTTTTCCTCCTATTGCTAGTGTCACTCCTTCCAAGATTCTTCTCATAGGATCTCCTTCGCGATAGTCACCAGTGGTCCTCACTGCATCTGCCTACTATCACTAGTGTCACTCTTTTTGAGATTCTCCTCATAGAATCTATTTTGCAATAGTCACCAATTGTTTCAACTATGTCTACCTACTGTTGCTTGAGTTATGTCTCCAGATTCCTTTATGGAAGATCTCTCTTGCATCAATCACTGGTCATCTTGGTTGTGTCTGTCTACTATTGCTTAGTCCCCTTTAGGTTCTTCATTTTCAAGATTCCTCTTTGACCTTAGTAACTAGTCAGTCTGACTATGTATGCCTACTATTGTCACCCTACTAAAGAGATTTCTTTCAAACATATTATGGATACTGACACCTGACATCAATCCCAAAAACATTGAACTTAAAAAGACGTACTTTTTTAAATATGCTGAGCATTTTCCTTGTTTTCTTTGTTTTGCTTTATCATATCTCCTCGAGCAACTCGATGATGTCATCTTCAACTAGAGAAGTAATGACTGGGAGCATGATATTTTCTTTGCTTTCTATTTGTGATTTAGTGCTAATTAGTTGACATATGCCTATAAGACGGGTGTCCACTATAAGATCCTCCATCTTGTATTGGATGGTCGTGTGTACCTTGACTCCTTTTATATGAATATGTCAATAATGTTGGTTCTTCTCCTTGTTTGTTGGAGTGAACTCTTCATGTCAAGTAAATACTAATACTTGTCCTGCTAAGTGAATGTATGGGTCACTGCGAGTATATCTAGCACACTTCTGTCTCAGGTTACGAACACAAGGGTCATTGTGGATAGAATAAATATTGAATACTTAACATAAGATGGATCTCTCATGTGTTTGGTGTGTTTGTATGCATGCAACATTCAGGTCATCCTAACATTTATGCTTTGATGCTTATGTTAACTTTCTACATTAAAAGGGACAAATGTTTTGGTCATTCTGGCTTCTTCTGCCTCGAATGTTTACATTTAATCCTGAGAAACCAATGACGTACGTTATATTTATATTTTCATGATCGTAATGTCAGTGGGAATTGTATGACCTATGAGCTTTGTTCTATATCTAGTGATGATTAAATATCGAGGCTTGGTAACTATTGTCACTTAGGTTTGCACCCTTGTCAAAGGCCTATGTGCGAGGACAACCTAGTGAAACATAGAAACAACCTCCAAGCTGTAGGACTTGAACTATGAGGTTGAGTCTCCGGAGAAGGCTAGCTTCCTCTTACTGTCAGGGTGCACCTATCTATTCTCAGAAGGGAAAAAGAAAAGAGAGCGTCAAAGCAAATCTACCTAGTCTAATCTAAGGTGGTGATGCACCAAAATAGAGTGTTTAGACTCATTCCTGCCCATATATATACTACAAAACCAGAATAACATACAAAATTCATACACATCCAGACTTATATCGATCAATAATCACATATAGATCAGAAAAAACTAATCGAATGACACTAGGAAAAGGAAATTTCACTTATGTATTATCTGATAGGCCAAAGATAGATACAGTATGTAGATCATTGATCTCAACAATACACCAATGGGAGGCAAAGTGATGCACATTCACACTGATGGCTGAAAGAGATGATACAGGCTATTACATGGCTCAGAGACAAAGGGGTTTTACACTGCAAGTCTGCAAGCAGTAGCAGGGAAAATCAGAAAGAATCGACCTTTAGAACAAATCACGAAATTGCCTTTATAGATCAGGCACAACTGAAGATTTCCGCGTTACATTCACTTCTTACCTACTGGCATTAACTTCCCATCTTGAGAATCCAATCGGGGATCTAGATTGAAATCCTGGCCTGCATACCGAGAAATCTCATTTCTTTCTGAGAAGAGCCTGGAGAAGATAGAAATGACGCCACAACATTCCCTAACATGGTAGATGGATCGACTGGATGGGTGGAGTGTCCTTATGTCCTGCATTCATTCCTGGTAGGTCAAAAATGATTGCGAAGATCAGATTGCAAGATACATCGATCGCCTCTGCATCTTGGTTCATGAATCAAACTGGCCTATTAGTCAACCCGATTTCTTATATGCCGACTAGGCCATGCAGGCCAATCGTAATCCTTTGTCTTGCCACTTGGAGAGTCCCTCCACGGTTGACCGTCTGCAAACTAACTGCGCCAACCTTATCATCTAACCATTGGCCATTAGCTAATCGCCACGTCAAAAATCAAACCGCGAGGACACGTGTCTTTCGAGCGCTAACTCGCTATTGTAAAATCCGCACAGTTCCTCCATGGTGAGATAGCGCCGACCCTAGATTTCTGTAGATCTGATGGTGGAGAATCCACCCCTTAATGCACTAGTCGTATCAAGAAATTTGGCCCCTCAACAAATCTGTGTTCTGACTCGGCACACAGGGTTTTTTCTGATTCACCGTGGACTCTCTTTCCTGTGACTAGGCTCACTTTGAATCGGTGCCACCTCAATGATGCATCTAGCGAGACCTGACCCCACCGACACGTGTCAATCGGGCGTGATGTCACCATGGTAAAAATCTTGCAGCTTCACTAAGGTGACATGGCACCTATCATTGATCTTTTCTCATCCGACAGTCACGAACTCAACCTCCTGTAACCCTCCGCTCCTATTGATTCACCAAGCCCGCTAATACATGGCATCCTCCTATTGGTTTTCTAGTCCCCGCACCCTAATTGCTTATGACGGCATGAAATGCAGCCCTGCCAGGACACGTGGCGCACGGGCGCTATGTCGTTGATGCTAAAGTTTGAGCAATTCTCGATGGCGAGATAGTGCCAGCCGTAGATCTTTGCAGATCTGACGATCAGAGCAACATTGTACTTCACTCGCTATCCCTCCTAAAAACTACTAGGCCCGTGGTTGTCGTGTCCTGACATATACACATGGAATCATCTGATTGTTGAACCCGAGACTTGATCCATAGAATGGCCACGCGGCAGATGGGCGCTATGTCGCCATGATAATATCTGTGCATCTCTGCCATAGTGAGATGGCGCCATCCGTTGATGCAATCAAATCTAATGGTGGAGATCGCAAACCTTGACTATGCCAACCGTACTGATAGAGACTCTAGCCTAGTTACACCCGGCAGTTCCTTATTGGCCCAGCGGAACACCACCAAGCAATCTTGCGACTTGGCCTCATAGGGTGACCACGTGTCGACCAGGCGCCATGTTGCTATGGGAAAATTGAGGCTAAATTCCCATAGCGCCATAACCCCCAACCGATGACATGTCCCTATCTGTGCATGGTTCCTTTTAATTCGTTGTCGTGGCACCAGGCTCCGCCAACTGGGTAGATGAGGTACATAATGGGGCCCAATATTTTGTCTGAAGCTCTCGCTGTTTATTTTCTCTGGCCTGCCAAACTTTACCCAACTGTCGCAACATTTTTTTGGCAACATGACGCGCCCGCTGACGTGAGCATCTCTGCCAGGCGCTATGTCACCATGATAATTTTTTGGTTGGCGTGCGATAGCGCCATAGCGCCTGCGGCGTCGAGAAAATTTCTCGACCCGCCCTCCGTTGTAGTCCACCCGCTGGGACCACCAAACACGTGTCAATCGGGCGCGATGTCACTGACACTATCTCCCATGCAACTTCTGATGACGGGATCACGCTTACCGTCGATCCATCTAAAATCTGATGGAAGAGAAACTTTGGCGAGTTGGGGCATTAAAATAACAATTTTTTAGGCTAACCATTGAACAGGCCGCAGATTTGAATTTAAATCTTTTGGCGGTAAAACCAGAGGTAACACTTCTGGTGACTCGTAGGGGGCATGAGCCTGCTCAATGCATGACCAGTGTCTAAGAATGATCCATTGGGCTATGGAGTCGGAAAGAGGACTAGGAGGAAAAAAGCTGAGAGCTGCAAGAACCCTAACCCTTAAGGAGGAAATCAAAACATTAAAAACCCTTAAGGTTCTAACTCTGCTTCTATGAGTGGAAACAAAAAAAAAATAGGACCTCCTCAGCAGCGTGAGACATGTCAAAAATGACTCAGGAAGAGAGCCATGTGCTCGTGCACTTATTGCAAAATAGAAACAAGCAGGAAGCAACTGGATTAACTATGTACATGGATTCACAACCCTTCATAAATAGGGCTTCAGATAGATCCCATTGACTGGAATGGGTAGAATTTCACCACTTGGCCTTCTTAGTTGGAATGCATTGGCCTGTTTGCAACTAGAAATCAGATAACGACCACTCCATAATGGGTCAAATTTGGAGTGCCTTCCTGGTTTTGCTCTGTCTGAGTCCCACTTGAGAACTAAATCTCCCTCTCTGAAGATTCTGGCCCTTGCCTTCTTGTCAAAATTCCTCTTCATCTGTTGCTGGTGAATCTCTAGAGTTTTCATGGCTTTGTTTCTCTTTTCTTCCAACTCAATTAGTTCTGCCATTCTTACTGACATGGCATCATCTTCAACCAGTTCCAACTGATGAGCCAACTCCAAGGATGGGAACTCCAATGAGATTGGGAGTCTAGCTTCCCTACCATATACTAGCACAAAAGGTGAATTCCCAATAGATCTCTTGGGTGTTATCCTATCAACCCACAGAGCAGTCCTTAATTTCTTGTGCCAGGTCCTCTGATTGTCTTCTATTGTCCTCTTCATAATTCTGATCAGATTCTTGTTGGAAGATTCAGCCAAACCATTACCCTGAGGATAGTAGTTCAATGATGTGCTCAGGTAGATATTGTGATTCATGGCCCATGCAAAAATTTGGGTTCCAACAAAAGACTTGGCATTATCTGAGATGATAGTAGAAGGAGCACCAAATCTAGATACAATTCCATCAAGGAATTCAACAACTGATGGCTCTGTGGCATCCTTCAAGGCAACTGCCTCTGTCCACCTAGTGAAATAATCAGTAGCAGCCAAGATCCATTTATGACCTGCACTAGATGGAGGATTAATGGGGCCTATAAAATCCAACCCCCACTGAGTGAAGGGCTGATCCACCTGAATAGGATGAAGAGGAAGAGCTGCAAGTCTCTGTTTGCCTGAGAAAAAAGCACATTTCTCCCATTTCCTCACATACCTGTAACAATCATGGAACAGAGATGGCCAATAATATCCAGCCCTCATGATCTTCATAGCGGTTGTTCTTGCAGAGAAGTGGCCGCCATCAGGGCCATCATGGAGTTCTCTAATCACCCTTTCAGCTTGATTCACTTCAACACACCTCAACAGGGTCCCATTAAAATCCCTCCTAAATAGGATATCGTCAATCACAACATAGGGAATGGATTGTAGTCTATATTGTCTTCTTTTAGTTCTGTCCAATCCCTGAGGGTATCCATTCCCTAATAAGAAATTCTTCATGTCATTTATCCAGCTCCTTGGACCGTCAGTGTACCTTTCCTCCTTCTGCTCTGCTATCACCATGGAAACTTCTTCATCTGAGTTCTAATCTGATAACATTTCTTTACATAATCCTCTTCCTCTTACCAATTTGGTAATCTGAATGTCAACATCATATTCCATTACCCTAGTGATCCATCCAGCTCTCTTCTAACTGACATCTTTGTTTAACAGGAAGTCTTTTACACTTGCATGGGGTACCAACAAATGGATCTTATTATGGGATAAGAGGTGTCTGAACTTCTTCAAGGCTCTAATGACTGCAAGGGCTTACTTCTCAACAAAGCTATACTTATCTTCATATTCCTTAAACCCTTCACTAAAGAAGGCTATGGGCTGCTCCTCATTCTTGTCATTTGTTTGGGTCAAGACAACAGAGATGCTTGACTCACCACCTAAAGTGTAGAGGATGAAATCTTTCTCAAATTTTGGGTTCATGAGGGTAGGGGCCGATGCTATGGCTGCCTTGATCTTTTCAAAACTCTCCTTCCCCTCCTTGGTCCATGAGAAGACCATATCTTTCTTGAGCATGGTTGTAAGGGGTTTCACCATGGTGGCAAGATTAAGAATAAACCTTCTTACAAAATTTATCCTACCAAGGAAACTTTGTAGCCCTTTCTTGTGTTTAGGGAGAGGAAGGGCAAGTATTGCTTTTGTCCTTTCTGGATCAACGGTCAATCCATCCTTAGATACAATGTGTCCCAATAGTTTTCCCTGGTTTGTAGCAAAGACACATTTGGTTGGGTTGAGAGATACCCCAAACTCTCTACATCTTAGAAATACCTGTCTCAAATGATCACAATGATCCTCCACATTCTTGGAATACACAGTTATATCATCGAGGTATACCAAGACAAACTTGCCAATTAATCTTCTGAAAGCTACCTCCATTGCCTTTTGGAATGTGGCACCTACATTTGTTAATCCAAATGGCATTTTGCAATAAGAATAGGTGCCCCATTTAGTAGTAAATGATGTCTTGTATCTATCAGACTCTTTAACCAGCACTTGATTATAACCAGAAAACCCATCAAGAAAAGAGAATCTCCTTGACCCACTAACCTTGGACAGAATTTGCTCCATAGAAGGGAGAGGATGGTGATCTTTAAGGGAAGCCTGATTAAGATCCCTAAAGTCCACACACAATCTGATTTCTCCATTCTTCTTCCTCACAGGGACAAGGTTAGCTACCCATGATGAGTGTTTGATGGGAAAAATTATGTTAGCCTCAATCACTTTGGATAGTTCTTTCCTCATTAAAGGTTCAATCTTGGGATTCACTGGCCTCTATTTTTGCCTTACTGGTTTGACCCTATCAACTAAATCTATGGTATGCTGAAACAAACTAGGGTCAAACCCTTTTAAATCATCATATGTCCAAGCAAATACATCACTAAATTCTTGACATAGATGAATGAAATCTTCTTGCTCAGCTTTAGAACATACCTTCCCCATGTTAAGAGATTTTCTATCAGCAATAGTAACTGGGGCATGGTCATCCTTTTCTGCAGCTAGATTCATCCCTTTGCCTCTTGTTTGATCATCAAGATTAAAGATGCCCTCCAAGGTAATGAGACCCTTGGGTAGCTTGTTGGAACTGAGATGAATGATCTGATCACCATATTGATCTTGTAGTCTTAGCTGATTTCTCTCTGAAAATTCTGCTTCATTCTGAAGAAGCTCACAATTTGCTCATCAGACTCGAACACTTGCCAATGAGTATTATTATCAGGAACAGCAGGCCTCACCACTACCCTTATTTTTTGTTTCTTTTCTTCCTCAAGATTCCCTGGCACATCATAAGATGCACCCACTACTGCAAGTCTGTCAGCATGTTTATTTCCTTTCCTAGGAATGCTCTGAATGTTAAATGCATTGAAACCCTCAAGCAAATCCTAGACTCTATGTTTATAAGACTTGAGCAGGCCATTTTTGGTGATATTCTGATTTCTCACTTGGTTCACTACCAACTCGCTGTCCCCGTATACTTTCAGGGCTTGAATTCCCCTCTTTTGGGCAAGTAGGAGACCTTAGATCAAGGATTCATACTCGGCCACATTATTGGTACAACTGAATTGGAACCTAAAAGAGAAGTAGTATCTTATTTGTGTAGGAGAGATCAACATAACACCAGCCCCTGATCCATTTCTATTCCTTGAGCCATCAAAGTACATACTCCATACTCCATTTATGTCGTCATTAGTCCTAACAAGGTCAGGAACTTGAACCTCCTTCTCTATTATGCAATATGTACTAAGGCCTGTCTCAAGGGTTTCTGACATAGGTTCAAATTGACATGTATTTGCCCACTCATCCAAGAAGAAATCAGGAATCTCTGCTATGGAAGTGACAGGCTCGTTTACTATGTTATTTTCGTTCACCTCTAGGATAGGGCAATTCATATTGATGAAGTTGGGAGTGTAGGGTTCAGTGTGGTGAAGCGCTTGAGGTTCTGCTCTTATTGAAGCATTGGCCTTATATCTGGTCTTAAATGACATGTAAGACCAATCAGCAGATATGAATCCACCACTTTGAGCAGTGAAGTCTCTCGAAAGATAGATGGCAAAATAGGGCTTAACCTCAGCAACAGATATGTCTTGAATCACAGTACAACCAGGGCATGCATGTAGGGCCATTTCCACACTTCTAAGGATGCCTACGGTTTTTACAGTACTCCCATCTAGTTGTAACACATCCCTAACAATGGGCTCATATCTCATCCCTAAAGCATCAGCAACACACCTAGGCATTACTGAGCTGCTAGCCCTCGAATCTATCATGCAATTATGGACTAATTTGCCCCCTATAATCAAAGAAACATAAAATGGAGGAGGTCTAACCTTTTTATTTGCCTCCACATCTCCTGCTGGTTGTACTAAACTAGTGGCACTCTCCATGGTAGATGACTGATCCTTGGGCTCAATCCTTTCCAATTCTTGCTGCAGCATCTTCCTCTGCATTGGTATGGTAGCAATAGCATCCCACATGGAAATTTTTACATTGGTCTTCTTCATTTTCTCTACCACACTTAATGGGGCACTAGGGATTTTGGTAGAAACTTTGGGGGCTGCACTTACAAGAGGTTGAGATGGGGCAACAAAAGGATCACTTGCGTCCTCATTTCTCGGACCTTGCTTTTGCTGTTGTGAAGTGTTTGTCTGCTCATTTTCTGTTTGTGTGTTAGGTATAACACTTAAAGTTGAGGCCTACTTAGGAGAAGGAGGAGCAACATGTTCCATAGCTCTCTTCTTGCTTCTTGTTTTATGAGCAACGGAGTCCTGGTTTACATTACAATGTTCCTCCATCTGGTGATTCATAAAAGAGCAATCACCCTACCTCTGAACATATGAGGCTTCCTTGGGATGATCTTCTTTGTGTGATTGCTTTAATGTGGACTCCTAGACAGTTAGGGCCAAATAAGATTCTACTTTCTAACACAAGTACTAGGTATAAGAATAGTTACATGAAGGACAAAAATCTTGGTCTTGGGCCAAGTTATTTTGAGGGACCATAGCTCTGTTATGATTTGAGCTTGAAGCAGAAGCATGACTATTCTACCTATTCTGATCAAAAGAGCTATTCCACTGATTAGGAGGCCTACCACTGCTTGGAGCCTGATATTACAATTGGGGAGGCTTGCCACCTTGGGCCTGCTGCCTTTCTAAGGCCACCACCTTGTTACTCATCTTTTGTATTAGAGAAAAACTATCCTCTAGTCTCTTCCCTTGGTCCTTCAACTCCCTCCCCTGCTCTTGTAATTTTTTATCCAGGGTCTTTTCTCTTTTATCTACGTTCAATACTAGACCTTGGAGCATTTCCTTGAGTTCATCTATTCCGTTTGAGGATGTGGAAGCTTGGGGAACTGGAGTAAGGGCTTGCGATGTAGACATTGTAGGGAGAGGGGCTATTGCTGGTTGGTGGTTGGGAACATCAGGAAAGAAAGGCATAGGAGGCCTTGGAGCCAACTTTCCCCCTTGTATTAGAATGTTCTCAGCTTTTATGGCTGTCTCATAAGCATTAGGTAAGGTATCTCCTCCCATAGTTTGGATTGTGGTGGCAATATCACTATTAAAAGCTCTAAGGTAATGCAAGAAGGCATTACCAAGGGTAGGTTTCACTATAGTAGGTATTCTATCCCATGTCTTTTGGAATCTGTAATTAAAATCAGTCATACATTCATGGGGGGCTCTTTTTATTGTAGTCATCTGCTCTAATAGTGACAAATGGTCACTCTTATCCTCAAAATGTTTGCATAATCCTACTCCTAGTCCATTCCAATCAGTTATGGGACCATGAGCTAAGCTTCTATACCACTGTAATGCTTTTCCTTTTAAAGATGAGGCTAGAAGTCTGATAGCAACATCATCTTCTATAATACCATGAATATTGTAGACATTCACTACCTCTTGGATATGCTCTAGGGGGGAAATAGAAGTTTCACTAGTAAAATCAGGTATGCTTTTTAGTGCAGCTACTGGTATATCATGTCTTTGGGCTAACAACAGAGGACTTCCACCATTAAAGGTGGCAAAAGGATGAACTCTTGGCTGTGCCATATAAACAAGTGTTCTATTGATGAGTGTTGATGGCAATCTAGGCTGAGTTCGGATAGTAGGAGAAGTAGAGACAGATCTCACAGGTATATTGATTGTTACTCCACCTCTAACTGGTGATAATGAAGCTCTAGCCCTCCTTCTTCTAGGACTTGAAAGTGAGAGTTCTTGATATTGAAAATTACCTCTAGAAGATGCCCTTGTTTCAGCTCTGGGCATGAATTTCTGCAACTTTGGCCTGAAAACAGATTTGTTGATGCTCAGAGTCGCCAAGTACTTGATGAATCAGCCTCTTGAAGGCTTGAATACTGAACCTAGCACTACTTCTTCAGCATTAATCTTAGAAGCTCTTTCTTCTTTTGACACCAGTAGACATGAAATCTTCTGATATTTGTCCCACCGGGCATGCCAAAAACTATTGTCACTTAGGTTTGCACCCTTGTCCAAGGCCTATGTGCGAGGACAACCTAGTGAAACATGGAAACAACCTCCAAGCTGTGGGACTTGAACTATGAGGTTGAGTCTCTGGAGAAGGCCATCTTCCTCTTACTGTCAGGGCACACCTATCTATTCTCAGAAGGGAAAGGGAGAAAGAGAACGTCAAAGCAAATCTACCTAGTCTAATCTAAGGCAGTGATGCACCAAAACAGAGTGTTCAGACTCATTCCTGCCCATATATATACTACAAAACCAGAATAACATACAAAAGTCATACACATCCAGACTTATATCGATCAATAATCACATACAAATCAGAAAAAACCAACTGAATGACACTAGGAAAAGGAGATTTCACTTATGTATTATCCGATAGGCCAAAGATAGATACAGTATGCAGATCATTGATCTCAACAATACACCAATGGGAGGCAAAGTGATGCACATTCACACTGATGGTTGAAAGAGATTATACAGGCTATTACATGGCTCAAAGACAAAGGGGTTTTACACTGCAAGTCTGCAAGCAGTAGCAGAGAAAATTAGAAAGAATCGACCTTCAGAACAGATCACGAAATTGCCTTTATAGATCAGGCACAACTGAAGATTTCTGTGTTACATTCACTTCTTACCTATTGGCATTAACTTCCCATCTTGAGAATCCAATCGGGGATCTGGATTGAAATCCTAGCCTGCATACCGAGAAATCTCATTTCTTTCTGAGAAGAGCCTGGAGAAGATAGAAACGGCGCCACAACATTCCTTGACATGGTAGATGGATCGATCAGATGGGTGGAGTGTCCTTATGTCCTGCATTCATTCCTGGTAGGTCAAAAATGATCACGAAGATCAGATCGCAAGATATGTCGATCACCTCTGCATCTTGGTTCATGAATCAAACTGGCCTATTAGTCGACCCGATTTCTTATATGCTGACTAGGCCATGCGGGCCAATCATAATCCTTTGTCTTGCCACCTGGAGATTCCCTCTGCGGTTGACCACCTGTGAACTAACTGTGCCAACCTTATCATCTAACCACTGGCCGTTAGCTAATTGCCACATTGAAAACCGAACTGCCAGGACACGTGTCTTTCGAGCGCTAACTCACTATTGTAAAATCCGTGCAGTTCATCCATGGCGAGATAGCACCGACCCTAGATTTCTATAGATTTGATGGTGGAGAATCCACCCCTTAATGCGCTAGTCGTATCAAGAAATTTGGCCCCTCGACAAATCTGTGTTCTGACTCGGCACACGGGGTTGTTTTTGACTCGCAGTGGACTCTCCTTCCTGTGACTGGGCTCCATCCGAATTGGCGCCACCTCAATGATGCATCCGACGAGACCTGACCCCACCGACATGTGTCAATCGGGCGCGATGTCACCATGGTAAAAATCTTATAGCTTCACTAAGGCGACATGGCACCTACCGTTGATCTTTTCTCATCTGACGATCACGAACTCGACCTCCCGTAACCCTCTGCTCCTATTGATTCGCCGAGCCAGCTAATATGTGGTGTCCTCCTGTTGATTTGCTAGTCCCCCCACCCTAACTTCTTCTGATGGCATGAAATGTAGCCCCGCCAGGACACGTGGTGGACGGGCGCTATGTCGCTGATGCTAAGGTTCGGGCAGTTCTCGATGGCGAGATAGCGCCAGCCATAGATCTTTGCAGATCTGACGATCAGAGCGACATCGTACTTCACTCGTTGTCCCTCCTAAAAACTACTAGGCCCATGGTTGTTGTGTCCTAACATATACACATGGCATCATCTGATTGGTGAACCCGAGACTTGATCCATAGAATGGCCACATGACGAATGGGCGTTATGTCGCCATGATAGAGACTCCAGCCTAGTTACACGCGGCGGTTCCTTACTGGCCCAGCAGAACACCACCAGGCAATCTTGCGACTTGGCCTCATAGGGTGACCACGTGTCGACCAGGCGCCATGTCGCTATGGGAAAATCGAGGCTAAATTCCCATAGCGCCATAATGCCCAACTGATGACATGTCCCTATCTATGCGTGGTTCCTTTTGATTCGCTATCGTGGCACCGGGCTCCACTAACTGGGCAGATGAGGTACATAATGGGGCCCAATATTTTGTCTGAAGCTCTTGCTGTTTATTTTCTCCGGCCCACCAAATTTTACCCGACCGTCACAACATTTTTTCGGCAACGTGATCTGCCCGCCGACATGAGCATCTCCGTCGGGCACTATGTCGCCATGATAATTTTTCGGTTGGCGTGCAATAGCGCCATAGTGCCTGCGGCACCGAAAAACTTTCCCGACCCACCCTCCGGTTTAGCCCACCCATCAGGCCCACCAAACACATGTCAATCAGGCGCGATGTCGCTGATACTATCTCCCGTGCAACTTCTGATGACGAGATCGTGTCGACCGTCGATCCATCTCAAATTTGACGGAAGAGAAACTTTGGCGAGTCGGGGCATTAAAATAAAAAAAATTTAGGCTAACCGTTGAACAGGCTGCAGATTTGAATTTAAATCTTTTGGTGGTAAAACCAAAGGTAACAATAACCAGACCCAGGGTTGCATTTAACATAGTCTTGCATTACATACTTCATTTGCATAAGCAAGCAATTTGATGGTCATTCTATTCTTACCCTTTGTAATGAAATATTGGGGGCACCTCCACATTTATTAGGTTTCTCCATGGCTTCACAAGCGTTTGATCTATCGATTTGTGTTTCTCGATGAAGTACATGTCACTATCAAGCAAAAACACGCAACACTACATGAGATGTCAGTCCATTTCCATATGCATTGCATCCATATACTCATAATATCTACTCTACATGCTCATAATCACATCAAATCATAATACATATGCATTCATATCAAACCCAAACATACATCTCATCATCATCATATTGACATCTTATGTACATCAAAGTAAAGGAAAACAGACAATGACATGTACACAGGGATACTCAGCTCAAGATCTCATATATATATATATATATATATATATATATATATATATATATATCAAAAGAATGGATCAGTACAAAAAAATGGGTGCTACTCATGCGCAATCAATAAAAAATGATACATGTGGTGCTGGCACACCAGTCGATTTATAGCCAGAGATCAAAATTAGAGTTAGACATAGAGTGTCTAACTCTGTCCCATACCCTCACCTCTAGGAGGAGTAGGAGTAGCAGGTGGTAGATGTGGCAGTGGCATATCTGGTCTAGCAGGAGGTCGTGTGCCTCTAGACTCTCACATGTACTAAGAAAAGTGTTGAACCTATAGTGTCTCATATGGTATTGCACTCGTCTATGTAGCATAATAGTAGGTAAACCGAGCTGACTGAAAGCAGATCTCATCCTGTGCTAGCTCCAATCTCTGCTCAGCAATCTCCTTGTCCTCTCTCCATCGATCTATCTCTTACTGTCTCTCCACCAGCTGGGTATCTTAGACTACCACTGAAATTTGTGACTCTCCTAACTATTAGGAGGCCACACAAATCCACTCTCGGTATCGTCGTACCATGTCCTGCACCCAACCTATTGACTGATCTGGCATATCCTCATCGAACATCTCTGGTGCCTATAGCTATGGCGGAACCTCCTACTGTGGTGGCACCTACTATTGTGGAGCCTCCTACTGAGGGGCATACTCCTCTTTCCTCTATCTCTGCCACCAACTATGTCATGTCTCACTGCTCCTGGCACCTAGGTCTAATCCCATCTGATGTGGGGGAATCTGTATCTACTGTACCTAGTGTCGAACCTATGACTGCTATTGTGGCTGACCTAGCATTTTGGCTATGCTTGCTGCTACTGGGGCACCTACCTCTATGCCTACCCTACTATCCCCAGTGGATCTATAAATCATGGGAATGGATGGCTGATCAAAAATGTCTAATATGCAAGTGTCATCCCTATATCTACTACCTCTAGCAGGTAGTCCCACTGAACTGTAGCTAGGCTATGAATATCAATCATGGATCATCTTAGATCCATCTATGGTGGCCATCCCTACTCAACATCCTTTTGCAACCTGGCATAGGCACAATACTTAGCAAAATGTCTTGTGGTTGGTCATACTGCCACCACACTTGTGAGGTCACAAATCTCTCTATGACTGATGTGGTCCTACCCACCAAAGGTCGAGAACAAAACATTCATGGTAACTCTTTGGGGGCATCATCCCAGTCCTTTGTCTCTCACCAAGGTTGCCATACAATGGACACCAGGTCATCAAGAAGTATCCTCTAGTGCTCAGTCTTACCCAAGTGGACCTAGGCAATGTGGCCTTGATATCTGCATATATAGGGCTCCATGGGCTCTCTCGCATCCTCAAAAATGGGCTTGCATACGAGAAGGTGCTCCCATGCCCAAACCTATAAGATGTACACTCCAGCTATCATCATCTTCTTCTCGTGGAAGATGACCTCATGCATCTCATGGAAAAGATGGGCCAACATGCACTAACCCCACCCAAAGATCTCAGGTGCCTCCAACATCTTGCAAAGCATGTCTCCCCCCCTACACTCCAAACCATGCTATCCTCTATTAGGACATAAGAAATAGCTCAAAAATATAGCCAACATAGATGCCAGCCTGTGTGTTGATCCATAGGTGTGCATTAGCTCATCCTAGCTGATAGTCCTGCCCCTTGGTAGATCTCTCCCAAACACAATAGACAGTGCCTCTATACCTGCTCTGGACACTATATCATAAATAACCTAGGCACCATGAAAGGAGATACTCAGTATCCTCTATCTATCCTCTGGGGTTATCCTCATCTCACCCATCAGCAAATGAAAAGTGTTCGTCTTTGAATGGAAATGCTCCACCAAAGCTATCAGCAAGTCATGATTTACCATCACAGCTAGAATCTGGCACAATGAAGACAAACCCAGAGCAATGTGTGCCCGATCAGCATCATCGAGACTCCACAATAACTCCCCATATGGTGGGTAATGCGATCTGAAAGTGACATCACCGAAGACTTCCTACACGCACAACAAAAATGACAAATGAAACAATTAGTATCAAGTTCTAAATGATACACCAAAACAAATAAAAATACAATTTTTGAGCATGAAATTTAAACTTTTAAGCATGACTATAACGGGATTTTGCGAAAAGTTTGTGAAATCTTGTGTGAAGCCGTGAAATTTCACATGAAGTTCATCAAGTCTCGCATGATCTTAAAACTCACACGAAGAATCATGTCATCATGCGAGAAAATATCTTTGTGGACGAAAGACAAATTCCCTTTGCATGAAGAATCTCGTTCTTTGTGCAAGAGATAAATGCCTCCCACACGAAGATGCTCCCACCATGCACGAAGAAATAGCACACCCTATTTCTTCGTGTGAAGAAAGAAGATCTTCACGCAAAAGAAGATAGGTCTCATGCGAAGACCATTTGGACAACCCTAAAACATGCTAAAATACGCAATAAATAACCTCGTAAAGTGTGAAAGTGAAAGTACAAAGATTGAAAATTGATGACTCACCGATGGTTCGTAGTCTGCTGGTCGGATGTGTCATCTAGAGTGCTCAAAATGATGTTATCTCACGTTCACTGCCATTTCTCTCTCAGAGCTCAAAATCACTAGAAGACAAAAGCACAAATGAGTTTGAAAATATCAACTTGGACCCTTATATAGCTGTTGACCAAATTTTTCAAAGTGCTTGGATTTGTGCAAAAATCACCTCTTGGCTAATTGGACCATTCTGGATCCATTTTTAGGATCGAATTTGAAATTTGACACACCTAAATGCCTCAAAAATGTGTTTTAAAATTTTGGGGACTGATGCGATCAAACGCTTGTGCTGTCTGAATTTATTTGATATCTTGGGATTCCTGAAATCCTTCAATTCTAAATTCTTGATATTTTCAAAATTCATTTTGAAAATTTTCAACTCAAGTCAACCATTCTTAATTTTGGTCAACTCCTTGGTCAAACTTGGTCTTTTGGACCTTGAAATCACTTTAAATTGACTTCCCATTTTCTTAAGATCGTTCTGATCTCTTCATATTTTCTCCTGATCATTCTGATCTCTTCTATGTTCTACTAAACCTTGGATTTCTTCTGTATCTTTCATCATTCTACTTTACATCATATTTTTGGTGTCTCATCTTTGAATTTTCCTCCCGAGGGGACAGGATGATTACATCATTAAACTTGCATTTCAAATCAATATGAATCTTCATCGCTTGGGACATCTTGTTCCTATCTTATGTCCTCGTTATTTGGAGGATCTCATCACTCAGGGCATCTTGCTCCCTTCTATCTGGCATCTTTGCTATCTAGCTTATCTTTTCATCAACTAATCAATCTTATAACAACTATTCTCAGAGTTTGATGGATAGGTATTGGGACAATCCAAACCCTGACTCCTAAGGATCAAGCCTCATTTTGAGGATGATTCTATGACTCATAATTTGACCTTTCTATCTTTTATCAATCTCAAGTATCTAGGTGTTCTATCTAGATCCTTGAAGGTTAAGCTTCGTTTTGGAGAGAATCTTCAAAATGCTGTCAATCTTAGGTATCTAGGTATTCTATCTGGATCCTTGAAGGTTAAGCTCTATTCTAGAGATAATCTTCTAAATGCTATCAATCTCGAGTATCTAGGTGTTCTATGTGGATCCGTGAAGGTTGAGCTCTATTCTAGAGATAATCTTCTAAATGCTATCAATCTCAGGTATCTAGGTGTTCTATCTGGATCCTTGAAGGTTAAGCTCCATTCTTGAGATAATCTTCTAAATGTTGTCAATCTCAAATATCTAGGTGTTCTATTTGGATCCTTGAAGGTTAAGCTCCATTCTGGAGATAATCTTCTAAATGCTTATCAATCTCGGGTATCTAGGTGTTCTATCTAGATCCTTAAAGGTCATACTTCATTTTGAAGAAACCTTTTAAATGCTTATCAATTTTAGGTATCTAGGCATTCTGCTTGGATTCCTTGGGATTAAGCTCTATTCTAGAGATAGTCCTTAAAAGCTAATCAATTGGTCTTTGTATCATCAACTTACGAACCAATCTCATATTTGCATCATGCTTTCTAATTTTCTTTGAATTGAACGTGTTGTTCACACATTCATTCAAAGAGGGGCAAAATGTAATACCCCAAAATTGGCTTATTTCCACGATCACCAATTTTGGTATATTTCTGATCAATTCTAAAGTCTTATGTCACTAGGCAATTCTTATTCTCGTACTCCCTACTTGACTTAATTTTCAAATGTAGAAAACCTAAATCTTCATTAATCAGACTCTTTATTTAATTCCTATAGTATTGACTCACATTAGTCACATTAAACCTATTGATTAAGATTTAATTTAAATATTAAGTATTTATACTTTAATTAAATTAAATTTCTCCTAAGGCTAACGTACTATAGGAATTAAATTTATTTAATTTAATAAATATGCCTATTTTAATTAATTAAAAAAATTTATTTAATTAAATGGAGAAGCTACTTATAATTAATTAAGCAAAGTTATTTAATTAAATGGGAAGTCATTCCTAATTAATTAAGTGAAGTTATTTAATTAAATAAGAAAAGGTAATTATGAGAGCATATCTCATTTTATTAAATTAAATATCTCTCCAAAATCTCTCTTCAGTTCAAAAAAGTGAAATTCCTAGTTCACTACTGATCAAATTGGAAATGACTCAGATCACTTACTCTGACACTAAAATCCATCTGGGTTGACTGACTCTTACACTCAAATATGAGTTAGTTAACTCCCTTTAATTTGGGGATCTTCCTTTATGATTGAATCTCACCTTTAATCCTGACCATTGATTTAAATCAATCTCAACTATTGATGGATTTCAGGAAAATCTATTTAAGAGACCCTCATCTCTTCAATTTAGAGGAGGAATTAGAATTTTCATTGAATTGCTACCAAATTGCATACTCATTTGAAGCTTATTGCATTTTCAATTGACTCTCATTTAGCTTAATTTTCATATAGAAGTAATATGCATACATTTTAGCATAGTTTTTTTTTTACATGTTCTTAGATTAAACATGCATACTCCATTCTAGATTAATCTACATTCTCATATAGATTAGTCACATTTTCTTTTAAATCCTTCATTCATAGAGGGTCTGGTTGCTTAAAACCTCAAATCTGAGGATATCTAACAAGCAATTCCCTTTAGATAGAAGGCAACAGGTTACCTTGCCAGCTGATTTTCGAATGAACAATCCAATGTTCATTCTGGGATGAATCTGCAAATAATGACCATGTTGAAGTGTGTGTGTGTGAAGCATAAGGCCACATTTTGCATATAAAGTCGGGGGTCATCTTTTGTACATAGTAGTTGTAGTTGTTTCCTGGCTTTCAATAAACTTGTTCAATAGAAGTTTTTGAAGTTTTGTGAGTGGTCTACTTCTTCCAGAGATTTGAATCCTTGCCATGCCTGCAAGGGACATGCATCCCTAGACAGAGCCACTGTTGGTGCTCAAAAATATAGCCCAAATTTTGAGCACTTTTGAGAAAATCAAGGCCTGTAAATGCTTTTTGATGCATATGTACCCGATTGTACCTTTGAGCCCCATGAGATATTTAATGTTTCTAACACCTTTCATTCAGTGTTTCTATGTGTTTCATGAAGTTAAACTAACATTTTGAGCCATTTTGTAAAGTCTCATCTTGAGCAAATTCCAAATCTGCATTTTCACCTAAGTATCAAATATCAATAGGAGACCAAGTTTGAAGTGAATATCTCACACCCATAAATGTTTCATGATTCACCACTTTGGGAGTATCTAGTGTCCATACCTAAGATCCTATGTTCCAGATTTTGAGTCATTTTGAATCTGTTTGACTAAGTTTTGAAACCCTCAATGTTTGTAGTTTACTATTTTCATGTTGATGCACTTTGCACAAAATTTTGGGAAGCCTTGTTTGACATGTTATAATTTTTACCTAGTTGACCAAAATTTGAAAATTCCTTTTGTATTGCATTGTAGATGTCAAAGACTTGTTATGTTTCAAGTTTCAACTTATGATGAATCTGTTTGATTAGTTTTCAAACACGATTTCATTTGCAATTTCTAACTTTATATTGGTGTTAAAAGCAGCAAATTAATTAATACCCCTATTCATGATGTCATATCCTGAGTTCCATGATAAATGAGATCAAATGCATTGTACCACTATATTCTTCTCTAAAAACTCTTTAAGTGTGCTAGTTTTTAGGTCATGATGAATCTGTCTACACACTTTCCTAGGTCATTTCCCTTTACAAAAATCATTTTTCTGCCATTGTTTTCAGTTATCAAATTCTGAGTAGCTCACTTTGAACGCTTTCCAAATGCATCTAATTATTCCTCGTGAACCCAAATCATAGATTTATACTCCCCTCATGATAGAAAACCAATGTCCCAGTTCTCATTTCCCCAAGTGTCAGTTTGCACAGTTTTCAAAGCCAAATTTGAACCTAGTTTATTGCTTTCAAACGTGTTTGCTTGTAGGCAATTCTACAAGGGTCACTTTGACAGTCATTATCTTTTGACCCCAAATTCATCATGAGATGAGATTTGATAGGGTGAAAGTATGTGGAACAAAGAATCAATATGTTAGATTTTAAAGCCCGGCCAGGTGTTTATGTCAATGTTTAAATCCAAGCAACAGGCCTCCTAACACAGATTTCACAATGGTGCGAAAATGAGTTTCAATGGTGAACATGTAATCAAATTTGATTCCATTCAGTTCAAGAGGGTTGATGGATCAATTTTCCATGTTATTTTTTCAAAAACAAAAAATAAATTTAGTCGAACCCACTTTGGGGCTCGACAAATTCCATCAGGCTAATAAAAATTTGTGCAAGTCATAGATTTTGAAGAGGAGATGGTAATGATGGTAATCATTACAATGCTTCACCATGTGCATTACAGTAATTGGAGTTCAATAAATGCAAGGGGCCATTTGTTTTGATAGAGCAATGTTCTATTGAGAAACAAAGTAAATGAACATTTTAAATCAATAGTTAAAGAGTGTTATAAGAACTTGCAAATTTGTGATATATTTCTGGACTTAAGTAATAAATAAATAATGATAGGAGTCCCATCAAATTCTGAGATTTTCTTTTCTCTATTCTTTCTATGTGAACTGGAACCCACAATGTTGAAGGGCAGAGCATCTATGTTTGGTACTGAACACTCACGGTAGAAAAAGGAGAGGAAGAGTTTCTAACTAATGAGGATGACGTGTGGCAGACACCCACAACCATTGCTCCAAATCATAAAAGTCATATACAAGTTTTTCAAGATTAAAAGTAAACAACTCTTTTATATCATGTGATTTTTGCAATAGGCATCATCTGTATGTGAGACTGTGGATAGATGGCTCTAACTTTGCATTGTATAGGGATTTTTGTTATGCCGTCTACAGAAACACTCATAGACATTAAGTTAAGAAAGAGTTGTAGAGATTGCTCTAAGGTACCAATAGATCTTTTGTGCATTTCAAATGAGGTTTCATTCTCAACTAAAAAAAAGGAGAGAAGAAAACATAGGTGAAAGCAATGAAGCCCACAACATGCATAAAAAAGAATGCCCATGCAAGGGCAGTCAATACATGAGGAAGAATAGGCATTCCATGGCATGTAAGGGGAGGAGTTCATAATAGGTTAACACTAGTTTTAAAATGATCAGTGGTCCAAGGTAAAAGCAATGAAACACAGCAAGGAAAGAACATGACATGAGGAAGCTCCACAGATGATAAAGGAAAAATCTGCCATTTGAAATAGAGCTGCTAAGCAAAGGAAAGAATCAAGAGTCAACAGCAATTAAAAAGGATTCTCACCAAACAAAAGAGGTCACAGCTCACTACAAAAATAGAGGAAACCATGAAGGGAAGATGCCTATTCCATGGGCAATCATGTATAGAAGAAATGTCCATCAACAGTCATGTGACAGTCGATACAAAAGATAGTATGAGGAGATGTCGCTAGTCAAAGGAAAAGAAGTAGCGACCCACACTTAAAGAGCCTCACACATAAACACATGAAGCCACATGCAAAAAAGGTAAGCCACTACTGAATTAAAAAGGGGATGCCATAAAAAAGAGGCAAAATATATAGAAAAATCCCGTAAAGAGGTGCAATTTTAATGGTAAGATGCCCATTATAAAAAAGAGTTGGGGCAATTAAAGGAAGCCTATATGTTCAAACAAAGCTTCCAGGAAAGGAGTCGTAGTCACAAATTAAAGTAGTAGTCAATGCCAAAATAGGCAAGCCAATGGAAGAGGACCTATGATAGAAGGAAGCTTTCAATGCATAGAAAGGACAATTTCAGTGTCATCCGTAGAGCCAAGTTGTGGGAGAAGCCTTCAAACATTTTTATCCCACATAGATAATGTGGTGAGGTTTTAGTGTTTTTAAATATTTTTGCACACAAAAATTTGGTTATCTTAAGAAAGACACCTTTTGAAAAGTTGTGGCATGTGTAGCTGTGTCCCAATCATCCTTCATAGTTGACTAGAAGGATGATGATGTAACCAAATTTTGAACAAGTAAGTAGGAATGATGACATTGTAGGAAATGAGCTCAAAAGAACGAGATTGCAACACATGGCAGCTCATGTGGATGTCATTATCTTGCCAAGTGGAGTTGCTCACCAGTTAACCACAGTGACTTAGTGAGCACAGAGGTGGCGATGACACATGGCCGTAAAGGATGAGTTCATCAGAATTCGGTGGTCTCCATGTCACCATCAAAAAATTGGAAAATTTATGACAAGCTACATGGTGACCTACCAAAAATTTCAAGAGTCTAGTGAAGTAAGATGTGGGTCCTACTTCCAATGCAATCAGCAAACCAGTGAATGACATGTGGTGAGCAGGCAATGACATGGTAAGTAGATTGCACAGATGAACCAAATGGTGACATGTGGCACATCTGACAGCCATCATGATGTCACCGAAGGAAAGTATCAGGGAAGATAACAAAGTGACACAACAACACTAACATGTCATGCTGAGGTGGCATGATGATGTGGCCCAGCTGTACAAGCCTGAGCCAATCAGAATATGACATGTAGCGATGGTGCTTAAAATAAGTTTGACCTGGATGGAACTAGTGAAGGAAATTTCAAAAGTTTTAAAAGTTTATTTTTTAAAGATTTTTCCTCTAAAATCATGTACAGGTCAACATTTTAAATAATGTTTGATTTATTCATATAGTTTGAACTTTATAAAAGTTTAAATTTTTGCAAAATGTTGCAAAGCCATGGAATGGGAGCCTAATTTTCAAATGGGAATAATTGGGGTGATTTTTATCGAAAATGGGCACTCCAATACACCACTAGAACCAGAATGAGATGAATTTTTCAAATTTAAAGTCAATTTTTGCACAAGTATTCACTGGTTCATGCTATAAGTCAATTTTCTTAGTAGAATAGGTAGATTTCAACATTGATCATCAAAATTGGTTAAAGGACAAATATAAAGGCTTGTTGCTATTTGCAATTGAAGAAATTTGACTTTAAGTTGTTTTTTATCTTCTAAAGGTCATGTTCAACTAATTTTTACTTTTACCAGGAGTTCACTTTGGCATGAAAAACGAGTTATGATGTTGAATCAAAATATCTGAGATTCTTTATGCCTTGTAGAGGCCAAATGATGGGATTTGATATGCAGTTAGAGAGAGAAGTTAGAAAGAGGCTTTTTTAGCTTCTTGGGAAGGAATTTTGAGGGGACACATGTCAATTGAAAATTCAATCTAGGAATTTCCCTCTTGGTTTATATACTTTCTTCTCTTTTGGAAGGGTTGGAAAATATTGGAAAGTTTCTCTGGAATGAAGACAGTTAGTAGAATTGGCCTTGGAATTGATGAATTCTGAATGGAAGATCTAGGATGTGCTAGTTCTAGGCCATGAAGCTTTTGCTTTGGTTGTGACAACTTCTTCCTATCCCATTAGTTTCTCATTCCTTCCATTTTCTCTCTTTTATTACAGCATTTGTTTATTGTATAGTTTGGTTTATTATGTTCTTTACGAGTTAATTTCATGCATTTTTATGTATTATTTCAAGGAAATCAATACAAGGAACAACAAATGTTTAGTATTAGTTTGAATCTTGTCTCCTTTCTCACTTGAGCTATGATGCTTTAATGTCTTTGAACAAAGAGCTTAGATCATAGTTGCAGTCCCTTAAGGTTGTATGTTGCATCATTATTGCTTGTAATTCAAGGAATCATGTAGATGCTTCAGAGATTCAATAGGGTTGGAGGTTTATTGAAGAGGATATTAGGTAAGAATAAGATTTAGATCAAACATTGATATCCAATTTACAAGGTAAATAGATAGATCTGGAGTCTCAGTATAAGATATGTGTTCTAGATATCCAAAATGCATGAGGGAAATTCATGAATTGCCCAGTGGATGAGGCACTGATCTATTATAGGATCATAGGTTTGTTGTTCATACATGATTTTCATCCACTTTCCCCACCCATATAAAATCAAATCAAATTCAAATCATCTTTACATTTTATGTTGAAGAACCTAAATGTGATGCCCTCAGTCAGCTTGGGAATATCCTAGATTTGCAATTTGCTACTACAAATCTATGTCATTGCATGAGTTATTAGGAAAAATAAGGGTTAAATCTCCTATGATAGATTTAGGAATATTTTTTTTACACTGGTACCATGTTAATCAAATCTGAGGTCCACCCACCTAGGTTTTGCAGAGCCTAAAGGGAAAAACGGTCTAGCCTTATAATTGGCTCGGTGTCTAAAATAGTATGTTTAAGATGGGAGTTAGCTACCCCTAGATGTACCATATTCTCATCAGGGTAATTGGAAACTGGTAATGTTTTCAAACACCAACACCTTCCATATACCCTAGCAAAGATAAGGAAGGATAAAATCCCACAATTTAGTTATCAGAGAATTCTTGGAAGGAACTTTCCAACTAGAGAAGAACAGCTAGATGGTAGCATTAGAGACCCAGTCCATGTTCATTAAACTCCAAATTTTATCCCAAACCTCCTTAGTAAAGGAACAATGGATCATAATATGATCCATCGACTCCTCGTCATTCTTGTAAAGAAAACATCAATTAATAATGAAAAACCCCCTCTTCTTAAGATTATCAAGAGTTAAAATTTTATTTTACAGAAGAATCCAAAAAAAGATATTAACTTTAGGATTCATACCTTTAACCCAAGTTGTAGCCCAGCAAGGTACATCATGATGCTCAAAAGAATAAGTCTAGGCAGATGAGATAGAGTACACACCACTAGGATTGGCTTTCTAAATTAGAACATCCTCTTCATGGTTCAAACAGCAAGCATTCAAGCATTTAGCAAGCTCTGCCAAATTCAGATCCACCCTAAGAATATTTACCCACAAATCATCCTTCCAGTAATCATTAACCAGAGTACTAAACTGATTCTTGCACTGCACCATGAACCCATTTCATCTTGGTTCTTCACAAAAGGGGTGATCCAAAAGCCATATGTCTTCCCAAAAAGGACTTGTAATCCTTTCCTTAAGATATGTTTAGATTTTTTAGCATTCTTCCATATATGAGATCCCCCTTGATCAGCATCATAAAAAAGGAATTGCTGAAAATCATAGTTATCCCAGTTATATTTCTCAATGCATATATTCCTCCATTCCCCCTCTTCCTTATGCCATCTCCAAAGAAGTTTAGCTAGTAAGAGTGCATTCATAGTAGAGATCCTTCATAGCCCAAGCCCTCCCTTCCCCCTAGTAATGCAAACATTCTCCCAAGAAATAAGAGGAAGTCTCTTTTTAGTCTCCATACTAGTTCACAAGAAGGTCTTCTATATTTTCTCAATAGTAAGAGAAAACTTTATCAAAATTTTAAAGACACTCAAAGCATAATGCCGAGCACTTTGAAGGATAGATTTCAAAACAAAACCTTCCTAGCCTGACTTAGGAGAGATCCCTTCTAGCTAGCAAGTTTCACATGGATCTTATCGATCAGAGAGTTCTAGAAGTTGTCTAGAGGAGATAAACCCAAAGGTAACCCCAAATAAGTACCTGGCAAGGAACCACTCTCACACTGAATAATCCTTTTAATCTTCAATTGTCTAGCCTCACTAACATTGATAAAGTAAATCATACTTTTATGCCAATTAATTGTTTGACAAGTAGCATCCCCATAATCAATCAAAGCTTTCTTAATATTCCTAGCATTTCTCACTGAAGCCTCCCCCATGACAATAGAGTCATCCACAAACTATTGATGTGAGCACACGAGAGCTAAAGAAGAAGTGTTGAGACCCACAAAGTCTCCTTTCACAACTATATTATTCACATATCTTCCAAAGCATTCAACCAAGATAATAAAAAAGAATAGGAGAAATTGGGTCTCCCTATCTTAGGCCCCTAGAAGCCTTAAAAAAGGAGGAAGGGGAGCCATTAACAAGCACTAAAAAAGAAGCCAAAGAAATTAACATCAAGATAAGATCCCTGAATCTCTTGTTAAAGCCAAACGCTTCCAACCCCCTAAGAAGGAAGTTCCAACCAACTCTATCATACACTTTAGAAAGGTAAAGCTTAAGAAGAAACCCTTCCTTCTTAGACACCACAAGAGAGTGAATGTTTTAATGAATGGAAATAATGGATTCAAAAATATGTCTACCCAAAAAAAAATCATTTTGCTATCTAGAAATGATAGCCAGAAGAATAGAAAGAATTCTAAGATTTAAAACTTTATAAATAATCTTATAAAAAGAATTACATAAACTTATCTAAACTATTAGCACCCAACTTCTTAGGAATAAGGGCAATAAAAGTTCCATTTAACACTCTAAGGAGGTTTCTCAAACCAAAAAATTCCTTGACACCATTACTAACATCTGTTCCAATGAAATCCAAGTATTTATGAAAGAATAAGAATGGAAACTCATCAAGATCAGGGGCCTTATCACCCTCAAAATATAAAACTACCTTAGAAATCTCATCTAGGGAAGGAATGGAAGAAAGGAAAGTATTCTAGGCTTTAGAGATGCAAGAAGGAATATTCTCTAGGAACATTTTCTACTTCTCTAAATTCAGGGTTGGGTCACATTGTAGCAAGCTAGCAAAGAACACCATGGACTTGCTTTTAATGATTTTTTTGTTATTAGTCAAACCATCATCCATATTAATTTTGAAGATTCTATTAGCCATCCTATGCTTCAAGGTAGTCATATGAAAAAACTTGGTATTCTTGTCACCTTCTTTACATATACCTTTTGGGATCATTGTCTCCAAAACATTTCCTCCTTAGAAATAAGATCATGAATTTCAACTAGCTTATCACTCTCCTCTTCCCTAGAGACCATCTCATAACCATCAGCTTGAATCCTATCTTGAATTTCTTTAAGCTCCTCCACAATCTTTTTTTTGTTCTCAAAAATGTTACCAAAGGTGGTTTTATTCCAAATTTGAATGTGTTTCTTAACATTTTTCAATTTAGTTTCCACTCTAAACATAGTTGTACCCTCAACATTAATGTTCCACCACTCTTGGATGAGACTCTCCAAATTAGGATGAAGGGTCCACATTTTTTCAAATTTGAAAGGAAAATTCTTCTTAAAATTAAAGTGGTCAGTAGAAAAGAAGATAGGGTAATGGTCTGAACCCACCCAAACCTGGGCATTGAGTGAGCATTTATAATTCAAAATATACTCATTGATGATAAGAGAAAAATCCAATCTAAACTAAATAAGATCCTTACCAGTTCTTCTATTCGTCCAAGTGTACTCAAATCATATAAATCAACATCATGTAGCATATGATAGTCAACAAAGTTCATAAGATCTAATCTATTGTCCACATTGGTCTGATTGCCTCCCCATTTTTCAAAACCCTTTAAGGGGGTATTAAAATCACCTATCACCAACCACTTATCCTCAACAAAAAGATTTCTCTGATTAAAAATTTCTTCCCATAGAGCCTTCCTCCCCCATTTGGTGTTGGGGGCATAAACATTAGTAAGGACCCAACTAAAGTTGTCTTTTGAATTAACAAAATGCACATTCATCATATTTCTACTTTGATACATGAGTTCCCCCTAAATCCATTTATTAATCCAAAAGACTGCCAAACCACCTAAAGCTCCATTAGAATCACTTCCAATAATCTGCCCTTCCTTAAAGATAGAAAGACCTTCTACCTTATCCTTGACCATGTTAGTTTCCTAAATAACAAAAATGTCAGGTCTATTATCCCTAATCATATTTTTTAAAATATCATGTTTGTGAGGGTTATTTAACCCTTGTATATTCCACAAAATGATCTTCATAATTTAAAAAACAAAGTTTAGATTCAAAAATGGTTCTTTGACTGCCATCTGCAATGCTCTTGATAGCCTCAGCTATTCTTTTGTGCTAATTCAAAGGTCTACCAGAAGAAGATGGAGAAGACCCAACATCACCATTCTTGATAT
The DNA here is from genome assembly GCA_028749045.1 of Cupressus sempervirens. Lineage (NCBI taxonomy): Eukaryota > Viridiplantae > Streptophyta > Pinopsida > Cupressales > Cupressaceae > Cupressus > Cupressus sempervirens. The sequence continues at coordinate 461,519,513 of CM053789.1, forward strand.
TGGCTCCACCATTCTTAGACAAACCAAACTTACCCTTAATTAGTTTAGAATCAGCTTTGGATCCCTTCTTATTATTTTTCACTGGGGCAAAGTCCTCATCTTCTTTTTAATTATTTTTCTTCCTGCCCCTAAAGGATTTTCCAACTATTGTCCAATTGGCCTCAGAACTTTCCTTTTCCAAAACTACTTCCCCAACATGGGAGATAGTGAGAATATCCTCAAAAACTCCACTTACAAAGGAATTATCCTTTAGCATAGGAACATGAGCTAAAAGCTCCTTTTGAGATCCATCTAAAACAAGAATCTAATCCTCCATAGAAAGACTCCCCAAAACTTCCTAATTCCTCTTAATACAAACAATTTTAGGAATCACCGAAGGATCTTGAGAAGGGGAAGCCACATCAGTCACCATCAAAGATGAGTCAATATTGAGGTCCTTTGGGGGAACAACCAAATTAATATCTGTATGCATGAATATGCGGCCTCTGCTAACACACACACTTCAACAGGGTCATTGTATACGGATTCATCCCAGAATGAACATTGGATTGTTCATCCAAAAATCAGCCTACAAAGCGACCTATTGCCTTCTATCTAGAGGGAATTGCTTATCAGATATCCTCAGATTCGAGGTATTTAAGCAACCAGACCCTCTAAGAATGAAGGATTTGACAATGAAATTAAGCTAAGAATGAGTATGCAGATTAATCTAGAATGAAAGATGCAATGTAATCTAACAACAAATAAAGAAAACTAGATTAAGCATATGCATGATTAAACTAAAATGAGATTAAACTAAGAATGAGAATGTATGCAACAAATGTAAGAAAATGTGAGTATGAATTCCAGCAGCAATTCGATGCAAATTCTTCAAATTCATCCTCTCAAAATGAAGAGATGAGGGTCTCTTAAATAGACTTTCCTAGAATCCATCAACGGTTGAGATCAATTTGGATCAACGGTTAGGATTGAAGATGAGGTTCAATCATAAAGGGAGATTCCCAAATTAAAGGGAGTTAACAAATTTAATTTGAGTAAAATAAGGAGTTAACTGTTTTAATTTGAGTAGAAAAAAGAGTTAACTGATTTAACTCATTTTTGATCAATAGTGAACTAGAAATTTCCATTTTTGAACTAAAGAGAGATTTTGTCGAAATATTTAATTTAATAAAATGAGATATGCTCTCATAATTACTTTTTCTATTTAATTAAATAATCTTTAATTAATTAGAGACACTTTTCTTATTTAATTAAATAACTTCATTTAATTAATTAGGAATGGCTTCCCATTTAATTAAATAACTTTGTTTAATTAATTAGAAGTATTCCATTTAATTAAATAATTTTATTTAATTAATTAGAAATACCTTTCCCATTTAATTAAATAATTATATTTAATTAATCAATATAGGCGTATTTATTAAATTAAATAAATTTAATTGCGTAGTACATTAGCCTTAGGATATAATTATAATTTAATTAAAGTATAAATACTTAATAATTAAATTATAATTAAATCAAGTAGATTTAATGCGACTAATATAAGTGCATACTATAGGAATTAAATAAGAAATTTGATGAATGCATATTAGGATTTTCTGCATCTGACAATTAAGTCAAGTAGTGAATAGCAAAATGAGAATTGCCTATTAGAATAGGACTTATAGAAATTATCAGAAATAGACCAGAATTGGTTGAGATGGCAATGAGCCAATTTTGGGGTATTACATTTTGCCCCTCTTTGAATGAATGTGCGAGCAACACATTCAATTCAAAGATAACCAGAAAGCATGATGTGAACATGAGATTGGTTCTGAAGGTGATGACACAGAGACCAATTGATAAGCTTTTAAGGACCATCTCTAGAATAGATCTTAATCCCAAGGAATCCAAGTAGAGCACCTAGATACCTAAGATTGGTAACATTTAAAACACTATCTCCAAAATAGAGCGTAATCTTTAAGGATCCAAACAGAATGTCTAGATACCTGAAATTGTCCAGAACAGAGTTTAACCTTCAAGGATCTAGATAGAACACCTAGATACCCAAAATTGATAGAATTTAGAAGATTATCTCTAGAACGGAGCTTAACCTTCAAGGATCCAGGTAGAACACCTAGATACCTAAGATTTATAAAAAGAAAGATAACAAGGTCCAATCATGAGTCGTAGAATCATCCCCAGAACGAGGTTTGATCCTTAGGATTTGGGGTTTAGACTATCCCAATACCTGTCTATCAAACTCTCAAAAGAGTTATTATAAGGTTGATCAATTGATGAAAAGATAAGATAGATGGCAAAGATGCCAGATAGAAGGGAACAAGATGCCCGGAGTGATGAGATGCCCCAAGTGATAAGGACATAAGATGGGAACTAGATGCCCCAAGCAATAGGTATTCAATGATGTAATCATCCTAACCCCTCGGGAGCGACTTTGAAAGATGACACACTAGAAATATGATGTGAAGCAGAGTGATGAAAGATACAGAAGAAATCCAAGATTTAGTAGAATATAGAAGAGATTAGAATGATTAGAAGAAATATAAAGAGATTAGAATGATCAGAAGAAATATAAAGAGATCAGAACAATCTGAATAAATTTGGAGAGATCAGAATGATATGAAGAAATATGAAGAGATCAAAATGATCTAAAGAAATATAAAATGATCAGAACGATCTAAAGAAATATGAAGAGATTAGAATGATCTGAAGAAATTTGGAGGTTGATCCAAAGTGATTTCAAGATCCAAAAGACCAAGTTTGAGTTGAAAAGATTCCAAGAATTGCAAATTATCAGAAAGATTTGGATTGCACAAAGAATTTTAAAATGCATTTTGAGCCACTTAAGTGTGTCAGATTTTGAATTTGATCTTGAAAAATGGGTTAAGAGCAACCAAAGTAGCCAAGAGGGTGATTAATCAATCATTTGTGCAGTTCATGAAAGAACATGATACTTTGAAGAGATCAGCAATCCCTCATCAGAGAAGGTGAAAGTAGATTTGCAATTGAATCGCATGCATATGCAAGGGAAGTATGCAATGCAAGACTATGTTAAATGCAACCCTAGGTCTAGTTACCGAGCCTGAATATTTAATCATCATCGGATATAGAACAAAGCTCATAGGTCATACAATTCCCACTGACATTGCAATCATGGAAATATAAATATAACATAGATTATTTGTTTGTCAGGATTAAATGTAAGCATTCAAGGCACAAGAAGCCAGAATGACCAGAACATTTGTCCCTTTTAATGTAGCAAGTTAACATAAGCATCAAAGCATAGACGCTAGGATGACCTGAATGTTGCTTGCATAACAAACACATCAAACACATGGGAGATCCATCTTATGCTAAGTACTCAATATTTATACTATCCACAATGACCCTTGTGTTCATAACCTGAGACAGAAGTGTGCTAGATATACTCGCAGTGACCCATACATTCACTTAATAGGACGAGTATAAGTATGTACTATAGCATGAAGAGTTTACTCTAACAAACAAGGAGAAGAACCAATGTCATTGATGTATCTGTAAAAAAGGAGTCAAGGTACACATGGCCATCCAATATGAGATAGAGGCTCTTATAGTGGACACCCCTCTTATAGGAATATATCAACTTATTGGAACTAAACCACAAACAAAAAGAAAAGAAAAGATCATGCCCCTAGTCATTATTTCTCTAGTCGAAGATGACATCATCAAGTTGCTCGAGGGGATATGATAAAGAAAAAACAAAGAAAATAAAAGAAAAGCTCAGCATATCCAAACAAGTATATCATTTTTTTTGAGTTCAATGTTTTCAGGATTGATGTCAAGTGCTAATGTCCAGAACATGTAAGAAAGAAATCTCTTTAGTAGGGTGACAACAGTAGGCAAATGCAATCAGAATGACTGGTGACTGAGGTCAAAGAGGAATCTTCAAAATGAAGAACCTAAGAAGGACTAAGCGACAATAGATAGACATAGCTAGGATGACTGGTAACTAATGCAAAAGAGAACTTCCATAAAGGAATCTTGAGACATTACTCGAGAAATGGTAGGCAAACACAGCTGAAACAACTAGTGACCAATGCGAAAGAGATTCTATGAGGAGAATCTTGAAAAGAGAGTGACACTAGCGACTGGTGACTATCGCGTAGGAGATTCTATGAGGAGAATCTTGTAAAGAGAGACACTAAGGGGGAATGCCCCAGAGCTGTGACAAGACTCAATCCATGGATACATGAGTAGGAAGAAGGAAAGCAAAATCATGAAAGTGACTGTACAGAATAGCCAGAAGATGCACTGCAAGATAGAGAATTGGGAATAAGAGGCGCCTGTTTACCAGGTTTTCACCTTCTTGGCAAGATTCTCTTTTTTTTGCTACCATGATGCCTATTTCCAAGTTTTCATCAATGGCACTATTTTTGTTTTTTTTTTTTCAATTTTTTTTTGTGTTTTTCTCATTTTTGATTTTTTTTTGCATTTTTTGGAATTTTCAATTTTTTTTTGGTGTTACCAAGGCGCCTATTGCTAGGTTTTCACCAAGGTAACAATTTTTTTCAGAACTTTTTCTAATTTTTAGGATTTTTTCAGAGATTACTAGCTCTCAAAAAGGATCACCTCGATTTTGTTCCAGTGTCTAGCAAGGTGTACAATGAGATGTAGTAGAAAGCGAGTGGATAAGCAGAGATGGAAAGGCAAGGAGTATGAAGCGGTGAATGTTACCCTCAAGGAAAGTCTTCATAAGATTACCCAAGCTAGGGAAAAAAAATATAACAATATAAGCTCATGGTGTAATGAAGGGTATCGTGTAAGTAATCCAAGAAAATGACCATGTCAAGAGATTGCTAAGAACTGAGTTTTCTTCTTTCTTTCGTTGATCAAGACCAAAGGGTTAACTAAATAGGACAGCAAAGTTTGTTATGGAGTTTATGAGTGAATGACTTCAAGAATGAGGACATCTAAAGGATAAGCAAGATCATGATAGGATGTCATGGATGGAAGAATTAAACATGACGCCTGTTTACCAGGTTTTCATCATGGTACTTATCCAAGGTACCACAAGAAGTGGTTTTCACCATAGGATGGATTTATTTTTCTTTACTTTTGCTACCAAGGCACCTATTTCCAGGTTTTCACCAAGGCACTTTTTCTTTTTTCTTTTTTTTTCTTTTTTTTTCTTTTTTTTTCTTTTTTTCCTTTTTTTGCTTTTTTTTTTCTTTTTTTTCTTTTTTTCTTTTTTTGTTTGGATTTTTAGAGTTTTTGGAAAGAATTCAAGCCTTCTTCAATTTGAATAGTGCTCCTATTGGAAGGATAAATTATGATAAGCCAAGACCATAGAAAGGTATGCTCAAAGATGCTGATATGGTAATGGATGGAAGATAGGAAAATGAGAGGTAGATGGAGGATAAGGTTGTTGGTTTTGGAAGACTGAAACAAGCAAGGATGGCAAGCAGGCATAAGATTTAGAGGATCTCATGAGGGTGGATGAGATATTAGGCAAGATCAACATTGACACACACCTTTAAGGGTAGTGGAATGATGGAGGAAATATGGATGAAATAGATTGAGGCTTAGATATATGAGGTAGAAAAGCCATTTTGAAGAGGGGTGGAGTAGAAGGTTTTGAAACCTTTTTAGGAAGATGTTGGGAAGAAGATGGAGTGGAAGCCTTTGGAAGCTTGAATGTCAACTTTGATTTGTTTTCAATATTCAAGTTCTTCAAAAGAGACTTGGGAATCCATATAGCTTTTGATTTTTCATTAGATGCTTTGGAACGCATTTCTTCAATAACAAATTTAAGAACCCATACTTTCTTTGGTTGAGCTCTTTGAATAGTGGACCTTTGCGGTCTCTTTTGTGTATTTTCCTTCTTGACATTCACATGTCGATTAGAGGAGACATAGTGAACTTTTGAGGATGGATTCATGCACTTGTGTTTGAGTTGATCATCCAAATTTCTTCCAAAGGACTTGGGACTTGTGGATGAATGAGGCCAATATGACCGGTTTAGATGGAAAGGTGAATGTGAAGAGTTCAAGTATGTGCATCTTTGTTGATCTTGGGGTAGGGTAGGAGGAATGTATAATGAGCTAAGAGTGCAAGTAGGAGGTAGAGGAACATAAGGTCCCAATATGGATGGAAGACTTGAAGGTTTTAGCTTAGATGGGTAGGGACCGAGGATATATTTAGAAGATGTGAATGGACCATGAGTATGGATATCAACATCTTTAGAGTGAGCAATATGACCAAAGCCATCAATAGATATATGAGTAACTGTTATAGGAGCAATACCTTTGATAGGAGTATTTAAAGCTTGAGCATAGTTTGGAAGTGAATGTAGCGACGTAGAATAGGAGAGTGAGGGAACACTTTTCTCTTCAAAAGAAATTTTGGATAACATAAGAAAAGTATCCTTCTCTTGGTCTTTTGTAATCTTCTTAAGGATGGTGCAAGAAATATCTTCATCTTGCTTAGTAGAGATGCATAACATGGGAGATGGAGGACTATGTGGCTCTTGAGATGGAGGCATGAGATCTTGGAAGACTTGAAAGGGTATGAAGGAATATTGGTCTTGATTAACACTTGTTTCTTCATCATTTAGGTGGCCCTCTTGACATGAAACCAAATCCAAGCATAAGGGAGTATCTGAATATGTATTCAAATATATTTTTGGAGGCTCCATAATAGGCTCTTGAAGGGACAATGGAGCAATAGTTGGATTGGGGATAATAGGAGGAGCAACACATGGAGTTTTTGGATCTTTGCTTTGTGTAGTATGGGAGAGGTTTGTAGCTAAGTCAAGATTAGCTTGAGTTTCCTTTAAAGGTGGTCCTTGAGGGTACACATAGTCAACTGGGGAAGTAGTGAGTTCTTTTGGTGAATATGGGTTGGAAAGATTGGAAAATTTAGAAGGTGGATGTATGTTGGAGGAAGTAGAAGTTGTGTTTGAACCATTACTAGACATGGTTTTATGAGGTTGATCCTTCTTTAGAGTAGAATCTTTAGCAGTTGAGAGCTTAGATTTTTGAATTATGCCACTATCAAAGAGAGCTTGGATCTTATTTTTCAGCTCCTTACAATGGGAAGTTTTATGTAAATTATGTCTATGATAGGCACAATAGTTACTCATAAAGGAAACTCCCACCAAAGTGAGCTTAGGTAAAGTAATGAGTTTTTCTTCAAGAAGTTCTTCCAAGGTTAATTCATAAGATTTTCCCAAAGGTGTGAAATCATGCTTTGGTTTAGGTTCCCAAGGTTTGTTTTCAAAGATATTCCTAGATTTCTTGGGCGTATGTGAGGTGTTCTTAGATGTCTTGGATTCAAGATCACAAGAATGTGATTTTTGGTTGTCATAGGAGGAAGGGAAAATTTCTCTCAAGGAGAATTTGTTCGATGATGTGTTTTGCTCTTCTTTTAGTCTTTGAAGTTGAGTGCTCATTGATTGGATTTGTTGCTTCATGTTCGCAATAAGTAGCTTTTCTTCCTCACTAGGAATATTGGATTTGGTGCATTTGTTCTTAGCCATTTTGATGTACTATGTTTCAAGTAGTGACAGCCAAGTTTTAGAACATAAGTCAAGTTGCCACAGTCATAAACAATCACAAAAAGTAAAAGCTTAGATAAGGACCACACTAGAACGTAGTCTCAAAAAAGAAAGATAAGAGTGCAATATACTAAGGTACAAATAGTCTGATTTGAAGGCTAGAACAGCCAAAGATTATGACTATCATGACACAGAGTACAACAAGCACTAAAGGATAAGAGCAAGATAACTGAGAGACAAGACTAGTTAAAGTATGGATCGCAAGTCATTAGCTAAGCAGGATGCCACTATTTGGAACTATTTTTAGACAGACAAACAGTAAACCAATGTAAGAAACAAACTTGGTACAAAGCACAAATAGCTCTAAGAAACTAACTTGATAGTTCAAACTTAAGATCTCACGTGAAGATCCTCTGAAAGGTGCATGAGAAAGTACACAAAGCCATGCAAAGACTCAGGATAGCATAAATATTTCACATGAGGATGTGTTGTAGGCCATGAAAAGTAGTGCAAGGTTAACTTGGATAGCATAAAGATCTCACATGGAGATGTGCAACTGTTTGCACAAGAACTTGGACAAAGCTGCGTGAAGAAATAGATGGACAACAAGTATTCGCGCAAAAGTTTGCAAACTATGTGTGAAAATGGAAACTAGATTGGCAACTAAACTGGATTTTGAAAAGACTTTGAAGATTTTAGACAGTTTTAGATAGATTATTGATTTGTTTCAATAACTAGGCAAATAAATAGGAACATAGAACAACAAGCAGGTGATTTCAAGCACGTCTGAAAACAATGAGCAAGGGAAAAAGCAACCTTGCGCATGAACAATCAAGTGACTTAGTTTGTGCTAATCCCTAAGAGAGCTATTTGTGTATGTTTTCAAAAGGTTTTGCAATCATGCATACATCTCTAGAAAATAAAATTTTGGCCTCTCTAAGGTTTTTAGTAATGGTTTGACTCTACAACTTTTATGATTCATAGGGGTGACCTCCAATCTTGGCGCATCGAGGTTTTGACACAGTCTGAGAACTTAATCTTAAAGAGTTGCTAGGGAGATCTAACAACCCACAATGAACCACACCCATGGAGATTTCTTCCACAAGGACATTTATATAGCGGTTGTCACTACCATGGCAAAAATGGCTATTACAGCTTGAGGTTCCATCAATGCAGTTTTCCCTGTAGAGGGATTGTCTGCTACGGTTAACCCTCTCTAAAGGTGACCGACTCACAATAGTGTACCACAAGGGGACTTAGCTTCCAAATTCAAGGTTTTGACACCTTTTCACCTTTAGCCCAATCAAAATAGATAGATTAATCTGACACGCTAAACTAAGATTATCTCTTAAAAATCTATGATATCAACTCCTAGTGATCTATCAACCTCTTCGGAGAAAGGATGCCTCATTCAACAAGTTGAAGATTCATCTATCTATGAGATGCTTAAAGCATCCTCCCCACCTACAAAGAATCCATCTTAGAGAGGAGTTTCACTAGGAACCCACTCCCTCAAGATCCACAAATAGTGTTCACGGGGGGCCTAATTACTATGTGTGTACAGATGTTAATTCTTGAAAGCAAATCTATCCAAAAGCAATCAAAAAGCACAAGGTGGTACACTTAACGCTTTAACTAATGTGAGGCGAGTCCAAATATGTGGAACATTTAACCCCTCACAAAAGCCAAAATGAGTCCACAACCCAGAAACTAGTGAGTTCTAGAAAGCACAAAAGGGTTGCCTAGTGGAGCATTTAACGCTTCTTTCCTGTAGACCCCTCCCCTTTAACATGGTGTTGATCTTGCAACCACAGGGTGGAACAAGGGGCCGACAGATTAGCGAGTCCAATAACCCAAGATAGCTAATTAGATCTATCACTAGTAAGTAAGCCTGCTAGATGAAACTAATAGATATCACAATCTAGTATCAAATTATGCATGTGTTGTAAAATGAAAACATGGAAGGAAACACACACAAGCTTAACATGAGAGATGTTTATTTTAGATCCAAATGAATTGTTATCAGCTGAGGAAGGTTACCTGGTGATCTTCGCAATATGCTTAGTAGATTTTACCTGATTTTTAACAATTCTTGTGCTGTTTTCGAAGCTAGCAAAAGTGAGATGCATTTTTATTTTTATTTTTGCTTTCTTTTGTCATATTTGGATGGCCTTTCTTTCTTCCTTGCTGTTTTCCAAATTAAAAACCTGCAATAAAAATTATTGATTAAAATTCCATGATTTGCATCATGAGTTAATAATTGTTTTTTATGAAAACACATAATAAAATTATTAAAAATAGAATTCTGATCCAAAAAATTTTAAATTTTTACTGTAGTCTAAAAATATCCTCAAAAACATTCAATAAAATTTTTGGATTGAAATTCTTTGATTTATATCAAGAATTAATTTTTCTATGAAAATAAATTAAAAAAATTATTAAAAAATCATGTTTTACTCAAAAAAATCTGAAATTTTTACTGTAAACTTAGCAGCATTTCCAAAATCTAAAATAAAAATTTTCAATTTAAATTCAATGATTTGAGTTGTGAAATAATTTTTCAATAAAAAAAAATTAACAAATTACTAAAAATTCAATTTTGATCCAAAACTTTCTCAATTTTTTTTGTACATGCTAGATATTGTTTAAAATCTGCAGAAAACAAATCAGATCAAAACGTGTTATTTTACTTGCTCAAATAATTCACATATGACAAAATCATTAAAAAAATATAAAAAATAAAGCTTTTATCAAAAAAATCTGAAATTTTTCATGTGATTTATTCCTATTCTCTAGAACCTTTAATAAAAATTTCAGACCAAAATTCATCAATTTGGTCTACTTTTTATGATTTTTATGAAAAATCATAAAAAATGATTAAAAAAAAGAATTTTGATCAAATTTTTTTTTTTTAATTTTAGAACATGAGAAGGAAGAAGAAGAAGATGAGAAATAGAAGAAGATTAAGACAGAGAAGAGGAAGAGGTTTCTCAAATGTTCATTTGCTCATAATTGTTGGATGTCTTCTCAAAGTGTCTTCAAACCTGCAACAAGACAAACCTGCAAAACACGATATAAATAAAAAACTAAAATGCAAAACAAAAAGAATGAGGCCAAAAAATTTATTTCTCAGCCCCACGGTGGGCGCCAGAAATGTATGCATGAATATGCGGCCTCTGCTAACACACACACTTCAACACAGTCATTGTATGCAGATTCATCCCAGAATGAACATTGGATTGTTCATCCGAAAATCAGCCTGCAAAGTGACCTGTTGCCTTCTATCTAGATGGAATTGCTTATCAGATATCCTCAAATTCAAGGTGTTTAAGCAACCAGACCCTCTAAGAACGAAGGATTTGACAATGAAATTAAGCTAAGAATGAGTATGCAGATTAATCTAGAATGAAAGATGCAATGTAATCTAAGAACAAATAAAGAAAACTAGATTAAGCATATGCATGATTAAACTAAAATGGGATTAAACTAATAATGAGAATGTATGCAACAAATGTAAGAAAATGTGAGTATGAATTCCAGCAGCAATTCGATGCAAATTCTTCAAATTCATCCTCTCAAAATGAAGAGATGAGGGTCTGTTAAATAGACTTTCCTAGAATCCATCAACGGTTGAGATCAATTCAGATCAACGGTTAGGATTGAAGATGAGATTCAGTCATAAAGGAAGATTCCCAAATTAAAGGGAGTTAACAGATTTAATTTGAGTAAAATAAGGAGTTAACTATTTTAATTTGAGTAGAAAAAGGAGTTAACTGATTTAACTCATTTTTGATCAATGGTGAACTAGAAATTTTCTTTTTTGAACTAAAGAGAGATTTTGTTGAAATATTTAATTTAATAAAATGAGATATGCTCTCATAATTACTTTTTCTATTTAATTAAATAATCTTTAATTAATTAGAGACACTTTTCTTATTTAATTAAATAACTTCATTTAGTTAATTAAGAATGGCTTCCCATTTAATTAAATAACTTTGTTTAATTAATTAGAAGTAAGTATTCCATTTAATTAAATAATTTTGTTTAATTAATTAGAAATACCTTTCCCATTTAATTAAATAATTATATTTAATTAATCAAGATAGGCGTATTTATTAAATTAAATAAATTTAATTCCGTAGTACATTAGCCTTAGGATATAATTATAATTTAATTAAAGTATAAATACTTAATAATTAAATTATAATTAAATCAAGTAGATTTAATGCGACTAATATGAGTGCGTACTATAGGAATTAAATAAGAAATTTGATGAATGCAGATTAGGGTTTTCTGCATCTGACAATTAAGTCAAGTAGCGAATAGCAGAATGAGAATTGCCTATTAGAATAGGATTTAAAAATTATCATAAATAGACCAGAATTGGTTGAGATGGCAATGAGCCAATTTTGGGGTATTACAATATCCACCCCAACAATATTTCTCAAGTCTTTATCCTTCCCCACATCCTTTGAGAGATCATTTCATACTAGAAGATCTTGGTGGGGAGCACCATCCACTCCATCCACAGGGCTGCTATCCATTTGGACTTGGTCCTTTGGAGGAGTAGGCACCTCAACTACTGCCACCACCTCATCTTGGTGAGGAGCACCATCTACTCCATTCACAAGGCTGCTATCCATTTAGACTTGGTCCTTTGGAGGAGCAGGCACCTCAACTGCCTCCACCACCTCTTTAGATAGGTCTTTCTTTACCCAAATTTTCTTACTCTTCTTAGCAATCTTCTTAGCTTTTCCTTTTAGAGACAGACATTTCTGAGCCTAGAGACCCAATTTCTTACAATGGAAGCATGCAAAATGGATTTATTCATACTCAATCCTTTGGTCCCAAACACCAAGTTTAGATTTTAGAGCAATAGATTTCAGAAAATCCACCCCATCAGAAACCCTAACACAAAACCTGGCATAATTTAGTCTCCTCTTAGAAATAGTCACCAGGTCTAAAGAGAGGAGTTCCCCAAAAGTATTAGCAATGCTTTTAAAAACATCTTCCACCCAAAACTCAAGAGGGTTCCATGAAGCTTCACCCACATAGGGGCTTGAATAGCTAAATCATCCAGAGAATAAAGATTGGGGGCCTATTTCTATAATAGCAGGGTATGCTTCCCCATAATGCAAGGGCTACTACATAGAATATCTCTCTTATCCTCATCACAAGAGAAACAAAAAGAAAGATAGCCTTTAGCCATAGCAGAAATATCCACTTGACCCTTCAAACACCATTTTCTCTGAACAGAAGCTTAAACATATTCAATATTAGGTTGCACTCCAATGAAGAGCCCTACCAAGGTGGAATCCATACAAGAGATATTTCTATCAATAATCTAATCAGGAATTTCAATAGAGAACTTACCTTTATCTTTTGTAGAGATGTCTTTGACCAGTGGGAAAGTAGACTTTCTAGTGGGATGAATCCCAAACAAACTAGAACATTTTTTATTATGTTTGGGCCCCCCACCCGCATCCACCATGAACTTGCCATCATCAGCATCACTAGAATCGCCATCCCTAGATTTGATAGGGGAATCCCCAAACTACTCACCAGGTATAGGGGAATTCAAAATTTGGTTCTCGCATGAACTCTCTTTGCTCCCACTTGCCATCATAAATGACATGAATGATGTTCTACATGCCCACTTTCTTGAGTTTTCTATGACTCATGACTATTCCAAATATGGCATTCCTCATCATCTCTTTCTAGACCCTACATATAATCAAGATGGCCATGCCCATCTCAATACTAGTAATGGCATTATTAAACTTTTTCCTTGGAGATAACACTTTTTCATTAAGGACCTTGGTCTAATCTTCCAAATATATTTTTATCTTTTCAACCTTACTTTCCTCATTAGTAACCATATTATCTGGGGATTTGATTTTTCCTCAATAGGGTTGTTGTCATTTGGGACCTCAATGTCAGGCCCTATAGGAACATCAATACAAGGTTCATGAGACTCCTTCTCAACCTCCTCTAACTCTTTTTCATCCAATTTGGCTTCTATTTCATCCTTAGTGGCACTATTCTCAGCTTTCTCTAGAGTTTCTTAGACCTTGGTATCATTAGTATCCTCCTCATTTTTGTCCTAGGTTTCCTCTCTACTTTCTTCCTTGTAGTTCTTACTTTTTTTAACCCTCGATATTTTTTATCTTTGTTCTCCTAAGTTGGACTCAATATGATAACTCTAAGAATTCAATTTCTTATCTTCTTTATCCCGGTCAGACTTTTTTGAGTCCTGATTATCCACCTCAATAATTTTATTTTAAGTAAAACTACAAAGTTGTGTCACTTTTCAGGATGACTTATCAGAATGACTGAATTTGAGTATTTCTATCTAAAAATCAATTTTATTCAAACATGTGATCTAAGACAAATTCACTCTAGCTAAGTTATACATGGCCTCACACTTTTCCAGTTGGAAATTTCTATTAAATGCATATTTTATATTAGTTTGTATCCAACTACTAAAGAAATAAAAGTATTTCAAAACACTGGCATTTCAATAACTCTTACTATTTATTATTATTATTTTTGTTTGAATTACAATAGGAAAGGTGAACTTCGGGGTGGGGGGGAGGGGAATTAGTAGTTTAAACTTGGACCCATAAAACTTTCACCACACATCCATCTCATGCATTCAACAAGTAAATTGAAATAACATGTAAAGCATGTACATCTATAACATGTAAACATATAAGAATTCACACACATATGACACTAGATATGATTACCCAGAACCCCTCCAATAAGAAGGTGAAATTGGGGTGGGGATGACATCTACAAATCTTTGCTACTATAGTAATAAAGTGTATCCAATGAAGGTTACAATGTTTTTACCATGAAAAATGATCTACCTTGTGAAAGGCCTACCCTGTTAAAAATTTACAAAGATTGTTAGGTCTCATCCCATTAGAGGATTTCAACACTCTATTAGAAGTGTGTATGGTTAAAGGACCTCAACTCACAATTAAGTAAGCACATTGTTAGATGATTTCAATACAACTTATTAGGACTACTCTGTTAAAAGATTTTTACTAAATCACCTTTTAGAATGTCTCATCATTGATCATGTGGTTAGCACTTGATTTCTTGATAATAGATCACCTCTAAACTGATGTATCTTTGATTCTTCTTGATCATATCTCTCTTTGTTGTACACTCTTTTCTTTCCTCTATTGTGCTCTAACTGATTCTATAATGTAGTCTTAGATCATAACTCCTTAGTCACCGTGAATGCTCTATTTGTGCATGAAAACTTCTCTCTTCATTCCTTCAACTTCTTACTCACACACTCTTGATATCATAGATAGTTTAGGGTTTTTCCTCCTTAAGAATACTTTGGTGACTTAGGGTTAGTTATGGATCAATGGCTTTGATTCATCCATTTTTCCACTTAAACCTTCCCATTTTATGATTGTCTATATGTAATTGCATAGGGAATCCAACTTGAGATTCATCCTTATCTCCAAAATATCATAATTCATCTTTAAGTCTGCTCAAAAATGGTATACATAGTTTTTTTTACCATTATAAACAAATATGTCAAAACTGTGTCACTCAGCATTTGAATTCTTTGATGCTCGACATATACTAATCTTTCTACTACGACTCAACATCTGTATCATTTGACATGCACTGCTTACTCGGCTTTTGTGTCACTCTACATATATTGTCTACTTAGCACTTAAGTGACTCGACACATGAGTGGCTTGGCACTCACTGTGGACTTGGCATGCTCTATACTATACATGTTGTGATCAACATGTACTACTTGTTTGACATAAACTAAGTAAATAACTTAAGTGTGTTGACACTAACTTTTCAAAACCAATCCGAGATCAACAATTTTTTTAATGACACATAAACACCATTTTATAGAGTTCAAAGTCAAGAATATTCTCGTATTGAGTTTATATTGTTTTAATTAGATATAATATATTATAATTAAAAAATTCTAAAAATATGTATTTTAACACTCAAGAAGATGTCAAGTTTGAGAATGGATAACATATTAAAGCATATCCAAAAAATTTAAAAATTACATGACATTCTAGAGGAAAGAGTCCTCTTCAAGAATGTATAATTTTTCTTTTAGTTAGAAAAGATTCGTTTAGAAAAGTGTGGTGGGAGATGAAAACTATTGATTTTAGATGAGTTAAATTTGAATCATTATAAAAGATTTTTAAAAATAGGTCTAAAGCTAATTTTTATTTTTGATTGTTCTCGCTATATATGTTATCTATAATATAATCTAAGATTGAATGGAAATAAGTTTATTTCCACATTATTTTGTGGTGGGAACTAGACCCCTAATTTTTAGCATTTTTCAACAAGTAAAAAATTGTCTTTAAAAATTAGGAAAATATATCAATTCTTATTCCAAATAATTATTAAAAATTATAATCCTAAAATTCACCCATTTTTGCATATTTCATTAGTTTACTTCATTATCAAATTCTAAACATTCCTACCAATTGTATGCCATTGAAGATGAATAGTGATACTATTGTAAGCCTTTTCCTTTATAAAAGGGTGGCACAGGTTTGTACTTTTACCATTTTGGATTTTTTTCTTCTTAAGGGTTTCAACTAGTCTAGATTTGATGGAATTATTTTTACATTTGATTGGTGTTTCCAATAGTAAGGACTCTTCTAGGGATTTGATTTTTTCCTTATGGTTTTTGGCTGTTTGCTTGGGATTACTAGAATCATGAGGCTCAACAAGAGGGGCTTTTGGCTCAATTTATTCAATGACAACCAAGTTTTCTAGGGGGCTTTAAAGAGATCTCTTTACCAATAAAACACCTACCAAAACTCTGGTGATGCGAAAACACATGGTGGTATAGAGAAAAATTAAACTCTCATGTATGGGTGGGTTGTCCCCATTTTTAATAGTATTGACCAAGGAAGAGTACAAAAAAAAAGTAATAACTTGATCTTTTTTCCATGTCTTTTCATCATGTGGTAAAGAACAAAAAATTAGTTAGTACATGTTATTTCATATTGTACAAAGTATTTTCTTTAGTTATATAGAAAATGTGACTTTTCTAAAGTTTATTTGTAGAGAAGAGTGTGATGAACATATAAGATTTAATAATAATATGAAAGATTCTAGTTGTTTTGTTGAACATATTTTTTAAAGATCACATAGAGTGTGATTTGCGAAGGAAAAGAATTAGTAAAGCATGAATAAGACATAAGGAATATGATTTAGCAAAGATTGAGGGTAAAATATGAAGCCTTGGGTATATGCTAGGTACAAGATACAATAAAGTAGGTTTATGCTAATCATATTAAAAGAAGAGTATAAAATATTCACATTGTAAGAAAAGGAGAAAATAGTTGGGATTTATATCTATACAATAATTTTGGTTTGAATATTTATCATGAAAGGATATGTTAGAATAGAGTATAAAAGAAGGATTCTATGAAAGATTTTATGAAAATGGATTGTGGATGGAATAATTAATGAAACTATAAAAATATTATAGATATAATCAAGTACTGATTTAAGTATAAGAAATTTCATGTCAAAGATAATGGAAATCCTAGAAATAACTGAAATCACTGCAAATAATATTTGGCAAGAAATCTACAAATGATTAGTGTAATGCTCCACTTGGAGATCCTTGGAAACAAAGGTAAGCATAGAATAATATTTCTTTTTAGAATTATATTAAAATATGCATAAATACATGCAACTATAATCATAAGCTTACAATAGAAGACTAAACTAACCAACTAAAGAACCCTAAGAGTTCACTACTTACCAATGCATATTTTCTATGTAGGTGATCAATCATACAAGGTTCATTCCATTAACCATAGTAACATTATATGTGATTTTTATTTTAAAACCCAAAATAAAAATTACTATATGGTTGAACTATATAAGTTCATTTACTATATAAACACATAAAAAAATAAGATATCGTCTAAGTGTACCTAGCAATGATCAACATCCAATCTATTCTGACTTAGGAAGGTGCAAAACCTAAAAGGGTATACAATTATTCAATTTGCACCCCTATAACACCTAAAAAATAACTAATTATTTGTCATACAATAATTTGGGATTAACCATCACATGAACCAGAATCAATCTCCTTATGAGTTTTCTAAATGTATCATATGAATTAGTGTGATGGTTGAATGAGAAAATACCACCTCAAATGAGAGTAGGCCTTCCCATAAGATTAAATCCACCAATCATAGATTGAAATGCATTATCATATAAGATTTCAAAGGCCACATCTAAAGCATTAAAATTAGAACTAAATTTATTTAAACTCCACATCAGGAAGCATTGAATATACATATATTGAGGAATCAATGCTTGATAGAATCAACAAAGATAAATAAATATAAGCAAGAGCATCTAACATTTTGATATATAAAACATATTTCTAATCCATGGTAATAAACACCAAGAATTTTTTTTTCATTAGTGATTTAGCACTTGGTTTCATTAATTATACAGAGCTCTACAGTTGCTACTAAGCTTATCATCCCTCTTGCAGCGTTAACAAAGTGTTTCAGTTGTACCAAGCCAGACAAATAGTTTGCAATTCATGTTGAGCTTCAAAGTATCTACCAAGCATCTAAGACAATTTATAGTGCTTGTTAAGTTCTATAGTAATTACTGAGCTTTGGAAGTAATGCACAATATATACCATGTGTAGTAATGGCTACCAAGCTCTCCAACTGAAGTGAATAAGATATCATTTCCTAGCAAGATCATAGTGTTATCAAAGTGAATTCAATGTTGACTAAGCCATGCACTGTCAACTGAGTGAATTCAGTATATATAGAGTTTCTTAGTTTTCACCAAGTTATACAATGTTGACTGGGTTCCTACTACTCAAAGTGATTAGTATGGACTGAGCTTCTAAGTTCAACTAAGTCCTAGAGTTTTTCAAGTGTTCACAGTGTTTTTCGAGTTTCAAAACATCATCGAGTTTTCTTCACAACTTGAGTTATAGTAGTTGGGTTGAATTTCTGAATTATGATGAATTTGGTATTATAGCTAACTCTAGAAGGTAATTAGATGGATTGATATATATGGAATGTATTATATCATATCCATAGAAGAATTTTAACATTGTGAAGAAGTAGATGAGAGAAAATTAGTGAAGGCTACAAGTAGTATAAGGAATTGTAGAGATTTATCTATCACAGCAAGGTGATCATTATAATTCAATGAATCTCATACAAAAAATCAAAGTTGTAGATCAAAGATCAACCACTAGTTCAATCTAATAGGTGCATTGGTCAAATCCTCTAAACAAGGTAGCTTAACAGTCTTTTGCTAAATCTCCTAATAGAGTTCATACTACATTGTATGTTTGTAAAATCCTTTCACAAGGTGGAATAATAGTCCTTATTGATCCTAATAGGGTAGGTCATCAAAATTGACCAATTATAAGCCTTAACAATTCAGCTTTAATCTATACTACTAAAGCTTCTGTGTATCATCCCCACCCCAATTTTACTTTTTATTTAGAAGGTTTTTGGGTTAGCATATCTTGTGTCAAAGTGTTATGAATGTTTATTGCTTTCATTCTTTCATGCATGCTACTAGATCAAAATATTAAATGAAGGATTAATTGACGAAGTATGTTAAATATTTTTATTGGTTCCTAATTCACCTCTCCCCTCTTAGTAACCTAGCCTCCTTTATATTTCCAACAATTGATATCAGAGCATTTGGTTCTCAAATCAGAAGTTTGGCAGCTTGAGAAATGATCAGAGGCAATGGAGGCATACAAGCTACAAAAGGCTATTGAGAATGAAAAGTTGGACCAAGAGTTGGTCATTGGAAAATCCTAGAAAAGAAAAGGAACATCTCTTTCAATCCTTTCAAAGAAGGATGGAACTAGTAGTACAACTAAATGACAATCTCTACATTGATGAAAGAATTGAAGACTTATGTCAAGAGAAAAGTTCAGATGAAGCTGATGCAACAATCAAAGATGTACTTGAGAAGAATCTCAATCTTCAAGAAGGAGTTAGAAAGATAAGAAGAGAGCAAGAAATCCAATTAACCAAAATATATCAAAACTTGGAACTAATAAATAAATTCAAAGAAGGAAAGAGATTGCTTATAGAAAAGATAAAATAAAAATATAATGAAATCTATCAACTATCCCTTCAACAAGATGATTTTATTGATCAACTCACTGGTGCAAATGAAGAGCTTATGAATCTAAGGCCAAAGAATGAAATACTACAAAATGATCTCAGCATGGAAAAGAAAACCAATGAGAGGATGATGAAATCTCAAGAAAGCATGAATCAATTGAATGAGAAAAATCAATACAGACACAAAGATAAAGTTTTATTAGGATACATTGAAGAAGATGAACCATCTCAGTGAGGAGCTCAAAAGAATCAAAGAACTACTTGCAATATTTTGGTAAGATATGTCATACATATAATAAGTGTTGGAGCAATAGTAAATCAAAGTTTAGTGGAAATTTCTACAATTGCAACAAGCTAGGACACTAAGAAAGTGAATGCAAAGAGAAGTCTAAATTTGAAGGAATGTGTTTCAATTGCAATAAACAAGGACATAGATCTTTAGAATAAAAAACCAAGAAGTGGAACCCAATAGAGAAAATTGTAAAAGTAATATTTGGTTGGGATTACAACACATGGTGTAGATATCACCACTTTGGTAAGTTTGGATACATTGGAGCAAATTGTGTAAAACATCATATGAGGAAAAGAGACTCTACAAAGAGATGTTTTGTTTGTATAGAACTTGGAAATCTTGCCAAGAATTGCATAAATAAAGGAAGAGTTAAAGATGAAAAAAAAGCTAAGGCTGAAAATATTAAAAGACAAATGAGGTAGCAATGGGTGTAGAAAACTCCAAAGAATACAAGCCAAATTCCTAAAAAATTTGACACTCAAGTCAATGAGTTGGGTGATTCAACCATTTCAACTTAGTCATCCATGGAGATTATTGGAACTAATATTCAGAAAGATACATCTCTTACCAATTCCATTTATTAAGAAGAATGATCCAATCATCATTTAAGATGCACAAGGATCACCAAGCAATGATGGACGCAAGAGATATTACCAAGAAAGGTCAGGTCACAAGACCTTATCAAGCAAGTTTGGGATGCACTAAAGTTCTGGAAGGATATGTTGACTTGGTGACTCTATCGAGTACCAAGTTCAAACTGAGTGATGGAGACCTTATTGAGTTAAAGGAGTCTTTTGAGAATTTAGGACAAAACCAAGTGGAGGCTAGTTTATCACCAAGAAAACATGTGTATAGAGCATTAATGGCAATCATAAATGCTGAATTTTGTTAAAAGAAGGAAATCCAAAGTATCGTTTGATAGAAAATTTTCAGAGCACAGAGAAAAGAGTGAATTCAAATCCCCCAAGAAATTCAAGTTGTTGTTGTTCAATATTTTCCCATGTTCAAAACCCTATTGAGTGATGGCATCTTCAAGCAGCAAAATAAAGGTTCTAAAATGTTAGTTCATGAAGAGGATTGCAAAGTTCTTGGATTCAAATTGGCACCAAAAATTGTAGAGTTACTTGACCCTACTAGAGTGCAATCTCAGATTCCACCAAAGGTACTCCTCACACATGACATTAGGTCATTCTTCCCTTGTTCAATTCAAGATCTTAGAACACTAGGCTTTCAGTGAGCAATGTGTGGATGGTGCTTTAAAACCTAGTCAAGAAGGTAATGTGAAGAGGTTTAAACAAGTGATAGCCAAAATTAATAAATAGGATAATGTCATGCCCAAAATTATAGGGAAAGAAAAACTAATTTTTTTTTTGTTTTTTAAATAACAACCTAGGGTAACACATATAAGAAAACTACACACATTCCATTAGGTTACCGCATGGTTAGTAGTCCAAAGTACCTAATTGTTATGCTTATAGGATTGCACAAATTTTCAATTACCTAACTGAAGTGATCCTTAGTGGGTTCATTGAAGTTTCATCTCTAATTGGAATTGGAAATCAAGGAAGTAGTGTATTGACACAACATCATAATCAAATGGAAAGAAGGTCAACTTATTTGTATTCTCAATGGTGATACACATTAGATTTTACTAATTGTCTTGTCAAGGGATTCAACTCAGTATGAACCTGAATCTTGCATTCTAGGTAGGTTACATTAAAGGGAAAATTTAAAGATGTATATGTTATGCCCTTGATTAGTGATCATGGTTACACCATCAAATATAATGAGCAATGACTTTCTATCTTACATATTATATTTCAACTTTTGAATTATAGGTTACTCACCACTAGTAGTCTACATGCTAAAATAAATCCCACTCAGACCTCAATAACCTACATCATTAGACTTTTATTTTTATTTTTCTTGTTCACAGTTAAATTTCTAACCTATACCCTTAGTTAAGAATAACATATAATAAGAATTCAAGGCTCATAAAACAACCTATAGTGATACCGATATGTTCCAAGTACTAAGTTTGATAACTAAATTATATGGGACAATATGATTACATAGAGAATCATATAAGTATATTTCACTTAGAGTATCTACCACATATCACCCTAAATGATATCTCAAGAATCATCACTAATCACTCAATCCCCCTCCTATCACCATTATTTATAACCATATACTAAGCAACCTTTAATTACTTAAAACATTGTTTTTATTCTATACAAGAAAATTAAGACATTAATAGGTCCTATATTGTTTCCTAACATATAACCCTAGCTTACTAAATATTAAATCTCACTAACCTCCTCTTACCTATTTTCATTTTTATTTTACCAACCAACAATGATTACATGCCAAATAATTTATTGCTATATTTAATAACTTATTTCCTACCTATTAAATTTTTATAACCAGAAACTATATCTCACCATTAATACATTTAATTCATTTAGTCACTAACTAGCCTCACTAATCACTAATTGTTATCTAGTTCATTTTACGAACTACCAAGTATTCACTAGCCTGAATATGCTTATTTATATATGATTTCCCCACTAAATATATTATGTCATTTACCAACTAGATCACTTTCTCAATTTCTAACCATTCTTATTTATATTTATCTCTACCATTACATTTACTTTGCTAAAATGAATTACACAATTCACTCACTAGTTCCAATTATATTATCTTGTTAACTATCACTTCTTAATTCATGAAACTACATATTAATAATATTATTAGCAATTTAACTACTCAATAGTCAATTTCTACCCTAGCCCATCCTAATTACACTATCCACTTTCCTCTCCACATCCACTTCCACATGGCCCCTTATTGCATCTACTTCACTATAATTTGCTAACCACTAATAGCCATGGACTTCCACTAATTTCTTAATTTGATCCCATGTGTCTCCTCTCTGTACTCACAGCCTTATTAAAAGAATCACCTAATTACTAAAATTCTTTACTCCTAATGGCACATGGCCCCATCCTAACCCAAGTTGACTTACTCTCTTTTTTGGCTTCTCCTTATCCCTTCTCTGCAAGTCAGCCAATTGGCCTTTCCCTAGGTTGGTGGCATATGATGTGACATGTGGGGGAGGCATTCAAGAACATGGTTTGACCCATGGTCAGATATTTTAGTGCCTAAAAATTGTACATAAGGTGAGAGGTCACATAAAGATGAATGGAAGAGGTGGGAACCACCTTACCTCCCCAATTCCTTTGTCAAACAAAATGCTTTATTTGGTCTTTTTCTTTAAATTTCCCCTTAATTTCTTACAAGCCAAGCACTCACTTAAATGTACCTTTAGCTCTCAATTCTATAGTCATGTATTTGGTTTATGGGTTGAGGCATGATGGAACCCCCAAAATGAAAGCTGTTAGAGGGAATACTTTAATAAAAATTAGTAAATAAAATACAATTGTAGGGAGCCTAGGGAAGGGTTAGCTTCCTTAGGAAATGAGTATAGATGTTGTGTGTGTGTGTGTGTGTGTGTGTGTTGTTGGGGAGGGGAAATTATTTTTGACTCCTCATACATTTTCTAGAGAAATTAATATGCATGCATAGGCCTATTTTCTTATTTAGGAAATATGATTCATCTTCATATTTCAACTATGATGTTTAACATATTGGTTTGGTAGTAATATGATCCATCTTTCCCATGATGTCCATATAAATATGTGGATTAAAATGCATTTAAGAATCACTTGAACAATTATTTAAAATATGAAATGAATTGAAGCATGATCAAGCATGGAATTAATAAATTACTATCTTCTATGAATAGTGGAACTTGAATGACATTTATTGATAATCTCATGCTTAAGGGAATTTTCTTTACATGATCATTCCAATTGAAATATGTTCTCATGTATTACTATGTGACTCAATTGATCTTGATTCTAACAATGCCTATTCAATACATAGTTATCAAAACATTGGTTATCCTTTTAAATAAGTCTACTTTACATTCAACCATGACTATCTTCATCTTTCAACTTGAAAACATATAGTAATACCTAAAATTTCTTTACTTCCTCATGATACCACTCCTCACACAAATATACATAAGAGAGAGAGAGAGATCTTATTTTTACAACACAATACAACAAAATAGTAATGGACATTTGTCCTTGCAAATACATTATACCAAGGACACGAAGGAAGATTGTTCCTTTCAATTAAATTACATATTGACATATCTTTTACTCTATCTATGCAAGGGAGAAAATCTAATTCCTTCATGGATCCCATTCTCACAAACCTACAAAAAGGAGAACATAAAACCAAGAACCATGCAATCTCACTTTCCTTTCTAGGCTTCTAAGGAGCCACCCACCGAGTAGGGGAAACAAGACTCAAATGAGTTGCACTCAAACATTTCACAATGTATGTAAAACTCAATATCACAATACATTTAAAATCCCTCCAAGGTTTAACACAATGATTCACCATTTGAATCATGAAACAATGGGTGAAGGTGGGCTCTCCAAAGAGGATAATGTCATATCCATATACACATATACATTTGCAATTGTATAATACCTATTTTAGGCTATCATATACATCCTCCTCATCACATCAATACACTTATACATTCCATAGTAAAAATGCCTCTTCAAGGCTATCAAAATACACGTATACCTCCCATAGAAAACAAGGAATATGACTTCAATGTAGCCCATACTCCATGAACAACAAAACCCTCTCTAAGAGTAAAATCTCTCAACTTCAATGATGAGCCCAACTAACCCCTTCGCCCAAGGCATCTATTCCCTCCCAAGGATGAGTGAAGCCTTCACACCCATTAAAAATCAACACTCCAAAAATAAGAACAAAGAAAGAAATCACAAGAAAGTAAATGTAACACAATCTAAAATCACTTCAACATAATACAAACTTTGATTTCACCAATAATAATTCAACAAGATTACAACACCATTATGCAAGTGCAAAAGAAGGTCATGGCATGGGCACCAACCTTGGTCCAAGCTAAGGCAATGATAGTTGATGAAGAGCTCCCTTCTCCTTACTCTTTCTCCTTTCAAAACCCTAGTTGTCGCTAAACTTAGAGAGTGGGTGAACACCCCACTAGTTTTTCCACATCCACTAAAAAGGCTCTCCCACTATTTCTTTTTGGTAAAAACATCAAGCCACTATCTCTTAGAACTTTTTCGCTACCAAATTTGATACTTTTGACTAAGTGGAAAGATGGTGATGAACTTATAGGATAACTCAATTTTTGAATCAGTGGAAGAATGCATTAGTTATGGGGGGCCACTAGGCTAGCTAAGTACTAAAATGGTCAAATTTAGGCCCCTAACATGTTATGCTAACATATGGGTAGCTTATTTTGACAAAAATGAAACTTTGGAACTACATAATGACCCTCTAAAATCTTTTTCAAGTTTGAATTCTATTTTCCTTTGATGGTGACCCATTCTTTCCCTTCTCCAAATAGATTTACTTAATCCTTTTGAAAGGAAAATAGTTTAAGGTTAAGAGCAACCATGACCGAAACCCTAGATGACATGTCATTAACAGACAAAAAAATTACAAGTGTCAAGTGACACATTTAAAACACATTACACATCACCATGAAATGTCCCCAATGTAATTATGATATTAAATTTACCACACACATGCAAGCTTACATTTATGAGTAAACACATCATAACAAGGCTTTTGAATCTTCCAAAGATTCACCTTGGTTAAAGTTTGTCCACATAAGTTTGGACCTTGTTTCCCTAATAAAATTCCATGGTCCAATTGCATGCACACAAAACTTGAACATTAGTATCCCAATGAAAACTCATATAAAGTGCATGTATATAGGTGCATGGAAAATTTTGTATTGAATAATTCACATTAACATACTCAATTGTCACAATTAACTTTATTTTCTAATTATCTTCATATAAGCATTTAAAACATTAGATATCAAAATATGTGTATTCATATTAATATCCAATCAAATGATCAAACTAACATTCTAAACCACATCATAATTCATTTCCCATCATAATGATGAAACATTGAGTCTACACTATTAAATCAACCAACATGAAGATTAGTTTTGAATACATATCTTAGGTCAAATTTTCCTAACATCATCACAACTAGTATCCTTTGATTCAATTTAATATAATTTGATTACTAAAAAATACCCTATTATCATTATGAGATAATACATTATAGGGTGTAACAATTGTGCTAGGTAATCAGGATGTTTTCATAGTCATGTCACGTAGTTTCAAAATCAATCATAGAATAAATCCATTACATCTTATTGAGTTCTATCATGTAGACTCTTATCAAATTTTGATAAAAATTTTTATCTATGACTATTAGTAGTATTCACAAGTGTGGGTGTTGATTCATATTTACATAATAACTACCTAAATCAATTATCCTCATAGATCAAGAAATATCATGAACCCATCAACATAATTCCTAAGTTATGATGCCTCAAGCCTTTATTCCATAGGGTTTTAGCTTATCAACTAATGTAATTTTGAATACAATACTTAACATAACAATGACTAAAATGTGTATCAGTCTCAATAAGATTTAGGTTCATTATTGTTAAGGAAAATTCCATTCATGGCATACTTAAATCATGTAACCTACTAACCATTGTTCTATCATAAGGTGGGTTTATGCCTAATGGTTCCACTTTTTTTGGAGGCATAACTACCTATACCACTATTAGGGATATGTGTACAAATATGATCGTCTTCTAATTTGGGGGCTAGAGCTTGATGTTCACTTAGTTCTTTTTTGTATCCAAATTATTTCACTTGTGATTTCTTCTTTTCCTTTTATAATTTTGATATCATGTTATGCATTGATTTACCTTGTGGTTTACTTGATGTATCCCTTTATCATGATGTTGTATTTTACTCCTTTAACTTAATTTTCCCTTATATATCTTGAGATATGTTATCTTATGGGTTATGTAGTCCTTGATGCACATATCTATTGGAATTAAAATGTAGGCTAGGTTATTGAGAGGGGAGGGGTGAATCAGGAACCAATATAACATTAAACTTCACCAATTAATCATTCATTTAATATTTTGATTTAATTTCATGCATGAGAGAATGAAAGAAATAAACATTCACAACAATTTGACACAAGATATGGTGACCCAGAAGCTCTAGTACTGTAGTATAAAGTTGGCTTGTTAAGGCCTACAATTGGTCACTTTTGATTACCATACCTGTTAGGATAAATAAGGACTATTAGTTCAACTTGTCAAAGGATTTTATGAACATACAATGAAGTATACACTCTGTTAGGAGATTTAGAAAAAGACTATTAAGTCCACCTTGTTTAGAGGATTCAACTCATGCACCTGTTAGGATGAACAAGGGGTTGATCTCTGATCTATAATTTTTTTTTGTTGTATGAGATTCTTTGAATTACAATGATCACCTTGTTGTGATATATAAGTCTCTAAAATTCCTTATACTACTTGTAGCCTTCACTAATTCACTCTCATCTACTTCTTCATAATATTAAAATTCTTTTATGGATATGATATAATACATTACATATCTATCAATCCATCTAATTACCTTCTAGAGTCAGCTAGAATACCAAGTTCATCATAATTCACAAAGTTGGCCCAACTATTATAATTCAGGTTCTAAAAACAACTCGGTGATGTTCTAACACTCAGTAAACTCTAGCACTCAGTTTACCTTAAAAGCTTGATCTATACTAATCACTTTAAGTAGCAAGAACTCGATCAATAGTGTATGACTTAGTGAACACTAACGAATTTGGTAGATAGTGAATTCACTTGGTTGACATTGCATGGCTTAGTTAACACTAAATTCACTTTCTTAATACTATGAGCTTAGTAGATACTGATAGCTTCTTCACTTCAACTAGAGAACTCAATAGCTATTTTTATACTCATTTTACATTGTCCATTGCCTCTGAAGCTTGGTAAACTCTATAGAACTTAACAAGAATTGTAAGCTTTCTCAAATTCTTGCCAAGGTCAAAAGATAAATTTTTTTTCACCACCTTTAGCACTATGTCAACTACTTCACAAGAAACGTTGTTTAGTCTACTTGAGCTATATATCTTGTGAGAAATCACATGTATTCCAAACTTCAATTCCATCTCTATAACTCTACCTAGCTTGATGTCTCTTCCATTCCACTCAACCGAAGTCCTTTTAGCTAGTTCAATCTAACCTAAGGTTTTTGTGGCCTTCACCTTGTCAAACATTGGTAACTTGGTAATCTTGTGCATCATTTTGTTTGTGATCTAGATAGTGTGATCCAACCATAAATGCATGTCATGAACTCTACTCAAGATGTATTTGATCCATTTTCCTTAGAAGTCTCTTGGCAAGTGCATGATGTGTTTCAAACCCTTCATCTCCAAATGTCCATGCTCAAGTTTTAAAACACCATCCACAGATAGCTCACTAAATGGCTAGTTAATTTCTAGGATTCTAAGCTCTTGAATTAAACAATGGAAGAATGACCTAATGTCATGTATGAGGAGTAATGTTGTACCAAAATACTAGAGAGAATAAATTAACATATTAGTTCGTACACTGAACCAAGTTCAACTAAAGAAAGGTACAAAAAAACATCTTATGAATTATGGTATGGTTACAAGTCCATTGTTTGTTATCTCAAAGTATTTGGAAGCAAATGATATTTCTTAAAAGATTTAAGGAAAGGAAAAATTGATGAAAAAAGTGATGGAAG
The DNA here is from genome assembly GCA_028749045.1 of Cupressus sempervirens. NCBI lineage: Eukaryota > Viridiplantae > Streptophyta > Pinopsida > Cupressales > Cupressaceae > Cupressus > Cupressus sempervirens. Next base: position 461,548,256 of record CM053789.1, read on the forward strand.
GAATATTTCTAAGGTAGTCCAATAAAAGAAAGGCATACAGATGTTTGAATCTTACTACTCACAAAGTCATTGAAAGTGCCCATGTAAAAATTGATGAATTTGCAGAAAGTGAAGAACAGAGAAAAAAAGAACCTAAGGATTATAGAATTTTTTTCTATTATGAAGGAACCTGAGACTTTACCTCGGAAGGTTGAATCCATTCAATAACTAAGTGTACCAAATAATTCATTGGCAGTTCAACCCAAGCCACAGATAGTTCAACCTAAGTTACAACCCCATACAGTTCAACTTGAGTTGTAGCCCAAGAAGTGCAAATTGAGTCACAATGAGAGGCACCTAAGTTATGGCCAGATCAGCCAGAGGAGCCTAAGAAAAAGGATGGAGATATTGGAGAATTAAGTGAACCAAGTTCTAAACAAAGAAAGAGATATCCAAGACTTGCAAAATATGTCAAAAGGCATCATGTACCTAAAAAAATAATCAAAGGAGAGACAAAAGGAATACTAACAAGGAAAAAATTAAAAGGTACATGTTTTCTTAGTGAATTTGAGCTTAGCTATTAAAAGATGCTTTAGAAAATGAAAGCTAGATCGAAGCAATGAATTCAAAGAGATTGAGAAAATAGAAATGAATAAAACCTAGTCTCTTGTTCCTAGACCTAAGAATAAGAATGTGATTGGTACAAAATAGATATTCAAAAATAAGTTGAATGAAAAAGGAGAAGTGACAAGAAACAAGGCAAGATTTGTATGCAAAGGTTATGGCAAAGAAGAAGGTATTAATTATGAGGAAATATTTTCCCCTATTGCATGTCTTAAATGAGGTAGAATACTTCTAGCATATCCAACACAAAAAGGATTCAAAGTGTATCAAATAGATTTTAAATCAGCTTTCTTGAATGGAGTCTTAGAATAAGAAGTGTACATTAAAAACCTAAAGGTTTCATTGATCCAAGCCAAAGAAACATGGTATGTAAACTTCATAAAGTTTTATATGGTTCAAAGCAATCTCTTAGAGCATGGTATGAAAGACTACATGGATATCTGGTAAAATTTGGTTTTGAAAAGACAAATGATAATAGCAATTTTTATATCAAGGAAGATCCAAAGGACAAGATATTGCTTGCAGAAATATTTTTTGATGATATCATATTTGGTTGAAAAAAGAAGTTATGTAAATAATTTCCTAAAACAATAAGGAAATAATTTGAAATTTCTATGTTTGTAGAAATCAAATTCTTTGTGGGTCTATAAGTTCATCAAATGAAGGATAGCATGTACATCACTCAATCAAAATACATTAGGGAAACATTGAAAGTATTTGGAATGGAAGATTCCAAGCCAATTGGAACACCTATGTCTACAAGACAAAAGCTTTGAAAGAATGATGGTTCAAAGGAGGTAAATCAAACTACTTATAGATCAATGATTGGAAAACATTAGTATGTGGTTCACACCGGACCTGATATTGCATTGGTAGTTGACATAGTTGCAAGATTTTTGTTAATCCTAAAGAAAATCACATGGTGATAGTCAAAATAATTTTGAGATATATATAAGGAAATGAAGATTATGGGTTGTGGTACAAGAAAGGAGGGAATCTTGAGCCAAAATCCTCTACTGATGTAGATTGAAAAGGAAGCATTGATGATAGAAAAAGCACCAATGGAGGAGCATTCTTTCTTGGAAAAAGGCTAGTGTCTTGGACCAGCAAGAAGAAAAATTGTATTTCTCAATCCATAGCAAAGGTAGAATATTTTGTTGCAATAATTAATTTTTCTAACATAATATGGGTCAAGCGATTGATGTCATGAATGAAGGAAGAAATTAAGGAAGCAGTGGTTATCTACTATGATAGCACAAGTGCAATCAATATATCCAAAAATGTAGTGGTCTACACAAAGACGAAACACATTGCAATCAAATATCATTTCCTAAGGGAATTAATTCAAGGAAAAGAGGTGAGATTGGATTATGTGAACACCAAGGAACAAATAGTAGATATATTTACCAAAGCTTTACCTAAGGATGCATTTATGTGTCTAAGAGGTAAACTAGGGGTTATTCCCCTATCTAATGCTCACTAAAGAAAAAGATTGTGTGGCATCAATAAAGCTCCATTGAAGATCAAGCAAGTTGATGTAGTGAAATGAAGAGCATATTGAATATGAATCACTACAAAAGATACATTGTAATTTTAGATTTTTGCATACTTTAGCAATTGATGTCAAAGAGGGAAATTTTAGCATCAACATGTATGGAAGATAAACATGGAAGATTGAAGAAAGTTTAGTATCAATGAGATTGAGGGAAAGGCTTGATGATGGAGTGTAAAAATAAGAGGGAGAAATTGATAAAAGAATAGTGATAGGAAAGTAGCAAAGAAAAATCCAAGCATAATCTCAGAGGGAGTCAATATGGATGAGAATCTTAATGAATCTAAGGATATTATCTTATTACTCTTACTTTTATTAGTTTATTTTGGCATGTTGTGTTTTAATCAATTCCAAATAGGTAGTTTGTTGGAAACAATTCTTCAATTGTATATTATCATTGATGTTTACACAAATGTCAGTATTAATTTAGCAATGTAGAGTTCAGAGTATCAACCTTGTATATCTCAGTATTAATTGAGCAATCAAGTAAAGAAGACTTTCTAGTATTTATCAAGAAGTTGGTAAATGAAAGGGCTACTTCTTTCATTATTGACTAAGTGGTCGAGCATTAAAGGAGATCAGTATTGACCAAGTGGTTAAGAAATGAAGAATTCATGGTGTCAACCGAGTGTTTAGTCCTAGTATTGATTGTTTGATAGCTGAATGAAATTGTCAAATACTTTATTGATTAAGAATGAATATTTGGTTATTTATTGATATTTTAAAAGTGTATTCAAGGTGAATTTTCCTAGGCTATGATATATAATGAAGTTCAATTTATGAAGATAAAATGTGTAACAAGTGAAATGTGAAATAGATGAATATGTGAGAAAAGGAAAAGCAAAGCAGGAAAGTGTGAAAGATGAACCACAAATAACAAATGATTAGGAAGAAGCTAGAGGTAAAGATATAATAGAGATTTGAATTTGGAAAGATAGTCTCTTTATAAATCAGGTCAAATTGTTGTTTCTTTCTAACCATTATAGTATTAAAGAAATCTCTTAACAGAATTGACTTGATAATCATTTTGTAAATCATTTAACAAGGTAGTATTTCAAGATTGAAGTGTTATAGAGTGATTTAAATCCTCTAACAGTGTCATACTTAATAGTATGTTTTGTAACCTTTAACAGGGTTGGCTTCTAATAGGGATCACTTCAGAAGAGTGAAAATCATTGTGACTAGTTGTAAGGTGGTTTTTCCCAAATTAGGTTTCCACATTAAATCTTGGTGTTATCTATGTTCATGCTATTCTTTTATGCTTTATGTTTCTATAACTAAATTACTAAAGGATAAAATAGCTTAATAAATCTTAAGATTACTTTGTTAACCAAGCATGAGTAAAATTCTAATGTTAACCAAGCTATTCAGTATTGCATGATTAGTGCAAGTTTCTATTGACATCTAGGGGACAAGGATTTATTTTTGTGGTAACTAATTCACCCCTCCCCTCTTAGTTACTCTCTTGCATTTCCCATAGCTCCTATATCACTAACAATGTCTCCCTTTCGCATTTATTAAAATACATGATGAAAAATGTCAATAATTGTTAAAAATAACAAATCAAAAAAACTACAAAATTGATTTATTAATACTGATATAAAATATATATACTTATCAACTTCAAATCTTTTTCCCCTTACATCAACATATGTTACTCTCCTTCATAACATTATTCATGTTTTATTCTCGCCCATTCATGTATTTCTCTCTCATGTTGACATCGGTGATAAATATTCCATTACACCAATTCTTAAAGTTTAATCATCTCAAAAATAATCTTAAAAAACTTTCCATGTTAAAAAGATACTTGTAAACAATACTAAAGAGTTCTCAATAAATCTTCCCAAAATGTGACTACTCCCCCAATGGAAGCATCACCAAGCATAGAGTCTAGATGTTAAAGTGGTCTCTATTTATACTAGAATAAGGAAATCTTATGCCAACTACTATGATAAGGTTGGGGTATAACTTCAAGCATTCCACTCAAATACTCAAAAAAATGTCCTTAGCCAAAACATTTGTGAATATGTATGTTATCTATACCTTTGTGCTAACATACTTCATTATAATTCCCTTCTATGATAATTTATCTCTAAAAAAGTGATACTTTATTGCAATTTACTTAGTCTATAAATGTAACAGTAGATTATTTGACATACTAACTATGCATGTGTTATCACAATGAATGATAATAGGTTTTGTAAACTCAATACCAATGTCTTGCAATATCTTATTTATCTAAATAGTCTTATAATAGTTTTTTGTTGCTACAATATACTCTTCTTATATTGTAGCTAAAAATTTGCAACTTTATTTCTTATTTAGCCCTAAAACTAGTCTTCCTCCTAAAAAGAATGCTCCACCACTTGTAACTTTTGTGTCATCTATGTTTCCTACCTAAACAACATTAGTGTATGGACATACAATAAAGTTGTGTGATCTTTCATACCATTGGCCATAACCTAATGTACCCTTCATGATGCAAGGTAGGAAAGTCCAAAGCCACTCCCAAGACACCCTTTCTAGAGTTAGACTCAAAATCTAATACAATATTGGATAAACTATTATAAATCATATAAAAAACAATGCAAATAAAATGAGACAATATTCTTACAATATTCCAAGCATAAGTTGTACCTTGTTTTAGTGATATACATTCAATTATAATCATTGAGCTTAGAATCTCAAGCTTATAAGGATAATTTTGTATTATCTTCCTTCTATCTAACTTCACATACCTAATCTAATCCTAGATATTTAAGTATATAGCTATAAAGTGTTGGTCTCAGGTTAATTTTGACAATTGAGTGTTCGAAATGATTAAAATAATTATAAGAAAAGTTGAGGGAGATTGTTGGAATAAAATATGGAACTAGTAAAGAATGTCTTCAATAATTGTTTTGTCATTGATGTCAAACATGCTATTTGCAGGAATGACAATTGCTTTAGTGATTCAAATACTATCAATTAGTTGATTGTCAAGGTGGAGGCAATCAATAAGATGTAACTAGAACACCTAGAGAAAGGTTGAAGTTATGATGTTGTAATGAAGTACAAGGATCAGTTAAGCCATTGATGAAAAGAGTGTATTTGATGACATAATACAAAGAATGGACACACTGAAACATATCAAAGATTTAAGGTTTTAGCTAAGTCTTTTGTAAAGCTCAAACTAAGTTCATTAGAGAGAAGGAGCCGAGCAAGCTAGTAAGAGTTGAGCAAGTTCTAAGTTAATGCCAAGTAAACTTTAGATACTGAGTGGTGCCGAGTAGAATCAAGTGCTGAGTAGAATCAAGTGCCAAGTAGAATCAAGTGCCGAGCAAGTTCAAGTGTCGAGCAAGTTCAAGTGCTGAGCAGAACCAAGTGTCGAGCTGGTATAGGTACCGAGTAACATAGAGGTGTCGAGCACCAGTAACTCAATAATGCCAAGTTGCTGCATTATTTAGGAAATCAAAGATTCGCCAGATCTAAGCCAACAAGATTATTATCTAGAAATCTATGAATTAAAAGGAAGATAAGACTGATGAGTTGGTGGCACAGAACACCATGTAGAACTCTTTTAAGATACAACTGGCGAAGTTTCAAGAAGAAAACAAGATATGGGGTAGATACATTGTATCCTACCTAATCCATTTTGAAACCATAAAATTGAAGAGGGAGAATTTAGTGGCAAAGGCAAATCAGACTTCTATATAAGAAGACATAAGTTAATGAGAGAAAGAGAGAGTGAGAGGGGATAGAAGGAAAGAGAGATGGTGGTTAAGCTTAAAGCATGAAGTGCTGAAGATTGTGCTAAGGAGAAGATAGCACAGGAACTCTATTTAGACAAGACGACCACAAAGATAATTGCATTGGCAAGATGAGTAGGAAGACTCAAGGACACAAAGCTTGAGAGGTAGTCAAGCAGTCAGATCTGAAGTGATTGAAGCCAAGCATAAGGATTGAACTGAAAGTATGATCTGAAATCTGCAAAGTATGTTGTAAGTTATATCAGATCAAAAAACCATTATTGTTACTTTCTAGCAATTGTAACTGTAAGTCTAAATCCTATGGACTTAGGTTGGTTTAACAACCATTAGATAAATCCTTTAACATGGTGACATTCTAAGTGAATGTTCTAAAGACCTTTAACCAGGCCAATTCCTAACAGTTTGGTGAAATCCTTTAACAGGGTCACATTTAACAGTGTGTTGTAAGTCTTTAACAGGGCAGGCTTTTAACAGGGCATCACTTTAGAAGAGTGAGAATCAAGTAGCATGTTACTGGTGGTTTTTCCCAAATTGAGTTTCCACATAAATCATTGTGTCATGTGTTGATCTTGAATGTTTTATTATTTCATGTTGATTTACAGTAATTTGCTTATATGACTGATTTAAGTTTGAACAAATAAAAAGGGTATGGATTCATTAAAAGTAGTAGAAAGGTATTAATAGGGAATTTGGACCTTGAATAACTGATTCACCCCCCCCCCCCCCCCCCCCCCCCCCTCAGTTATTCTAAAGAATTCTAACACTTGGTATCAAAGCCTGACTGCTCATTCAGTTTAAAGGGACTACTAGCAAAAAAGATCAAAATGCCAAAGAGAGAAGTTCCCAAGCTCAACAAAGACAACTTTGTTGCATGGAAAAGTTTGATGAAGCTACATCTTGGATCCATAGGAGATTATGCCCAAAATTCAATTGTCACTGAACATGTAGATCCAACAGGTGCTCCTACTGCAAAAGACATGAAAAAAAAACAAGAACACAATCAGACAATGCTGGAAATTGCATCTACACTCAGCTATGCTAAATTTGATGATATCAAAGGATGTAACACTAAATTCAAAATGTGGAAAGCCCTATCAGACATCTATGGAGGAGATTAGAATGTACAAAGAGCAAAAAAAGAAAGTCTCAGAGGAAAATTTGATGACATGAAAATGGAGGAAAATGAGAATGCTTCTAAGTATGGTGCAAGAATAAAGGAAGTGGTAAGTGCAATAAGATGCTTGAATGGTCAACAGGATGAGGATACTATTAATAGTAAGTTCTTGAGAACCTTGCTCCCTATCTATGCTATTAGAGTATCAGCAATACAAGAACTAAGATGCATACCAGGAAATAATCTAAGCTTTGAAGGTATAATAGGTAGACTCACTACGTTTGAGTTATCTAACTTTGACAACTACAAACTTGAAAATGTTGAATCTGCTTTTAAGGCAAAGTTATCACTGCAAAATGCCGAACGGGTGAAATCAAAGAAAGGAAGAAAAATGAAGTATGTATCTAGTGATAGTAGCACTGATGAGGAAGATGTGGAAAAATTAGAAGCATTGCTCACTAGAAGATTTCATAGGGGCAAAGGAAAATTCAAAGGTAAGATGCCTATCATTTGTTTCAATTGCAATGAAGTAGGTCATATTGCTGCAAGATGTCCACAGAAAAAGGATTCCAAGGAAGACAATAAATACAAGAACAGAAGAGATGATGACAAAAGAGATTACAAAGAAAAAGGTAAGAAGTGTTATATTGTTGAAGAAAATTCTGATGACAATGATGATAAAGTTGTTTATGTAGCCATGAAGGACCAATCTGATGAAGAAGAAGCCACAACACTGATGACTTGCATAAACAAGAATGACAAATGGATCATAGATAGTGGATGCTCACATCACATGACAGGAGACAAAAGTAAGTTTGTCAACTTTACTCAGTATGATGCAAATAGTGTTAGATTTGGTAATGATGCTCCATGTCAAATCAAAGAAAAAGGTTCCATTAAGCTCACCGAACAGATTTCATGTGATAATGCATACTATGTTGAAGGATCAAACTACAATTTACTGAGTGTCTCACAGTTAGGCAATATAGGTTGCAAAGTGGAATTTGGAAACAAAACTGCAAAAATCTATGTTACTGATGGTAAACTAATAGGAAAAGGAGATCAAACAAAGAGTAATTTGTTTTACCTTGATATGGATGATGTTTCTTGTCTATTTGCAAAATTTGATGATGAACGGTTATGGCATAGAAGATTATGTCATGTCAATTTTGATAATCTAGTCAACATCAGTAAAATGAAGAAAGTCAGAGGTCTACCAAAATTGAAAAAGCCTAATAATATCATGTGCAAACAATGTCAGCTAAGAAAGATGACAAAGTCAAGTTTCAAAAGAAAAAACTATACATCTAAAGAGATACTTGAGTTAGTTCACACTAACTTATGTGGACCAATGGAAATACCAAGCTATAGAGGAGATAAATACATAATGTTATTTGTTGATGACTATTCTAGGATGATGACTGTTATGTTCTTAAAACAAAAATCTAATGCTTTTCAAATATTTAAGTGGTATGTGGCTAGAGTTGAAAAGGAAACAGGAAAAAGCTTGAAATGTCTAAGATTAGATAGAGGTGGTGAATTTACATCAAATGAATTTGAGATATTCTATAATGACAATGGAATCAAAAGACAGATATCAGCTCCTAGAACTCCCCCACAGAATGGAATTGCTGAGAGAAGAAATAGATCTATGATTGACTGTGCCAGAACATTAATGATGGAAAAGAATGTTGCTCTAAAATACTGGAGAGAAGCTGTAAGTGTAGCTGTTCATACACTAAACCGAGTACAAGTCAAGAAAGGTACAAATAAAACACCTTTTGAATAATGGTATGGTTACTCACCCAATGTAAAACATTTCAAAGTGTTTGGTTGCAAATGTTTTATCCTGAAGGATACTAGAAATGCAAAATTTGATGCAAAAAGTGATGAAGGTATATTTCTTGGTTACTCCACTAGAAGTAAGGCATATAAGTGTTTGAATGTTAACACTAACAAAATTGTGAAAAGTGTAAATGTAAATTTTGATGAGCACACAGAAGTCCAAGCTGAAGAATCAAAGAAAATGGAAGAATACAGAGCCTTTGTATATTCTTATGAAGGAATGACTGCTGATGAGGATGATGACAATCAAATTGAAAATCAACAAGTGTCAATTTCAGTCGATTCACAACCAGTGAATGCCGAGTTGCATTCAAAAGCCAAGTTACAAAATGAAGAAAATGCACAATTTGATTCTGAAGATAGTACACATAATGAAGAACAACCTAACAATGAAGTGCATAGTGATCCTGAATTCGAAAGATCAAACATGGAAACAAGGACAGAGCCAAGATTATCCAAATATGTAAAAAGACATCACCCTACTGAACAGATAATTGGTGGCAAAGATGCAAGACCAATGACAAGGAGTAGACTTAGACATGAAACATGTCTGATCAGCAAATCTGAACCCAAGATAGTATATGGTGCATTACAGGATGATGACTGGTATAAATCTATGGAAGAAGAAATTAATCAAATAAGGAAAAACAAAACCTAAAGTTTGGTTCCCAGACCAACTAACAAGAATGTGATTGGTACCAAATGGGTATTCAAAAACAAACTAGATGAGAATGGTGAGATTACCAGAAATAAAGCCAGATTAGTATGCAAGGGTTATGCTCAAGAAGAAGGAATAGATTATGGAGAAACATTCACTCCTATTGCTAGAATGGAAGGAGTAAGAACTTTACTTGCATATGCTGCCTACAAAAATTTCAAAGTCTATCAGATGGATGTAAAATCTGCCTTCTTAAATGGTATACTAGAAGAAGAAGTCTACATTGAACAACCAGAAGGATTTGTTGATGAGAACAATAGGGATATGGTGTGTAAGCTACATAAATCACTCCATGGTTTGAAACAAGCACCTAGAGCATGGTATGAGAGACTTCACAAGTATCTAGTGCAAATTGGATTTGAAAGAACTGATGATAATAGCAATATGTACATCAAAGTTGAAGAAGGTAAAGACATTATTGTATCTGAAATTTTTGTGGATGACATAGTATTTGGTGGTAAGCAAGTACTTTGCAAAGGTTTTGCTGAAAAAATGAAACATGAACTTGAAATGTCTATGTTTGGTAAAATCAAATTTTTTGTTGGATTGCATGTTCATCAACTCAAACATGGAATATTTATTACATAATCCAAATACATCAAAGAAATTCTTAAAATATTTGGATTGGAGGAATCCAAACCAATCAGTAAACCAATGGCCACAGGAAACAAGCTATCCAAAAATGATGAGTCAGCTGAAGTCAATCAAACAATGTATAGATCCATGATTGGAAAACTACAATATGTTGTACATAGTAGACTAGACATAGCATTAGTAGTTGGAATAGTGACTAGGTTCTCTACTAATGCTAAAGAAACCCATCTCATAGTAGTAAAAAGAATAATGAGATATCTCAAAGGGACTAATGATTTTGGTCTATACTACAAAAAAAATGGAAAATTTGAACTCAACGCATATACAGATGCAGACTGGGGAGGAAAGATTGATGACAGAAAAAGCACAAGTGGAGGTGCATTATTTCTAGGCAAAAGGCCAGTTACCTGGACTAGCAAGAAACAAACATGTATATCCTAGTCCACTACAGAATCAGAATATGTGGCAGCTGCAGTCAATTGTAAAAACATTGTATGGCTCACACATCTATTGAATGGAATGAAAGAAGAAGTAACAAAACCGGTGATATTGTATTGTGATAATACAAGTGCTATAAACATATCCAAAAATCCAATGATGCATGCAAAAACCAAGCACATTGCAATCAAGTATCACTATGTCAGAGAATTGGTAGAAGACAAACAAGTGAAGTTGGAATACATTCATACAAAGGAACAAACTGCAGATATCTTCACCAAACCATTGCCTAAGGATGCCTATGAATATCTTAGAGGCAAGTTGGGGGTCATACCCCTAACCCAAGAAGTTTAAGGCAACAAGGAAGCTGCCTTTGTCATGTCCCCTATTCAAATAATTAAAAAATAAATAAACTTTGTTAAGGCAGGCAGGCTCCAAAAAGGTGAAATTTTGGAAAAAGGGGTTAATCTTTGGAAACCAATGGACCAATAAATAAAAATTATTATTAAATTATATTTTATTAACCCCTCTTGGATGTGAGTTAGGGTTATGCCCTCTTTAAAAGGGGTCTGGGGGCATTTTGGGCTCATTCTACATCTTGATTCTTGCTAATTTTCTTGTTGTTCTTCAGAGGTTGCCAAACCTGTGGAGAAGGAGACCCAAGAACGGGAGTTTGCAGGTTTCCAGGAAGGCTAAGGATGGGTGTTTGAAGCCATTCCATGTGCATGCTCATACAGAGTTTGCCTTTGTGCTGAATAGTGCCGATTTGGGTGTTTTCGGGGTTATTTTTGGTTTGAGTTTGGGTTTTCAGTTGAGTGTTTCATATCAGTTTGGTTTGCTACTATATTTCAGACTTTATGATGTTAAAATAGATTTGAATATATGTATTGGGTTGTGATTAAACTTTTGAGATAGTTTATGAGTGTTTTGTGGTGTTTTCGGGCATTTTTGTGTTAATTTCGAGAGCTCGATTGAGCATAGTTTTGCCCTACATTTGTGAGCTATTGTGTAAAGGCTATACAAATCTGAAAATTTCATTTTGTAGGCTGTAATTCTGCTAAAATTTCTGTAAAAATGTCTATTTTCAGATTTATTAATAATTTGTGAAGTTGTGAAGTTTTTGGCACTAATTTGGACATACCCAATTTGGGTTTTATTGGGAAATTGGTAGATCTTTGTAATATTGGTTGTTTGATTTTAAAGTTCTAATTTGAGGCTAGAAATATCAATAAAAATTAGTAAAGGGACATTTCAATGGTATCAGAGCCGTGATCTTGCTAGCCTGAGGGTTTGTAGAAGTTGCACGTCAGTTTTAACAACTACCTAGATCTTGCATGTCAAGTTTTGATAACTACCTAGATCTTGCATGTCATATTTTATGATTGCATGCCACTAAGTGAAAGAGAAAAAAGATATTTGCAGCGAGAAAAGAATAAAGAAATTTTGATCAAACCCCCAGTTGAAAGCAAAAGTACAAAATCCAAGGAAGAAAAAAGTATGGCTGATCCAGATGAGATGGCAAAGAAATTCTTCCAAGACATCCAAAATACTCATAAGCAAACAGTGGATGGTTTGGCAGAAACTAGAGAGGCTTTGCGAATATTGACAGAAAAATTACAAGGAATTGCATCTATTAATGAGAAAGGGAGCACTTCAGAGGAGCCAAGAAATGGGAGATCCACACCATCTAAGTCAACCAAATCTATTTTCTTGCCTGCAGATGAACCACCAGTACCAAATCCAGCCATTAATCCAGTGGAAGAGGTTACAGGTAATTTGATTACATTAAGAGCTACTTACAATGGCTTAGATGATGACTTTTGTAGTTCAGTTCCTTTTAGAGAATATGTGGATATGATGAACGCTTTGATGCCCAAGAAAGAGAACAAGAGGGAGCATGACACAAGTGGAAGAGAGCTCAAAAATAAAATAAGCAAGTTTACAGCACCTACTTTTGATGGAACAAATAAAATTTCAGCTAGAGCATGGCTACAAAAATTACAAACTTTCTTCACACTTAACCCCATGAAAGAGAGTGATGCTATTCAATTTGCAAGTCTACACTTGGAAGATGCAGCCTATGATTGGTGGTATCATGGAATGACTACTCAAGGTCATGATCAGGTAACTACATTTGAATATTTCAATCAAAGGGTGATAGATAGATTTGACCTCAAGGATGATGAAGAGTACTTTAAAGAATTGTCAAAGTTGAAGCAAACCAAATCAGTTAATGAGTATATAGAAGAATTTCAAAAAGTGGTTATTATGGTACCTGATATGAGTGAAAAGAGGATCATTTATCTTTTTCTTGATGGTTTAGAAGATTCTTATAAGGGTTTGGTTAAGGCTTTCTCACCCTCAACCTTACAGGAAGCTATCAAAAGAAGCTTGCAACTTGAAACTTGCGTGTCTATGAAATCAATCACTAATCAAAAACCCCCAAATCTTTGGCAACATAAGGGAAATTTTCAAAAAAAGACTTTGCCAACACTACCACCAAAAGATGTGACAAATGTGGCAAAAAAGAAGGTAGATGAAGAGACTAGGAGTGAATTACGAAGGAAAAAGCTTTGTTTTACTTGTACAGAACCATGGGTTTCGGGACACAGATGTTTGGGGAAAGGTCAAGTGCACTATATTGAAGTTGCTTCAGAATCTGATTCAGATGAGCATGAGGAATTTCATGATACTAAGGAGGAGGTAGAAGAAGAGAAAGTAAAAGAAACCAGCAAGGATGGCACTTTAGCAGCATTATCAGGAGTCCCAAGATACCATCCCTTCCAAATTTGAGGGGTACTAGCAGGGCAAAGGTTGACTGTTCTTCTTGATAGTGGGACAACTCACAATTTTATTGATGAGGGATTTGTCATGAAAAGAAGGCTTAAAGCAGAAGATTTTGAGGGATTCAATGTTACTGTAGCTAATGGATTCACTATGCCTTACACACGGGTGGTGAAACAACTCAAGATGACCTTAGGAGATTATGAGTTATGTGATGACTTCTATGTGGTTGGTATTGGGGAGACAGATCTTGTATTGGGTGTTCAATCGTTGCACTCTATCGGAGGCTATTACATGAACCATCAAACTATGGAGTTTAAATTTCATTCCAATGGGAAAGAAGTCATATTGAGAGGGTTATCGAATGGAGCACCTAAGGCGGTCTCTGCAAAGAGGATGGAGAGGACTTTTCAAAGAGGACAAGTAACATGGGCAGCAGGAGTCATAATCCAACCAACAAGCTCTCCAAAGAATCAAGGTAATTTCCATTTTGAAATTCAAAATATTCTTGATAAGCATAGTATAGTTTTCAATGATTTACCTCCAGGATTACCACCAGATAGAGGTTTTGAGCATGTTATAGAGTTAGAACAGGGTGCCAAACTAGTTATAACAACCCTATACCGCCATCCAAGAGGTTATAAGGAAGAAATTGAAAAAACTATTAAAGAACTCCTAGACATGGGATTCATAAGGCCTAGCTCTAGTCCATTTGCATCATCTGATGTACTTGTCAAGAAAAAGGATGGTACAATGAGAATGTGTATAGACTACAGGGCTCTAAACAAGAAGATCAAAAAAAGTAGGTATCCCATACCATGCATAGATGAACTCATTGATGAGTTACATGGTGTTGTATATTTCTCAAAAATTGACTTAAGATCAGGCTACCATCAAATCCGAATGAGGAGTGAAGATGTGGAAAAGATTGCTTTCAGATGTCACTATGGGCACTTTGAATTTCTTGTTATGCCATTTGGACTCACTAATGCACCTGCAACATTCCAATCTTGTATGAATAAGGTATTCAGTCAGCATCTTCAAAAATTTGTTTTGGTATTTTTTGATGATATCTCGATATACAGTAAAACATGGGAAGAGCATCTAAAGCACATAGACACTGTTTTGGGAATCTTGGAGCAACAATCCTTCTATGCTAAGCTATCTAAATGTGAGTTTCGTTTGACAGGGATCCTATATTTGGGACATATTATAAGCTCTAAAGGAGTACAGGTTGATCAACAAAAAATCCAGGCAATTTTGGATTGGCCTCCACCCACTAATCTTACACAGTTGAGAGGTTTCTTCGGGTTGTGTAGCTACTATAGGAGATTTGCCAAGGGATTTTCTCACCTTGCTGCCCCCTTGACTGATTTGAAAAAGAAAGGAGCTTTTTTTTGGACAGAAGAGGCACAAAAAACATTTGATAAGCTTAAGGAGGTAATGAGTTCATGCCCTGTGCTTGCAATTCCAGATTTCTCTTTACCTTTTGTTGTTGAATGTGATTCTTCGGGAGAAGGTATAGGGGCTTTCCTAACTCAAAGGGGACATCCAATAGCATTTGAGAGTCAAAAATTAAATAAATCAGAGAAAGGGTACTCCATCTATGATAAGGAAATGGTGGCAATCATGCATGCACTTCATAAGTTTAGACAATATTTGGTATGTGGGAGATTCATTGTAAAGACAGACCATAATAGCCTCGGGTTCTTCTTGAACAAATGGATTTGAATGATTGTCAACAAAAATGGGTAAGCAAATTGCAAGCTTATGATTTTGATATTGAATACATGAAAGGAAAGAATAATGTGGTTGCTGATGCTCTCTCAAGAAAGCCCACTTTGTGTTCCTTATCATCTATCTCTGCTAATTGGAAAGTCTCCATAATTTTAGAGTATGCTAAAGATTCATTTGCCACCAAGATTTTGGATAAGTTAGTGGATGATAATAGGTACAAGGTTGTTGATGAATTGATTTATTACAAGAACAGGATCTTCTTAGTGCCAGGGTCAAAAACTAAGGAGAGGATATTGAGGGCCTTTCATGACACACCTTTGGCTGGTCACCAGGGATACTTCAAGACATACAGGAAAATTTGAGAGCGGTTTTCATGGAAGGGTATGAAGGAGGATGTCCTTAAGAACATTAAGGAATGTATGGTATGCCAACAAAGAAAGAGTGAGCAAAATTTTCCTGTAGGGTTGTTGCAGCCACTTCCTATTCCCGAACAAAAATGGGAAAGTATTTCCATGGATTTCATCACTGGGTTGCCCAAGGTTCAATGTAAGGATTGCATATATGTGGTGGTAGATAGACTAACTAAGTATGCACATTTCTTTCCTATCACATCTGATTTCAAGGCATCACAAGTGGCCGAATTGTTCTTCAAGGAAATTTTTAGATTACATGGTTTGCCTAGAAACATTGTTAGTGACCGGGACAATAGATTCCTCAGCTCTTTTTGGAAGGAGCTCTTTCATTTGGCAGGAACTAAACTCACTCCCAGTACTAGCTATCACCCTCAAATAGATGGACAAACAGAGATAGTTAATAAATGGATAGAAGGATATTTGAGGAACTATGTTTCAAATCAACAACATGCTTGGGTGAAATGGTTACACCTAGGGGAGTATTGTTACAATACATCTCATCACATGTCTATTGGTATGCCTCCTTTTCATGCTCTTTATGGTTATGATGCCCTTTCCTTTGTTGATCTAATACTTTCCGATAGCAGAGTACCCGCAGCAAGTGATTTCATCAAGCAAAGCCAAGACATAATAAGGTCCCTCAAGGATAATCTACAACATGCACAAAACTAACAAAAGATATATGCTGACAGGAAAAGGATTGAAAGATCTTTTAAGGTGGGAGATTTGGTATTTTTTAGGTTGTAGCCATATAAGCAAAGCACCTTGAAGAGAAGTGAGGCAGAGAAACTTAAGCCAAGGTTCTATGGGCCTTATAAAATCATCAAGAAGGTAGGAGAGGTAGCTTATGAATTGGAGCTCCCACCAAACAGAAAAATACATAATATTTTTCATGTATCTTTCTTAAAGAAGGTTCTAGGCCAGAAAACCATAGTATCTACAGAATTATCACCTCTTGATGATGAAGAGAAATTAGTTTTGATACCAGAAGAGATTTTGGATACAAGAGAGAAAAGGTTGAGAAATAGGAGCATCATAGAGCATTTGGTCAAATGGAAAGGATTACCACTACAGGATGCAACTTGAGAATGAGAACATATTCTTGAGAATTCCAACCTTCATTGCTTGAGGACAAGCAATAATTGGGAGGGGAGGACTTTTCATGTCCCCTATTCAAATAATTTTTAAAAAAATAAACTTTGTTAAGGCAGGCAGGCTCCAAAAAGGTGAAATTTCAAAAAAAGGGGTTAATCTTTGGAAACCAATGGATCAATAAATAAAAATTATTATTAAATTATATTTTATTAACCCCTCTTGGACGTGAGTTAGGGTTATGCCCTCTTTAAAAGGGGTTTGGAGGCATTTTGGGCTCATTCTACATCTTGATTCTTGCTAATTTTTTTGTTGTTCTTCAGAGGCTGCCAAACCTATGGAGAAGGAGACCCAAGAACAGGAGTTTTTAGGTTTCTAGGAAGGCTAAGGATGGGAGTTTGAAGCCTTTCCATGTGCATGCTCATACAGAGTTTGCCTTTGTGCTGAATAGTGCTAATTTGGGTGTTTTCGGGGTTGTTTTTGGTTTGAGTTTGGGTTTTCAGTTGAGTGTTTCATATCAGTTTGGTTTGCTACTATATTTCAGACTTTATGATGTTAAAATAGAGCTAAATATATGTATTGGGTCATGATTAAACTTCTGAGATAGTTTATGAGTGTTTTGTGGTGTTTCCGAGCATTTTTGTGTTAATTTCGGGAGCCCGATTGAGCATAGTTTTGCCCTACATTTGTGAGCTGTTGTGTAAAGGCTATACAAATCTGGAAATGTCATTTTGTAGGCTATAATGCTTCTGAAATTTCTGTAAAAATGTCCATTTTCAGATTTATTAATAATTTGTGAAGTTGTGAAGTTTTTGGCACTAATTTGGACATACCCGATTTGGGTTTTATTGGGAAATTGACAGATCTTTGTAATATTGGTTGTTTGATTTTAAAGTTCTGATTTGAGGCTGGAAATATCAATAAAAATTAGTAAAGGGACATTTCAGCCTTGCATCAATAGGAATAAATCCTTGAGATATTAATAGGTTGATGCAAAGGATGACAGCAGGAACTGAGGCTCCAGATCAGTCACAAGCATGATGATAGAGGGAGAAAGACAACAAGAAGCAAAAGCTTATATTTTGCATGATAAATATGCTACATCTTTGGCATTTATCTCAAAGAGGGAGAAATATGCAAGAAAATGATCAATGCAAAGAAAGAGGGAGATATATATATATGAAAGAGGGAGATATATGAGATCAATAGTGCAATACAGCAAGACAACGTATAAAATCTTGGTGGTAACTGAATTGATTACTTGGTCAGTTTGGTTTGTCATCAATGCCAAAGAGGGAGATTGTTGGAAATGATTGAAATAATTATAAGAAAAGTTGAGGGAGATTGTTGGAATAAAATATGGAACTATTAAAGAATGTCTTCAATCATTGTTTTGTCATTGATGTCAAACTTGCTATTTGTAGGAATGACAATTGCTTTAGTGATCCAAATACTATCAATTAGTTGATTGTCAAGGTGGAGGCAATCAATAAGATGTAACTAGAACACCTAGAGAAAGGTTGAAGTTATGATATTGTAATGAAGTACAAGGATTAGTTAAGCCATTGATGAAAAGAGTGTATTTGATGACATAATACAAAGAATGGGCACACTGAAACATATCAAAGATTTAATGTTTTAGCTAAGTCTTTTGTAAAGCTCAAACTAAGTTCATTAGAGAGAAGGAGCCGAGCAAGCTAGTAAGAGCCGAGCAAGTTCTAAGTTGATGCTGAGTAAACTTCAGATGCCGAGTGGTGCCGAGTAGAATCAAATGCCGAGTAGAATCAAGTGTTGAGTAGAATCAAGTGCCGAGTAGAATCAAGTGCCGAGCAAGTTCAATCATCGAGCAAGTTCAAGTGCCGAGCAAGTTCAAGTGCTGAGCAGAACCAAGTGTCAAGCTGGTATAGGTGCTGAGTAACACAGAGGTGTCGAGCACCAGTAACTCAATAATGCCAGGTTGCTGCATTATTTAGGAAATCAAAGATTCACCAAATCTAAGCCGACAAGATTATTATCTAGAAATCTATGAATTAAAAGGAAGATAAGAATGATGAGTTGGTGGCATAGAACACCATGTAGAACTCTTTTAAGATACAACTGGCAAAGTTTCAAGAAGAAAACAAGATATGGGGTAGATACATTGTATCCTACCTAATCCATTTTGAAACCATAAAATTGAAGAGGGAGAATTGAGCGGGAAAGGCAAATCAGACTTCTATATAAGAAGACCTAAGTTAATGAGAGAAAGAGAGAGTGAGAGGGGATAGAAGGAAAGAGAGACGGTGGTTAAGCTTAAAGCATCAAGTGTTGAAGATTGTGATAAGGAGAAGATAGCACAGGAACTCTGTTTAGACAAGAAAACCACAAAGATGATTGCATTGGCAAGATGAGTAGGAAGACTCAAGGAGACAAAGCTTGAGAGGTAGTCAAGCAGTCAAATCTAAAGTGAGTGAAGCCAAGCATAAGGATTGAACTGAAAGTATGATCTGCTGCAAAGTATGTTGTAAGTTATATCAGATCAAAAGACCATTATTGTTACTTTCTAGCAATTGTAACTATAAGTCTAAATCCTATGGACTTAGGTTGGTTTAACAGCCATTAGATAAATCCTTTAATAGGGTGACATTCTAAGTGAATGTTCTAAAGACCTTTAACCAGGCCCATTCCTAATAGTTTGGTGAAATCCTTTAACAGGGTCACATTTAACAGTGTGTTGTAAGCCTTTAACAAGGCAGGCTTTTAATAGGGCATCACTTTAGAAGAGTGAGAATCAAGTAGCATGTTACTGGTGGTTTTTCCCAAATTGGGTTTCCATGTAAATCAGTGTGTCATGTGTTGATCTTGAATGTTTTATCATTTCATGTTGATTTACAGTAATTTTCTTATATGATTGATAAGTTTGAACAAATAAAAAGGGTATGGATTCATTAAAAGTAGTAGAAAGGTATTAATAGGGCATTTGGACCTTGAATAACTAATTCACCCCCCCTCTCAGTTATTCTAAAGAATTCTAACATTGAGTGTCAATACACTTAACCAATTTTCAAGATGATGTCGAGTATAATATAGATGCCAACCTACAATATGTGCTAAGTCATAAATTCAATAGTTGTTGAGTGAACTTATGGTGCTAAGCAAGATTCAAGTACCAAGAGATAAGTGATGTTGAGTCACTATAGGTACCAAGTAAGGTATAGATACTGAGCAAAATAGAGTTTCTATACAAGCCAAGTGAGATAGAATTCCTATATGTGTCAAGCATCAACAATCAATAAATGTTGAGTAACACAAAATCAGCATATGAGTTTGTGCCTTCACAAACCCAGATCTAAACCATTTTTGAGTTGACTTAAGATGAATCTTGAAGGATTTTAAAGATAAGATAAAATATTTTACATTCCCTATGAAATCAGCATGCAGCCAATAAGAAAAATGGAGAAAGCATGCAACCAATAGGAAAAGTGTAAAGTTTTGAGGGGAAAATGAAGGATGAATATTGATTGTAGATTCATACCTAACCCTAAGACTTTGAAGCCTTTAAAAGGAGGTCAATGCCCCATAATTCATGTGAGTGTAAAAGAGGTATATGAAATGCATGAATGAGAGTTATATGGGAGAATTCTACCAAAGTTTAGATGGGTGTAAAGATTTAGAGAAGGAAGAGCTACATTGTAGAATTCAGTTGGTTAGAACAGAGTATCAGCACTTCGAGCAAAGACATATCAAATCAGGAAGGATCAAATCGGATTAAATAGAACAAGGATCTAAAATCAGCAATTAAAGATTGTAATTCATTAGGTCAACACATTCTAATACCCTCTAGCCATTTTATTAGGAATTAAAATCCTATGATGATAGGTTGGATTAATAGCCATGTTGTAAGCCTTTCAACAAGGTGTTAAATCCTCTAATAGGGTAACATTCCAAGTGAGTGTTTGTAAATCCTTTAATAGGGTAGGCCTTTCACATGGTAGACCATTGGAAGAGATCAAACTTTGTAACCTTAAATAGTTACATATTGTTGCAGTGATAATTTGTGAGTGTCATCTCCACCCCAGTTTTACCTTCTCATTTTGGAGAGTTTTTGGGTGACCAAAATCTTGTGTTATCTATGTTCATGCATGTCTTTACTTTTATAATAATTAGATATGGTATATGCATTTGAATGATCTTAGTTAAAAGTTTTAGAGGTTAAATACTATTACTTCTGATTCACACCCCCCCCCCCTCTTAGAAGTAAATCATCCCACCTATAATTTCAAAAATTGGTATTAGAGCCAAAATCTCAAAAGGAGGAGCCTTATAGCTTTTAGAAAAGATCTAGATATGGAAGTCTATAAACTTGGGAAGATCGTAGAAAACTAGGTGATTGATGTAAAACTCGATTTACATACTTTGGAAGAAGCCAGAGAAGAACTGAGAAAATCTTTAAAGAGTAGAAGAGACATTGCCATAGCTAAGAATGATACACAATACAAGGATATTGACACCTCAAAATTATTTGAAAATGGAGATTCCAAAGAGTTTTATGCAGCAATAGTAGATCTGATGGAGAATAATAGAGCCCAAGTAGAAGAGATCAAAACTCTCAGGATTGAACAAGAATCTCAAGCCATGATGCTCTGTGAAGTGACTAAATAGAAGAAAAGAGCCATTGAGGATAAGGCTATGTTAGAAGAAGACAAGGGAAACCTTGCCAATAGACTAAAAGAAAAGTCAATTGATCTTGTAAGAATTTTCAACATGCAGCTAGACACCCTAACTCAAGTGATGAATGCACATCATGAACTGAATGTTAAGGACATAGAGATCTCCACACTAAAGATGAAAAATGAACAACTACAAAATGACCTAAAAAGAGAGAAGGATATTGCAGTGAGCTTCAACAAACCAAATGAGGCCATCAAGTACTTTGAATAGCTACTAAAATTACCAAGAGCCAGCAATGATACTTCAAGACTAGGATACACCAGCACTAGAAAAGGAGAGTCATCCAAGATTGTAAAAGAAAGAAGTAACAAAGGCAAGAACACTAAACCTACTTGTCATTTTTGTGGTAAAAAAGGAAATACCTCTAATTTGTACAGGAGAAAGAATGCTCATTAGCATGAAAAACCTAAAAACATGGCTCATTGTCACAAGTGTAACAAACAAGGACATCAAGCACATGACTGGAGGACTAGAACTATCAGAACACCAAGATTTGAAGGTCACTACTAAAATTGCAAGAAGTATGGAAATGAAGCTTTTGAGTGTAGATCAAAGCCTATGTGGACACCTAATCAACCAACAAGAGAAAATAATCATGGACATCACTATAATTGGGACTACAACACTAGGTATAGCTATCACTACTATCAAGAGTATGGACACATCCCTAAAAATTGCATAAGAACACATTTCAATGAAAACTACAAAAGATGGTTGAGCCAAACCACATGTTTTAGTTGTTTGAAGACTGCTCATATCAATATAAATTGCCCAACAAAGTCAAAGACACCCAACTCAGAGTTCAACAAAGGAAAAGGAAAGGTAGATGTTGACCACATCAGAGGAGAAATGAATAAGACATGGAAAAAGAAAGATGGAAGTAGCACATCCAATGAAGGGATCACTTCACCCAAAAGGTCAAGTGGTCACACTTCATCCAACTAAGAAAAAGAAGGTATGTGGGACTGATATACAAATCTTTATCATACATCAGTTCCAAGACAAGCAAGTACTGAAGAGGATAGATCAGCAAGAATAGAGATGCAAAGTTAAATTTTCAAGTTTTCACTAGTATTGCCAAGTTTCCCTTAGATTTTGAGTAAAATTCCAATACATGTCGAGTTGATTGCCAAAGTCTGTAGAAGATGAATGATTAGTTCCAACCAAGTTAGTAGTAGAAGCCAAGTGAAGTAAAATTTCAATTTAAGCTGAGTAAATGAAACTCTAGTAGATGTCAAGTGGTTGAAAGACAATAGAAGCTGAGTAATGTGAAAATGCTTAAGAAGTCGAGTGGATAGTTGCAAATGCACTAAGCATTAAATGCTCCAAAATAAGGGTATATGATCACATTTTGAACCATTTTTCTTCATCGCAAACAAAGAGAAAAGATGAAGAAGAGTGTAGAATGATTTTAAAGTGAAGGATCCAACATTTGAGAAAATTTCAATAGAGATTCAACTTGGTTTCATTAATTTCAAGGTGTTTACACTAGTGCTGAGTTACTTAGTTTCAAATTTCTTCATTTTTAAACCCTTGATAGAAGAAATGGCCTCAAGCTCTAAGAAAATTTAGGAGAAAGAGTCATTTGAGATCCAATTAGTGTCAAACAAAGTCAAACAAACTAATTTCCAACCAATGCCTAAAGTTGCATACAAAAATGACCCAACCAAAGCCCTATCTATTATTCCTCCTAAGGTAGTTATAGTCCAAGATGTTAGGAGATGTTATAATTGTAAGATTGGTGCTATAGGAGACATGGAGATGAGAGAAGCTTATGATAGGTTGTGTGAAAATGGAGTTTGAAGGAAGACTATTAAATCATTGAGAGGAAGGGTTTGACTAATGCCCTAGAGTTCCCCACTATCATTAAAACTGAGTGGATCTAATAGTGTTGTGTAGAATTCATGATGGAAGCTTATGGTTGGAGGATGGTCCAATTAAAATATCAAAGAGAATTATTCATAAGGTAATAGGGTATCCAACCCCAGATCAGCACAAAACCCTTAGAAGTGATTCAAAGAAAGAAATTGAAAAGAATACATGAACAAAATGGAACAAGAAAGGAATGACTATAGACACCATTCAAAATCCTCTTGTTAAATTTGTTGTTACAATTGTATCCCACAAGTTCTATTAATCTAAAAGACTCAATAGTGTGCCATGTATTGTAGTAGATGTTGGCTACAAATTAGTTAAGAAAGATGCCATGTATTGTAGTAGACGTTGGCTACAAATTAGTTAAGAAATATTATACTTATGATCTTGCAAAATTGCAATTGCAACAAATCAATGAGAATCTAGGAGCAATAAGGAGAACTAAGGGAGCACAATGAAAATTTGGTCCAATTTTGATTTGCATAATTTTCTATGTACAGAATGAATTTCCATCCTTTGGAAAAGTCAACTGGAAAACAAACAAGTGCATTATAGCTCAAGGAAATGAATACATTGAACAAATGGGAGCTGATTTTGAAACACTTATGACTAGTTATTTTGAGGATTTCAAGAAATCCATGAAATAGAGACTAAGGAACTTATTTCATTAGTTGAATAGCATGCAAATGATGTATATTTTCTTGTAGATATTGATTATACCTATATTCAAGCATCCATATCAAGAGTTAGATGACTTAGACCTCTTGGATATGAAATAAACATTGATGAGGCATCTGCAGCAATAATAGCATTGTTAGCAGAAGAAATGGACAAAAGTGCACTACATTTTGGGACTTATGATGTGGTAAGATAAAGGTGGACATGGAGTTGAAAACTACCTCCACATTGAAGAAAAAGGATAAATTGGTAAAGAAACTCAAAGCCAAATTTGGAGAAGGGG
Source organism: Cupressus sempervirens (assembly GCA_028749045.1). Lineage (NCBI taxonomy): Eukaryota > Viridiplantae > Streptophyta > Pinopsida > Cupressales > Cupressaceae > Cupressus > Cupressus sempervirens. Next base: position 461,572,444 of record CM053789.1, read on the forward strand.
TAGCTGAGGCAGAGGAAGAAGAAGATGAAGAGGTAGATGATGATGATGATGAACAAGGGAAAGATCCATTAGCACTAACCCAATGCATGGGTGAGGATTTAGAGGAAGAAGAAGGTTTTGAATAGGAAGCACCTAAGACTAAACCCAAGAAGAGAAAGGAACAAAAATAGCTTGCAGCATAGCCGAAAGCCAAGAAGAAAGTAGCCAAGCCAAGCCCAACCAAACCCACCACTAGGGTAGACACAAGGGCAACAAAAAAAGTGGCCAAGGAATAGGAGAAGCAAAAAACTACATAACAAGGAGTGCTAGTATAAAAAAAGAGGAGAAAATATGTTGCACCCCCAAAGTCAGATTAAGAGAGAAGAGAATCTAACAATGAGCAATTCAGAGTGGTAAGTCACACCACCAAATTTGATCTTGAAAATGTTTGTGATAACATTAGGGATAATGCAAATTTAAGTAGATTAAAGATCATTGATTTTAATAAGCTATCAAGGGAAGAGAAAAACATAGTGGAAGAATCTATATACACTATGATGGCCAAGTTCAAGACTACTCCACTTGAACTTGATAATTCTATGCCTAAGGAGCTAAGTTCAATTGTTGAGAATAAATGGAATTATTTCCTAAACATGGAGAAAGAAATAAGAGAGTCAACATTGGCTTGTGTAATTCCTAAACTAAATAAAGGTCAAATAAGCAAGGCTAGCAAGAAACATGGGAACAAATTTGCACCCAAATACAAAGCCTTCAAGATTCTATAGAATAAAATTGAGGATGTTGTAAAGAATTCCACACAAATGTGGAAATTAATTTATGAGTTGACAACAATCAAGAAGGTCAAGAAGACCTATTTGAGGGAAGAAATGACAATGAAGAGGAAGAGGAAAATGAAAAAGAGGAAGAATGAGAGAAAGAAAAAGAAGAAGTTATGAGAAGACACAGAAAGGTGATGAGGCAATACCTGAGGAGTAGCAAAAAGAAAAAAGTGTCCAAGACACACAACTACCACCATCTAGTCCCCCACATGCAACACCTACATCTATAGAAACTATAATTGTGAAGGATGTTCCTAATACCTTAGGTTAGAACATCAATCCATTGACTATAGAGGATCTCAAAAAGATCCTAAACCAAACAACTTTCCAATCACAACCATGCACAAATCCAATTTTGATGAGTATAGAGGAATTGCAAAAAGTTGTAGTTGAGATAAGCAAGGAGAAGGCTAATACATAAGAACCACCTTCACAACCTCCTATGATCAACCACAAGAGAAATAAGCACAAGATGCAACTACTAAGGTTGATACTACAATTACAGTAACTATCAAGGAGCAAGCTAAGGAAAAGATAGGATAGAAAGATACCACTAATCCTACAACACAAAGCCAAGGTGCACCTCCTCCAATCACTATAATTGATCAAGGTAGAAGTGAAGAAGATAAGGAAGAGGAGAAGATCCCTTAGGAGAGTGAGAAAGAGGCAATACATACCCCCTAGTAAGAAACCAAGAACTAATGTAGTACCACTACAAATTTCAGCACTTGGCTCAAGCTCTACCAAGGTAGAAAGAGTACTTCACTATGGAGACCCTACACTTGATGAAGAAATAGTCATACCAAGATATGACTACAAAACCATGAACATAGTACAGATAAATGAAGTGCAAGATGCACTAGAGAGGAAGAAGAAGCAAAAGATACTCAAAAATGAGTATAGACAAGGGAAAGCATTAATAGAAATCAAAGACATCTTCCTTGATGCATTCAACTTTCTAGTACCTGATGAAACAAGGCCCATTATGGATCAACTATCCAACATAATGGACTAGGTCCAAAATGAAGACCTTGATACCAATGTCAAATTATTCGAATGGTCTAAAAAGAGATTTCAAATGAAAGTGAATGAGAAGATATCAAGTGAAATACCACTGTGACAAGTAGAACTAGCTAAGAAAGTTCAGAAGCTGAAAATAGTACTTGAGAACATACTCTCATTGTACTCCAAACTGTGTGACTCTTCATATTTCATACAAGAGACTAGCCAAAGAATAATAAGCTTGGAGAGGAACCTTAAGATATCAAGCACATAGCTACCAAAGGATCCACCTCAAAGTGAGAAACATTTTGCCACAATGCTTCTTACCCAAAAGGAGTTAGATGTATTAATAGCAGAAAAGGCTAATATTAAGGCCAAATTGATATTGATATAGTCTAGAATAACCCCACATATGGAAGATTTACATAAATATATGGCCTATGCTAGAACACATTTTGAAGAAAGATCAAAATCTTTCTACATTAGAAGGCCTAGTACATCTTGCAACAGAGATAGCCATCCAACTCAAAGCATTAGAAATAGCATTGGAAAATTGGGATGCTTCTCTAAAGATAATAATGGAGGTCAATAAAACATTTTTGGCTAAGTATTCAATTAATTCTTAGGACACTTTGACATAACTATCACAATGGGGGAGATATAATAAAGATAAGAGATAATAAGAATGGGGGAGATAATACATTATGTAGATAAATGGGGAGATATAATTTGGGGGAGATAATAAATGAAACCCAAAGAAGAATGAATACCCAAAGGGGAAGATAATGATATTCAAATTTTGAGTTTTGAGGAAGAAATAAGGAGATATAGCCAAAATGATACAAAAATTACAAGGAGATGTGTGAAAGGGGGAACAAAAACAAGGGGGGAGTACAAACAAGACAAAAATAGAGTAGATAGAAATAGAAGCAGAGGAATGATAAGGCAAAAAATGGAAACAACATGAGACAAATCTAGCATAAGGAATTTTGGTTACAAAAACGGCACATTAGCTCAAGGGGAGTTACAAGTTTTTGAGGTATATAGTTTTCTACAAAATTTTGAACAAATTTTGAAGTTTTGTTCACATGCCAAATAGGATAAACACTATACTCATAGAGATCAAATTTATAATGCTTAGTTAAGTGTTTTTTCCACTAATGTCAAAAGGGGAGATTGTTGGTCTCAAATTGTTCAACTAGTGTCGAGTGAACTTTAGGTGCCAAGCAAGATTCAAGTGCCGAGTGATAAGTGATGCCGAGTCACTATAGGTGCCAAGAAAAGTATAGATTCCAAGTAAAACAGAGTTGCTATATGAGCTGAGTGTGATATAATTCCTATATGTGTCAAGCATTAGCAATCAGTAAGTGTTGACTAACATAGAATTAGCATATGAGTTTGTGCCTTCACAAACTGATATCTAAACCATTTTTGGGCCAACTTAAGATGAATCTCAAAGGATCTTAAAGATAAGATCAAGTCTTTTACATTCCCTATGTAATTAGCATGCAGCCAATAAGAAAAATGGAGAAAGCATGCAACCAATAGGAAAAGTGTAAAGTTTTGATCAGGAAAAGAAGGATGAATATTGATCATAGATTCATACCTAACACTAAGACTTGAAAGCCTTTAAAAGGAGGTCAATACCCCATAATTCATGTGAGTGTGAGAGGTATATGGAATACATGAGTGAGAGTTATATGGGAGAATGCTAGTGAAGTTTAGAAGGTTGTAAAGATTTAGAGAAGGAAGAGCTACATTGTAGAATTCAATTGGTTAGAATAGAGTATCAACACTTCGAGCAAAGACATATCAAATTAGGAAGGATCAGATCAAATTGAACAGAAAAAGGATTTGGAATCAACAATTAAAGATTGTAAGTCATCAAGTCAACACATTCTAATACTCTCTAGCCATTGTATCAGGAATTAAATTCTATGATGATAGGTTGGTTTAATAGCCATATTTTAAGTCTTTCAACAAGGTGCTAAATACTATAATAGGGTAACATTCCAAGTGAGTGTTTGTAAATTCTTTAACAAGGTCACTTTTAATAGGGCATAAAACCTTTAATAGGGTAGGCCTTTCACAAGTCAAACCATTGGAAGTGGTCAAAATTTGTAACCTTAAATAGTTACATATTTTTGCAGTGATAATTTGTGGGTGTCATTGGTGCAAGAGCACCTCACACATTGGGAGATTTTGGTCATGATTCTGCTCAATAAATCAATTGGGATATTTTAGTACCCATTTTGGGCTTCCAATAATGATACATTTTATGATGTCCTCATAAGGATCAATTGTTGATTGTCTAGGATAGGCTTGGGATAGGTCTAGGACCTTAAAGAACTTTTAGTTAAGAGTCAAATATTCAAATAAAGCCCCTTTTTTATTTCAAACTTTAAATAGTTGAAAATAAATGGCTATGACTATGTTAGGGGGGATTAGTATTTTGATTTTTGTTTGGCTTAAACCAAATTCCAAATTAATGGAATTGGTTGAATTCATTTTAGGTAGTTATCTTAAGTTTTTATTAAGCCTAAGAGCCTCTCTATTGAAAAAATAGGGAAGAAGTTTTTATTTATGTATGCAGTATGCAACAGTGAATAAAATATTTTCTCTGCAAGATTATTTGTTCTCTTTTGAACTTTGAATTGTCTAAATTTAGATTTCATATGTATGAACAAAGTTCATTGCATGTTCCATTGGTTGTTTAAAAAGTTTTAAACATTACCGTGGGTTGACTGTTACATCAATCGAATAGAAGTAGTCTTTATTTAATTAGTTTGTTGTAGTAAAGTTTAATAGATGACAACCATTCCATGAATGTAGAAGACCTAGCCTTCATGGAATGGTATAATCTAATATGTATCATAAAACATTGACTAAGTATATGCAAACTATGTAGAAGGAGTGAGTTTATTGTCCAAGATAAATGTGGAAATAGTTAATGGTGGTTGTAGGTTTGATAGTGATTGATTTTCCACTGGAAGCATTTATGCTTTGTTTGGGAAGTGCTACTATTCTGGGGATAGAATTGGGTGCATGAGGAAGCTCGAGAAGATAGTGATTTAAAGACAAGTTTGTAGATTCCAAAGTTACCGAGCCTTTGTAGTTAGTTAAATTTGTAACTGTTCAATTCAAAGCAAGAGGAAAACTTCGATTAGAGATTGAATGTATTAGGGGTCAATTAATTTGCACTTCATTTTTTTTGAACTGGGGTATTTTTAGAAACAAAGTATTAGTTTTAACATATGTTGATTCTAAATTTTTATGTTCATTGAAATGAATATTGGTTTTCATAATCCAAAGTGTGGCATTGAAGGAAGTAACAATTATTGATACGGGGGTCTCTGTTCTTCATAAATAAATTTGAAGATTTGTGTTTTGGGAATAGTTATATTGTGTTTTTATAATTATATAAACATTTCCTTTATATTCATTGCCTACAGTAGTAATGAGAATGTGGTGGTTGCTAAAAGTGATGTCTGATTATGGGTTGATTTTTTTATATTTGAAGCTGATCAATTGGTGCATTAAACAGTGAACAGTATTGAATTAAAGAGTTTGATATAATAGTGGATAGACATCAGTCAGGAAACTGAAGGTGTCAAGCATTTTGTGAAGAGGTTAGTGTCAATTTTAGTTGACTATGGGGTTAATGATTGGGTCTCAAACCTTTATAATAGATTGTGGAGATTCTTAACTGGGTGTGGGAATTGACTGGGAACTTAGAACCTTTTGTATTCAAAGTTTTGTAACCAAGATCATTCCTTAGAAGTCTTGTGTAGGGCTTTGGAAAGTTGAACCCTTGAAACATTTGTGTTGATAGTGCCTAAACCTCACAAGTTTATAAACCTATTTGGGCATTTGAAACCATCACCCTATCCCTCTACATCAAGTGGTATCAGAGTGGGAAAGGTCTTGTGGAAGTATAATTGGTCTTGTGAAGCTAGATCTTGAATCCCTTAGTATCCCTTATAGTTGAACTATCTTGGGAGGAGTAGCCCTATAGTAGATTATTGTACCAAGTTGATCAACTTACCATGTTTGAGGGAGAAGAAGAGATTCCTACAAGTTTGACAAATATGGAGTTGGAAAAGATAGTGAAAGAACAAGTAGCAGATAAGAAAAAGTTAAGGGCATCATTAGACTAAAGGGACAAAGAGAATTTTGAAAAAGATAGATTGATAAAGTCTATGATGGAGAGGTTTTTAGCACTAGAGAAGAAGGATAAGAGCATTAGATTAGATGAAGAAATTAGAGATGAAGAAGAGGAAGGAGAACCCGAAGAAGAAGAAGAGGAACCTGAGGAAGTAAGGATGGATAAATTGGCAAAAGCCATAAGGGATGGGGATAGAAGGGTAAGGATAGAATTACCTATGTATGGAGGAAAAATGGATGATGAAGAATTGATAGATTTGTTTGGAGCAATTTAAAATTGCTTTGAGTGTGAAGGGATAGAAGAGAAGGACAAAGTGAAGATAGAAAAATCTAGGTTGAAGGGACATGCTTTGTTGTGGTGGGATTGTATACAGGCTGATAGATGGAAGAATGGTAGACCCAAGATCACATCTTGGTATACTATGATTGACAAAATGAAAGCAAAATTTTTGCCAAAAGATTATAAAGTGTAGTTGTACAAGAACATGAGGGATTTTAGGCAGAAGGAGTTGGATGTATAGAAGTACACAAAATAATTTCACAAGCTTGATATTAGAGTGGATCATGATGAAGAGATGGAAGAAAATATTGCAAGGTATGTGGGGGGACTGAGGTTCAACATTTAGGATGAACTTAGTCTTGCTACCCTGTGATCAGCTGATGAATGTTACCAGTTGGCCTTGAAGGCTGAAGAGAATATAAGGAGGCAAGAGAATAAAAGTACAATAGAGGTGGATCATCCATGTGAGGAAGAGGGGGAAGAGGTAATATGACTTTTTAGAGCAGTAAAGACAAAGACAAGGATAAAACCTTTTCAGAATTAAGAGGGGGTTATAGAGGTGGAAGAAGTGGAGGAAGAAGAAGTGGAGTATTTATAGGGAGATGTTTTAATTGCAATGAAGTGGGACATTAGTCCTTTAGGTGTCCTAAATTACAAGAAGGAAAAGGGAGAGATAGAAGAGTGAACTTGGTTGATGAAGAGCCAAGAAAGGATGGGTAGAAAGAACCCATTAAAATTCTTCTAGAAAAAAGAGAGTGCTTACTTATCGGAGGAAGCAATCAAATACCAAAATATCTAGGCATATTCATCTCAAATTGTCTTGTTCAAGGCAAGGTATGCAAGTATATAATTGATTCAGGGGAAAGTAATAATGTGTTATATTATGAGGTTGTTAAGAAATTGAATTTATAAACTTTTGTACATCCTGCTCCTTATTATGTTACTTGGGTCAATGAGAATCAAAAAATTTCAGTTAAGGATCAAGTGATGGTTGAGTTTTTATTTGGGAGTTATAGGAACAAGGTATTGTGCATTATCATGAAAATGACTTGTGGACATCTAATTCTAGGAAGATCTTGGCAATGTTCAAGAAAAGTTATGCATAATTGTTATGAGAACACGTATGTAGTTCAACAAGGCATGGTGAAGTATAAGTTGCATCCATTGGTGGGGAGTCACAAGAAGTCTATACTAATGTGTTTTGGTAGGGATGTTCCACTGCAAGGTTAGCATTATGATACTAGGTGGAAACAAGAACATTAGGACAACTCTTGGGGCAAGAGTTCTTTTCATGGTGGGGTGTATGATGCAAGAGCACCTCACACATTGGGAGAGTCTGGTCATGATTCCACTCAGCAAATCAATTGGGAGATTTTAGTACCCATTTTGGGCTTCCAGTAATGATACATTTTATGATGTCCTCATAAGGATCAATTGTTGATTGTAATGGACAAATGATGTCTAATTCTAAATTTTTGTTTAGAATTCTATATTTGGCTTGGGATAGGTCTAGGACCTTAAAGAACTTTTAGTTAAGATTCAAAAATTTAAATAAAGCCCTTTTTGTTATTTCAAACTTCAAATATTTGAAAATAAATGGCTATGACTATGTTAGGGGGGATTAGTATTTTGGTTTTTGTTTGGCTTAAACCAAATTCCAAACCAATGGAATTAATTGAATTCATTTTAGGTAGTTATCTTAAGTTTTTATTAAGCCTAAGATCCTCTATTTTGAAAAAATGGGGAAGTTTTTTTTTATGTATGCGATATGCAACAATGAATAAAATCTTTTTTCTACAAAATTATTTTTTCTCTTTTGAACTTTGAATTATCTAAAGTTGGTTTTCATATGTATTAACAAAATTCATTGCATGTTCCATTAGTTGTTTGAAAAGTTGTAAACATTATCGTGGGTTGACTGTTACATAAGTTGAATAGAAGTAGTCTTTATTTAATTAGTTTGTTGCAGTAAAGTTTAATAGATGACAACCATTCCATGAATGTAGAAGGCCTAACCTTCATGGAATGGTATAATCTAACATGTATCATAAAACATTGACTGAGTATATGTAGACCGTGTAGAAGGAGTGAGTTTATTGTCCAAGATAAATGTGGAAATAGTGAACGGTGGTTGTAGGTTTGACAGTGATCGATCTTCCACTGGAAGCATTTATGCTCTATTTGGGAAGTGGTACTATTATGGGGATAGAATCGAGTGTGTGAGGAAGCTCGAGAAGATAGTGGTTTAAAGATAGGTTTGTGGATTCTAAAGTTGCCAAGCCTTTGTGGCTAGTTAAATTTGTAACTATCCAATTCGAAGCAAGAGGAAAACTTTGATTAGAGATTGAATGTATTAAGGGTTGATTAATTTGCACTTAATTTTTTTTGAACTGGTGTATTTTCATAAATAGAGTATTAGTTTTAACATCTGTTGATTTTGAATGTGTATGCTCATTGAACTAAATATTGGTTTTCGTAATCCAAAGTGTGGCATTGAAGGATGTAATAGTTATTGATACGAAGGGTCTCTATTCTTCATAAACAAATTTGAAGATTTGTGTTTTGGGAATAGATTGTGCTTTTATAAGTATATAATAATTTTCTCTACTGTCATTGCCTACAACAGTGATGAGAATGTGATGGTTGCTAAAAATGATGTCTGATTATGGGTTGATTTATTTTTATTTGAAGCTGATCAATTGGTGCATTAAATAGTGAACAGTATTGAATTGAAGAGTTTGACAGAATAGTGGATAGACATCAGTCAGGAAACTAAAGGTGTCAAGTATTCAGTGAAGAGGTTAGTATCAATTTCAATTGACTATGGGATTAATGATTGGGTCTCAAACCTTTATAACAGAGTGTGGAGATTGGTAGCTGGGTGTGGGAATTGATCGAGAACTTAGAACCTTTTGTATTCAAAGTTTTGTAACGAGATCATTCCTTAGAAGTCTTGTGTAGGGCTTTGGCAAGTTGAACCCTTGAAACATTTGAGTTGACAATGTCTAAACCTCTCAAGTTTATAAACCTATTTGGGCATTTGAAACCATCACCCTATCCCTCTACATCAGTCAGCTGTACCCCAGTTCTACCTTCTCATTTTGGAGGGTTTTTGGGTGACCAAAATCTTGTGTTATCTATTTTCATGGATGTCTTTACTTTTATATTAATTAGATATGATAGATGCATGTGAATGATCTAAGTTAAAAGTTTTAGAGGTTAAATATCAAAAGTAAATCTTCCCACCTGTACTTTTAATAGAAAGACCACAAGTCAACCTATCAAGTGATTCATTACAAAATATAGGTCTTATCCCAAAGCATAGATCAATGACCTCAAAATCTAGCAAACCAATATTTTTGGGGACACATATAGGTTCACATGTGATTCAAGAAGAGATCTCCAAGGCCATGGAAAGACTTTATATCATAAACATCCTCTCAAATCCAAACTTGCATATTACCTGATATGATAGGAAATAAGACATTGAGTAAAGAGTAAAATAACTTCTATATATGAGGGAATTAATTTTTGGAAACTTAGGATAAAGATCTATGATAGGTCCACATTGATAAGATAACTACATAGAAAGAAATAACATGAACAACTAGTGATTTAGTATAAGGAAGGAGAATCCCCAAAGGAGATTTCCTAGTCCCTAGTAAATAACCACATAGTGGAAACGCAACACAAGATACAAGATATGATATCAAACTCAATTATTTATTCATATTACAACTAATTACATGCAATGTGTCAGGATATAAGGCCTTCCTAATTAGGGACAAATATAAAGAGTTTAATATATTTGTACAAGATCCCTCAAGATCCAATCCTAAACCCTAGCTAGTCCAAATTTGTAACACAATAGCACTCTGGTAGAAACCTCTAGCAAGATCTAAACTTGTGCTTGCAAGCCACCAAATAATATCCTTGTTTCCCAAGCCATAACTAGTAGCTCTTCCCAACTTCACTCCTCTTAGCTAATTCATCCTAAATGATGATGATTCAAGTCCCCACAAGACCTCTACTTATAGCCAACTAAGCCACAAGTCATCCTAGCCATAGGGTAAGTGCACCAAGTTGTGGTGCCAAAAACATAAAATATAAAAGTTTTTTTTGAATTTTCCAAAGCATGTACATGCTATAGTGTGTATGCGCTTTGGCAAATTCAAAATTTTTTATATATGGGCTGCAAACATGTGGCCCATTTTATTGTTTTTGGTTTTTACCTTGTTTCTCCTCAATAGCGCACACATGGATTAGAAAAGTTGGAGAATTTTGTCACCCACCTCCTCAGAATGCCTCCTCATCGCTAAAGATAAAGATCAGGATCATGTAGTGTGTTTTATCCTCTTGTTTTTGCATTGTTTTATATGTTTTTGCATTGTTTTGTAAGTTTTTACATTGTTTTGTAAGTTTTTCTAATTTTTCTTTAAATTTGTTTATTTATTTAGATTGCAATTGGTTTCTTATCAAGAAATGTGAATAATGAATTGCCAAATCCCCAACTAAATCAACAAAATCAAAATGAAAGCCCTCCACAAAATCCAAATCAAAACCCTCCACAAGATGAAAATTAAAACCCTCCACAAGAAGAGCAAGAAATTTTGCAACCTCCACTAATTGGAAGACGTCCTCCTCACACCCAAGAAAACATAATGAATGAAATAAAAAGAGGGAAATATAAATTAGAAGCACTCATTCATAGGTTGAAAGCTTGTGGAAAAACCAATCTAATGAGAGCATAATTAGCATCCTCCCTTGGGTCCATTATGACCCATGTAGCTTCTATTAGTGGTCAGTTGGATATTTGATATGTTAAGAGGGATGAAAAAAGAAGATATTATGCAAACAAATTATCATAACAAGATGTAAAAAAATGGAAATAGCAAAAGGTAGCATTTATGCATTGTTTAAAAAGCTTGGAGAACGAGAAACTATTAAACATACAATTAAAAGGTTCTCCATCCATTGGTGCATACATGATGGTATTAGAAATAACTTTTGGGATAGATAGTGGATGGTCTTTGATGCCCTTCCTACAAAAATCATGAGGTTCCAATGTATTTGTTAAAGAAATTGTATTATGAATTTGTCCTTAGGGAGATCCCCAATTATTTTGATATATTAGAATCTTAGGGTAGAGATGGGGGCTCATCATTTGAGAGGTTGGCGACACATCATAAACCTAATGTAGTTAGGGTGCCTATTGTCAAGCTACAAGGTGAGCATGTGATTATTCTTTCAATTGTGAAGGAACATGTAGAGACTAGCACTTTAGGGACTATCAATGCTTTGATGTAGACCCTCATTCATTGCACCAATTCATTAGTTGAGGAAGAGCCTTCTATGCATCGTGGTCACATGTGCACATCATGTGGATCCTTATGCACATTTGGCAGTCATGCTAGAGACAGTATGGATGATGGGCTAGTCATTGATGAGTTCTTGAGTGACACATTTGGCATTGACACATAGGTAAATTACAATTATAATAAAAAAAATTGATCACATTTTGTATGTATAGTGAATGATTAATTAATTAGCATTTATTGACATTGTTAAAAATTCAAGGCAAGAGTGTTGCTAGCCCTAGTACAGATTCCCCAACCCCATTTTTTGTCCTGTCAACAAGTCGAGAGGTATGTATCAATTTAATCATTTAAATTAATACATATATTTATTAAGTAATCATATGAAGGATTGATAAAAAAAATTATGCATGTGCATCAATTCTCTACTAGACCATCAACATTCATAAGGGACTTTGAGCCTAGGCATGATGCGAACTTCCTAGAGGTACATTTGTATCATGTTAGTTTAATACATTTGATTATATTTGTTTCATGTTTCATGTTACATGTAAATTTTATTATATGAAATGCAATTGTTGACATCTAAGACTCCTCATCTTTTCCAATCCATCGATTGTGGAATTGTTGTAGCGATGTCTAGTTCAGAGCCATTAACAGAGGTATGAAAAATTTTTCTTGGTTTTAGTTGTTTTTTATAATAGTTAGTGTTGAAATTTAAAATGATATTTATAAGTGATTATATTGATTGAATTATTGTAGGGCCTTATTACACCTGATCATCTGTGAGCCTTTGAGGTGGATGTATAAAGTGACTATTTGATGGCAGTAACAAAATAATTAATTTTGTGTGTACATATATTTGATTTTATTGTATTATAATTATTGATTCATATCTACTTTGTTTGTATCAGCTTGAGTTAGAGAAGAGCCTAAACAAGAGGACAAGTGAACATGTGAGGAAGACCTCATCATCCCCAATATCTCCCTCCACATGATGACCAAAGACCTCTAGGGATTTTTTTCCTTCCCCTCGTGAGAAGAAGAAGATATAGTTGATAGACACACATGTATAGGCATTAGTGGACATGTATGTTGAATTTTATGTTAGTGGACATATTTGATATACATTTGATGTATATGTGACATTTTATATTTGATGTGTGACATATATTTGATGCATGACATTATTAGACTTGTGACATTATTGGTTAATATATGATATGTTTGTTCATGTATGACATTATTGATTATCATAATATATTATATGCTTATAAATGTATGACATTACTGGTTATCATAATATATTTTATGTTTGTTCATATATGATATTATTGGTTATTATAATATATTATATGTTCATTCATGTATAACATTATTGGTTATCATAATGTATTATATTTTTGTTCATGTATGACATTATTAGTTATCATAATATTTTATTTTTTCTAGTTTATGTTTTAAGTACATTGAACATTTATTTCATTTTAATGTAATTTGCATCCAAAATTATGCAGAGTGCTCACACCAAAAGCTAGTGGATTCCCAACAAGAACACTTTTAAGGTAGACTACCTTTCCCACCTTCCTAAGTGTCTTCAAAGACTCTTTCCAACTTGGTTACAACATTGAAAAAACTTCTACCCAACTTCACAAAACTACTTGATCACTTTCCCTATTCATGACTTGGGAAGCAATAAGGGAATAATGAACAAATTTGAGAAATAGATCATAATCAACTTCTTGCTTCAAACTAGCACCTTATACACTTCAAGGAACACCTAATAGCTATCTCAAAAACTTTAGTCTATCATCTATTCCATTCTTCCAAAAGATTCTTCAACATCCTATGAGTGAAAACAATCTTCCAACATCCTATAACTATATTTTCCTTGCAACAACATGTAATTTTCTGATTTTTGAACAACTCTTCACAAAGGGAAGTGATTATGTTTCAAACCCATGAAATGGATATTAAGACAACCAATAAGATACTTAAAATATTCCACTAACTCCATTCAGTGATAACATGCAGCTAACGTGGTGTTTCATTCTAACAAAGTATGAGTTTGTTGTTCTAAATAGGAACTAATGATATTTGACAATAACTCAATGATCTTATATACAAGTTTAACATCAATAATGATTCCTTGCCATATAAAAAAAACTTAATAATCACCAACACTTTATGCCTCCTCTAAATTCATAGAGGGTATTTTTATCATTTGACATCCATTCCAACTAATTACCAATTGGTTTGATTGGTTACAAGGTTAATTTCAATGTTTTCTAAAAAATTGCTAAAATTGCCAAAAAGTTGTCAACAACTTTTATTGCAAAATGAAATTTTTGCTCTAACTCTTTATAGTACTTAACCAAGTGGTTTTTGGTAACACATAGGACCTCTATAAGTGGAATGACTCTCAAAACACTTATTGAGTCAACTTATTAACAAAAATAACAAAAGAAAGAATAATTGTTAGGACTAAGACAACTTGGGTTTATAGGTGACCTCAAATTTCTTGACCTTACAAACAAGAATTACCTCATTACCATAAAAAAATAACATGTTCAAAATGAGGTGTATGATCACCTCTTTACCTTCTATCATGAGTCTCCATCATTGGATAATATGACATATCTAGTTGCCACTATCAAAGATCACTGCCCTATGGCATTTAGTGACTCTTAGGGATGATTTACTTCGGCATGCCCAATAATATTTGAGCACTCAAAAATATGGGAGGAGCTTGGGGATAATGTTTACCTAGCCACTTGGAGCTAACAATATAGACAGTTTGATCCCATGCCAAAAGGTTAGAGAGATTTAGTAGTTGGCAACTTTGTACTAGCCAACACTACAAGTTTTAGCATCACCCAAGATGGGGTCAAAAAATCAAAATGGAATAATATCTCTAAAAAGTGAGAGAGAGTATTGTACATCTCCACAACATGGTCTTATAGCACCTACAATAGAATCACATCCATACTTCGCACAAACTCTAAGATATGCCTTGTCAAAGATCAATGATTTAGTTCAGCAAGCCCAAGAGTGTTCAAGTTCTCAATGGGATGGGAGGGCTTGGGGCTAGGGTTTACCTAGCCATCTAGAGTTAACAGAATAGACATTTTGATCCCATGAGGAACGGTGAGGGAGATTCAAAACTTGGCAACTTTGTACTAGCCAACACTACAAGTTTTAGCATCACTCAAGATGAGGTCATAAAAAAAATGGAATATGATCTATTGGGACTAAAAATTTCATAGTTAATTTTGACTCGCATATTGAAAATTTTGAGATTTCAAGCCCTCTAACTGCCCATAATTGCATTTGTACCTGGCTATAGCTTTGAGGCCCCTGAGGTGTTTAATGTTTCTAACACCTTCCATTTATCCCGTTCACATGTTCCATGATGATAAACTGTCATTTTGAGTCATTTGGTGAAGTCCCATCTTAAGCAAATTTCAAATCTGCATTTTATCCCAAGTGTCAAAAAGTGACAAGGGCCTGTGTTTGCCATTGAATATCTCACACCCAGAAATGTTTTGTGATTCACTGCTTTGGAAGTGTTTAGTTTTCATATCCAAGAACCTATGTTTTATATTTTGAGTCATTTCGAGTCTATATGACTAGATTTTGAATCCCTCAAAGTTGGTCATTTAAATATGTCATGCTAATGCACTTTGCACATAATTCTGGGAAGTCCTATTTGACGAGTTATAACTTTGACCCAATTGGCTAAAATGCTAAAATTCCTTTTTCATTGTATTGTAGATGTCAAAGAATTGTTATGTTTCAAGTTTCAACTTATGACGAATCCATTTGATCAATTTTCAAATGTGATTCCAAATGCAATTTCTAACTTTCCACTGGTGTCAGTATTTGCAGATTTGTCAGTACCCCTGTTCGTGACATCATAACTTGAGATTTGTGATTGGTAAGATCAAATGGATTGTACCCTTGAATTTTTCTCTAAAAATACTTTAAGTGTGATAGTTTGAAAGTCTTGACAAATCCGTATGCACACTTTTCCAGGTCAATTCCATTTGCAAAAATTGATTTCTTGCCATTGTTTTAATATGCAAAATCTGAGTAGCCCACTTTGAACGCTCACCATTTGTGCCATGTTATTCATCATGAGCCCAAATCATAGATCCAAAATTTCCTCATGATAGAGAACCAATGCCCCAGTTTTCATTTCCCCATGTGCTCATTTGCCCAGCTTTTAAAGCCAAATTTGAACCCAGTATAGTGTTTTCTGATATGTTTATGTGCAAGTGATTCTAAAAAGTCAATTTTGATAGCGAATATCTTTTGACCACTAATTCTTCATGAGATGAGATTCGACATGGTAGGAGTGTGCTGAACAAAGAGTCAGTGTGTCATTTTTCAAAGCTCAATCAGGTGTTTTGGTCAGTTTTTAAGGCCAGTCAATAGACCTCCTGGCACAAATTTGATAGTCTACAAAAAGTGGGTAAACGATTTTTAAATGATCAATCAATGTTCAAATTCGAGTTTAATCAATATCATATTGATCAATAGTCAAATCTCCATCAAAAAAATTTGCCAAAAGTTAATTCAAACATAAAAGGTGTGATGAAGAATGTTAGGGCAGTCAGTGATGCGCTTCCATGAAACTGACATACTTCCTTCTAATGTTTCAATCATTTTATTTTCTCAATAGAATTCAAGTGTAGTTATGAAGATTTCATATGGATCATTTTCTTTTTTCAAGTCAATAAGCTAGTCAAAGATTGAGAGATAGTAATCTCTAACAATTGATACATAGAAAAGTAACTAGAATTTATAGCAAATAGATAAATTTAGAGATAATAAAGTGTTGTGAAAGACATACTCAAAATGCTACATCAGCAATGAAAACTAATGAAAATGTTTGAGCTGATTCAAAAGACACAAGATTGAGGCATGTGAAGGAAAGAGAGAAATCATGCAAGATAAAGGAAAAGGAAATTGTACTCAAATTTAAAGTGAGACTAGAAATGATGGAAACTGGAATTGGAGATAGAGTCGGGAGTTGAGATAAAAATTGGAAGCATCACATGCTTGATATTCTAATCACAACAGTCATCTTGCTAATGGGCATCAAAATTATAATGTAGAAAATATTGTTTATGATGATTTCATGCAAGTTGATATTGTCGTACAATCAGAGGTTTTAGGTTTTAATGTAGGTTTTAGAGACTGGTGTGAACAATATACAAATGAAAGAAAAGGTTAAGACAAGATGTGAGATGGAAAGCAAGCAAAGGGGTTGCCTTCGCAAGTAGTATCTCTAACTGGCTCAATGTGGGACTTCTTTTTTTGTATATTAAATCTTCACCTGCATGCAAGAGGACATGGACATCCTTTACATGGGAGGCTTTGTATGATGTTAAAGATTTTCTCAAGCTCTCTTCCATCTTCACTGATGATCTACCTAGAGTATTGGTCTTTCAAAATGCTTATTCTCTTGTTAGTCTGCATGATGAAAAGACAGTGGCACGTTTCATATAGAGAAGATCACACATTCAAGGAGGAGTAGCACATGACATAAATAGATTGCCAAATCCATCCATGCATCAAAAAAGAGGACACGCATAGAGGAGACTACACCAGATAAGAAAAGTGGCAGATCCTAACACATGGTAGAGAGCCCATGCAATAAATAAGCTCACGCATCCTTCAAAGGGTAAGCCTCTAGCCATGTAGCAACCCACATTTAAAAGAAGCACCACGCATTACAAAAAATGCTACTTAATAGCAACTAGGGAGGAAGTGATGATTTAGCTTGAAAAGCAGCGTAGAGTATCACACAATGTAAGGTGAACACATGAAGAAGAGAAACAAAGAGGCAAGGGTTTAATCATGGCAGTCCATGTAACCAGCAGTTAGAAAATGAAGTCTTTGGCACATAAGAAAATAAAGCAATGCCAAATAATAGCAGCCTCATGTGCAAATAGAGCATGGGCTAGAGTTTTAAAGAAGTCCATGGGTTGGAGGTAGCAGTAACAACAAATAAGGAGAACCCACATTTTTAAAATGAAGACTATGTTAATAAGGGGATGCCCACATCAAGAAGGAACACGTGATAAAAGAAAGAAGACCATGCCAAAAAAAAGGAGGAGACACCCATGCATATAAGGAAAGAGTTCCAGCATTTTAAAGTGGCAGAGGATAGTGCAGGGGAGGCAGACTTAGAATTGTTTAAATATAATACAACTCTTTGCCTAAAGTGAATTGAAGATTGTGCCTTTTGAAAAGGCAAGGGTCATGTGTGAGGGGCTCGTGAGAATAGCTAGAGGTAATGTGTTAAATATTTTAAACAAAATGATCAATGTGCTGATGTGAATCTAGAGGCATAGGATTGCACCACATGGTACATCCTGTGGCTGGCACTTCCCTGCAATAATAAGTTGCAGGGAAGATAATAAATGAGGGAATGCACCCAGGCACCACGTGGTAATGGGCTTGGGACACATTCCAAGGTGGCAACAACATAGGACCCAGGCATCTTGACGTGGTGACCAGGACCAGTTGCAGATGAAGGCACTGGATGATGCCACATGGCAGATCTGACGAATGATGCACACCCACAAAAAGGAGATGCACATTGATTAAGCAAAGCGAGATAGCAGGTAAGTGCCACTTGGTGGTGATTTGTGACTTGACTGTATAGGGGTCAACTATTCAAAAAGTGACACGTGCCATTGGTCAAACTTGAGTTGACCCTAAAATTGAAGAGGCTAGGAAAAAATAAAATGATTTTGAAGTTTCATTTTAAAATTGTTTTGAAAAGCAGTCACTTCAAGTTTTAAATTCAAAAAGGTATTTAATCTAAAGTTGTGACTTTAGATTTTTTTAAAATTTTTGAAATTTAAAAATTACATAAGAGTTGCAAACCTTAGTTTTATAGCAAGGGGGGACATTTTTTCAAACTGACTTTTTGAAGGTTCCTGAGATGCAATTATAGCGATATTATATATCGCCGAAATTGGGAGAAGATGAACTTTTTGATTCTAAGGTTATTTTTTGCATAGGAAGTAGTGTGTTCATGTTATTTGAGGTTTTCTCTCAGATTCCTAATAGGCAACCACATTTAGGTATCAAAGTTTAGTTGTATTTTCTAGTCAAGTAATGACCTAAATGTGGCTAAAAGGAAGTGAAAATATAGTTAGGGTCAAACTCTAATCAGATTCACTTAGTAAAACATCAATTTCATCAGCATTCTTTAGCTAAATCAGATATTTTGGCAATCAAAGGATTTCATCATTCAGCAGAAGATATTTTCAAATCAGTTAAAGGATAATGATGAAACCAAATCAGAAAAAAATGGGAGAAGGTAGAGAGAGGTTATTCAGTTGTAGGAGATGGAATTCTAAGTGGACACATGTCACTTTGAGATTAGATCTGAGAATTCTTTCTTTCCTCTATCATTATGTCTCTCATTCATTGTAAAGTTTTGTTGGCAGTTTTCTTTGGGTAATACCAATAGGGTTCTAGTGTTTTACTATGAAACCATTTTCTTCAGTAGATTTCTCTTGTATGAATAGCATTAGGAAGGATAATACAGATAATTCAAATCTATTAGGTGTTTTCTATGTTTTTATTTCATGCATATGACTATATAATTTCAAGGAAATTAATACAAAGAGCAACAGATTCATTAGTTTCATTCTAATTCTCGTCTCCTCTTATTAGTGATCTTCAATGTTTTATGATCTTTGAACAAAGAGCGTAGGTTGTAGTTGCAGTCCCTTAAGGCTATATGTTATTTCAATGTTTCTTATGACTCAAGAAGTTATGTAAATGCTTTAGGGAATTAATAGGGTTGCAAGTTTATTGATGGGGATATCATGTAAGAATGAGGTTCAGATTGAGCACAGATGTCTATTTACAAGGTAAATAGATAGATTGTATATCTGAATATATAAATAAGTATCAGATATCCATATGTATGCACTTGATTCATAGATTTTTCTAATGGATTAGGCATTGATCAATTACAAGATCATTAAATTCTTACTGCTGCATATCTGAGGGTTTATTGAATTCAACATTATTAATTAAACATTCTTTCCCTTTCATGTCGAAGGACATAAATGTTTAACCCTCACTCAACTTATGAGATTCATTGCTTTTCATTTAGCTACTGTAGATCTGTGTCATTTCATGAGTCATTAGGAGAAATAAGGGTAAAATATGCTTAATAGATTCAAGGATATGTTTTTTGCACTGGTATGGTATCATTTGAATGTGAGGTCTACCTACCTAGGTTTAGTAGAGCTTGAAGTAGAAGAAGGGTCATGCCTTATAGTTGGCCCTATGTCTGAAATGATATGTTGATAATGGGACTTAACTATCCCTTGATATGTCATATTCTCATGGGGATAATTGAGAACCTAATAATATTTTCAAATACCAACATGATCTCCAAAAAGTGAGAGAGGTTATGGTAGGTCCCTACAACATGGTTCTCTAGCACCTAACATCACATCTATACCTTGTACAAGCTCTGAGATATGCCCTATCAAATATCGCTGCCCTATGGCATTTAGTGACTCTTTGGGACAATTTGGTTTGGTGTTCAAGTGCTTAGTGGGATGGGAGGAGCTTGGGGATAGAGTTTAACTAGCTATCTGGAGCAATAGAATAGATAGTTCAATTCCATTATGAATGCTAGGGGATATTCGGCAGTTGGCAACTTTGTATTAGCCAACACTATAAGTTTTAGCATCACTCAAGATGGGGTTGCAAAATCAAAATAGAAAAATATCTCCAAAAATTGAGAGAGGTTATTATAGGTCTCCACAACATGGTCCTATAACACTTGGAATCATATGCATACCTCGCATGAGCTCTGAGATATGCCTCATCAAAGATCATTTTCCTATGGCATTTAGTGACTCTTAGGGATGATTTGGTTTGGCATGCTCGAGAACATTCAAGTGCTCAAAGAGATGGGAGGAGCTTGGGGCTAGGTTTTACCCAACGATCCAAAGCTAACAAAATAGCCAGCTTGATCCCACAAGGAATGGTAATGGAGATTTGGCAGTTGGCAACTTTGTACTAGCCAACACTACAAGTTTTAGCATCACCTGAGATGGGTTCACAAAATCAAAATGGAATAAGATCTCTAAAAAGTGAGAGAGTTTATTGTAGGTCTCCACAACATGGTCTTATCACACCTAGAATCACATCCATACCTTGTATGAGCTCTATGATATGCCCTGTTAAATATTGCTACCCTGTGACATTTAGTAACTCTTAGGGACAATTATGTTTGATGTGCCTCAAAATGTTTGAGCACTCAATGAGACAAGAGGATATTGGGGCTAGGGTTTACCCTGTCATTCAAAAATAACAAAATAGACAGTTTGATCCCACAATGAATGGTGAGGGAGATTCGATAGTTGGCAACTTTGTATTGGCCAACATTACAAGTTTTAGAATCACTCGAGATGGGTTCACAAAATCAAAATGGAATAAGATATCAAAAAAGAGAGAGAGGTTATTGTAGGTCTTCACAACATGGTCCTATAACATCTAGAATTGCATCCATACATCATAGAAGCTCTGAGATATGCCCTGTCAAAGATCGTTGCCCTATAACATTTAGTGACTCTTAGGGATGATTTGATTTGGCATGCTTAAGGATGTTCAAGTGCTAAATGGATAGGAGGAGCTTGGATTAGGGTTTACCCAGCCATCTAGAGCTAATAGAGTAGATAATTTGATTCCACAAGGAATAGTGAGGGAGATTCGGCAATTGGCCACTTTGTACTTGCCAACACTAAAAGTTTTAGCATCACCCAAGATGGGGTCACAAAATCAAAATGGAATAAGATCTTCAAAAAGTGAGAGAGTTTATTTTAGGTCTCTAAAACATGATCCTATAGCACCTAGAATTGCATTCATACCTCATAAAAACTCTAAGTTATGCCTTGTCAAAGATTGCTACCCTATGGCATTTAGTGAATCTTAGGGATGATTCGGTTCAATGTGCCCAAGAATGTTTGAGTGCTCAAAAAGATGGAAGGAGATTGGGGCTAGGGTTTTCCCAACCACCTGGAGCTAATGAAATAGATAGTTTGATCCCATGAGGAATGGTGAGGGAGATTTGGTAGTTGGCAACTTTGTACTAGCCAACACTACAAGTTTCAACATCACCCAAGATGGGGTCACAAAATTAGAATGGAATAAGATATCCAAAAAGTGAGATATTTTATCATAGGTATTCACAACATAGTCGCATAGCACCTAGAATTGCATCCATACCTCACACAAGCTCTCAGATATGCCTCATAAAAGATCATTGCCCTATGGCATTTAGTGACTTGGGGATGATTCAATTTAGTGTGCATGAGAACATTTCAATGATCAACGGGATGGGAGGATCATGGGGCTAGGGTTTACCTGGCCACTTGGAGCTAACAAAATAGATAGTTTGATCCCATGACAAATGGTGAGGGAGATTTGACATTTAGCAACTTTGTATTAGCCAACACTACAAGTTTTAGCATCACCCAAGATGGGGTTGCAAAATCAAAATGGAACAAGACCTCCAAAAAGAGAGAGAGTTCATTGTAGGTCTCTACAACATGGTTCTATAGCACCTAAAATCACATCCATACCTTGCATAAACTCTGAGATATGCCTTGTCAAAGATCATTGCCCTATGGCATTTAGTGACTCTTAGGGATGATTCAGTTTGGCATGCCCAAGAATGTTTGTGTGCTCAATGGGATGGGAGGAGCTTGGAGCTAGGGTTTACCTAGCCACTCAAAGCTAATAGAATAGAAAGTTCAATCCCATGAGAAAGGTGAGAGAGATTTGATAATTGGCAACTTTGTACTAACCAACACTACAAGTTTTAGCATCACCTAAGATGGGGTTGCAAAATCAAAATAGAATAAGGTCTCCAAAAAGTGAGAGAGGTTTTTGTAGGTATTTACAACATCCTCCTATAGCACCTAGAATTGCATCCATATCTTGTATGAGCCTTGAGATATGCCTTGTCAAATATCACTTCCATGTGGCATTTAGTGACTCTAAGGGACGATTTGGTTTGGCATGCCTGAGAACATTCAAGCACTCAACATGATAGGAGGAGCTTAGGGCTAGGGTTTACCTAGCCAACTAGAGCTAATAGAATAGATAGTTTGATCCTACAATACATGGTGAGAGAGATATGAGCAAGATATGTATGCCTAGGCCACTTTGTGTAAGATATGAGAAAAAGTTGCTAATTAGGAAAAATTTGGTTTTGAATTTTTGGTCAAGATAGCCTAGGATTAGGTGTTTTTAGTTGTTTTTTAATAGTTTGGAACCTTTTCCAAGTCCTAGAAGTGAAATCTAGAGACTATATTTTTAATGCAGTGACCACAGTTGGCCTAACTCCCCATGCCTTCTCATTCCTATGGAGGAAAGCTTAATAAATAAAGGAATATATCTAGAGGGATTACAGCTACATCTATTAAATATGCAGAGGAAGATATAGAAACCCTACTTAATAGAGAGATTAATTTGAGAGAAAAAGACATTTTAGAAGAAAATGGTTAACTTGGTGCTATCCAGGGTATTCCAATTACTTAGGATGAAGAGACAAAACCTATAGCTGTTGGGAAAGAGTGCACATGTACACAAACACAAAATTTTCAAATAGAGAAGTAAAAAGTGTTATAGAATTATCTATGGAGCAATGTGAAGTGAAAATTAGTAGGAAAAGAATTTGGTCACACACTTCATTCTAGTGCCATATATTTTTCAATTAAAAATGCCTATTCATCAATGACCTTGCATTTATAGGACTTGGGAAGCCAAGATACTCAAGCTAGGCATGTGATAGGGAAGCTTGGGATAGGCTAGCTAGTCTATGCTCTTGATCCTCAACTAGATCTAAGTATTATTTTGACACCTCTAATGGTCTCTAGGATTCCTTCACACTCAAGGATTCCCTAACCTACCCAAACCTACCCACCCAGTAAAGAATTCAAATTCCTTAACATTGCAAGTTTGCTCTCTAGAAGCCAACTCTCTATAGGCTTATAAGGGTCATTTATGTTTTTTTGCCAACACAATCTCTAATAGGTATTTTGAGGAATTTTATATAGGTTTTACAACCTATTCCACATGATCAAAGTGAGAGTCAAGTTGGGTTGATACCCGATTGAATAGTTCCTTCATAAAAAGGGCTACTAGAGGAGCCCCAATTAGGCCTCCTTATGGATTTCTAGGGCTTTTACCAACTTTTCCTTAAGGTTTCATAAAATCTAGTAATAAGAACTTTTTTTTCCAATCACCAATTCTAAAGGATTTTTGGGGTCTTGAGCCACCAAAAAGTCGTATAGCAATTATGCTAAAATTAAGGGTTTTTGAGGGTTTTGTACTGTCCTCACTTTTTAAAAACCTTCTCAAGCTTATCAAAACTTATCCTTCACAATATAATACCTTCTAATACTCCTCTTTAATCCTTCTAAATGGTTTAGCTTAAAACCTCCTCCTCTACATTCTAGAGCCAATTTGTTATTGTCCACTCCTAGCCAGATACTGTTGTATTTACCTAGGGCTAGCTCAAAAATTGTTGCACATGCATCCAAGGGCCCTTCACTTTTGTACAAAAAAAATTTGGTCTACAATTCAATATTCCAAGGTTACATGGTTTTCCCATGGTGAAAGCTAAATATATAGCCCATAATTTACATGATATGCCAAAACTAGCAACACACTATATAGTTTGAAAAGAATTTTATGAAACACTACCAAAACTATAAGAATCTAAAATAGTGCACACAAATGAATCCTAAGACACTTTTAAACAATAATTCATTGAAAACTTACACAAAAATTTTCTCTATTCACAAGAAATCGTTCATGAAAATGACTATTCCTCAAAGATTGCTACATACAGTCTATTGTTCTGAACTTTAGCCGTACAATGACTTTCACCAACTCTTGGTTTAGGGTTTCTCATAACTTTTATATTCTTCCCATCAGGATTTGTGTTTAGTTAAGGATTTTTTTTCCCTCTTATTAAAATTGGAAAAACAAAAAAAAAACAAGAAAAGTTGCTAAGAAACTTTTCAAAAGTTGCTAGCAACTTTTTTTTGCTTGAGAAACTTTTGCTCATACATTGCCAATGACCATTGTAGGTCCTCATAAAGTACAAATGTGCTTAAAAAAACCAAAAACCTATCCTTAAGCTTCTAACCAATCAATGAACTTCTTATGCATTCATGGAGGTATTGTGTCACTTACCAGGAGTAACCAACAGAACTTGAACTTCTAGGACCTAGACACATCAAATGAGGTCTTAAGCTCTTATTATAATTACATACTTCTTATGAGAAGTTCAACACAAAAAAAATGTGTTGGTGGGAGCCCTTGGAAGGGTGCTCCTACACAAGCATGATCCCTCAATTTTTTCATCAAAATATATTAATTATCTTAACAAAACAATAAAAATCACATTGCCACCTTTAAATGAAAAGTTGTGTTTAAATGGAGATTGTCAGTTCCCAAACATGCCCCAGTCAAGTAGATGACCAAGATGTTTCTTGAGTAAAGAAGATACTATTTTATTAAAGTATCTTTATGATCCCATTTGCATTTAGTTACTATTTTTTTGAGTGGCTAGCTAGCTACTTCAATGTGGGATTTCTATAATATATAATGTCCTCATTCAAATACATGCCATTTTTTGTAAACGTTTTCCATTGTAAAGGATTAGTGAGAAATATATGTAATGTCCATTTTTGGGACTAAATAATATAACTACTAAAATCACAAATCTTCCACGAGTTTTTTTAATGGAGATTATTTGCAATATCATTTTGATAATTCTAATTGTCTGACTATTATGAATGACTTATTGTCTTTGGTTTGGAAAAATATTTTTTGTATACAATACTCAATATTGGTATTCCTTTATATTTTTTATTGGTTAATGTTCATATATGCATATAGATCCTTCAATGATATTCCTTTTCTTTATTGGATGCACTTGCTTCAAATTCTCAGAATGACTATTTATTACCTATTGGAGAGTTGTGTCTCTATGGCTTAGATCTCTCTCCCTCCCTCCCTATTCAATCTAATGAACCAAGTAGATCTACTCTACATTTTAATGTCTCAAGTATTGCCTCATGGTCTAACTTTTGAACTTTCCAAAGAGTCTTATTATGTGGCTTTCCACCATATTTTATCAAGTGGACATTTGATGTGACAACAAGGTTTTAATAATGAAGAATCTTCCTCTCTATTTGCCAATCCTTGAATAACCACAAGTTAGGGTTCTTCATAGAATATCATCTAAGCCATGTGTTGGTTACAACCACCATACTGATATGGTACTCTAAACCTTCACCATCTATAACCGAGTGATCTAATTTTTGTTTGGGTTGGACACAATGACACAAATAATAATCTATCCCTTCTTCATTTTCTTCAAGTGCAATAATAGCAAAAACATGTCCTGCAATGATAAATGTACAAAATACAATCATTAATTCAAAAGATACTTAAGTAAAAGTTATTAAGTTACATATTGAAATTGAAAAGATATATATATATATATATATATATATATATTACCAAGTTGCACTAGATTAGACAAGTAGTTAAAGTCAATGGATGAATCTATCTCTACCATTTCTAGTGCTTGTGGGGGATGATAGGTGTCAATTGGGTCCAAAACTCATATATACCATTTGTCCACCCATTCAGTCGACTCACACTCATCCCAATTTTCCTTTGCACATGATGGACAATAGCATGCCATTTTTCATGTGTGGATACTCCATGAACCTACATTAGAGCTTCTAAAAGAGTGCAACTCACTTGATCTTGTTACTATGCAACAATCCTCATATGGTGCAATGTTAGTATTATCTACCAACCAAAAAAATCTAAGAATTGTAGACTCGCCTTCCTTACCTAGACCCATTGTAGTGTTACACCATTGGATGATGGATTCTGCATCTTTCAATATTGCTCCATCTTTTTACTTTAGTTCTTCATTAGTTAAAGCTCTTTTGATGCATGTGTCTGCACCATTGTGCTCTCCCTTTCCATGACTAGCCTCTGTGAAATTCCACATATATTGAATTCTAGACAACCTGTGCATCTTGCTCAACTAATAAAACATCCATGCATTATTGAATTAAGATTCATAATTTTTTGACCAAATAATATGCTAATGATATGGTATGCCCTTGTTATCCAAATCTCCATAAAATAGTTAAAAACAACCATGTACAAACTATAGAATGTGAATGATCATTGATGATGTAAAAATAGTAATCCCTCAAAATCTTCCTATTATCCTCTATACTTGTAGTTTAATGCACGAATATTATGTGAAAAAATAAGGAAACCCATTGAGAAGTATAATACTTTTCTTGCACCTCATTTTGTGCTTCTAGTATGTAGTTCTCTATGAATTTTATAACCAAAACAATGGTATCCAGTGGAAAAATATCCTTGCACAGCTTGAATTGCAAATCCAACCATTGAGCTCTATATCTATGCCTTGCATACTCATAAATAATCTTTTCACAAAAACTCTTCATGAACTCATACACTAGAATCTTTTCAATGAGTAAATCACATCTTTTACCTTGTTTTCCATCTTTTAGAGCATATGTCACTGTCTTATGTTTTCTGTAATCTACTAATTTATTTCAAATTGCATGTGTACTATCCATATGTTCACAATTTGATCAAAGTTGCAAAGAACCTCAAAATAAGCATGTACCATCCAAGCATGATATCTTGTAAAATTTTTGGTCGTCCCCTATTTCACATAAAATGTTGGATATGAATTCCCTTAAAGATCTAGGCAGTTCATTCATGTCACAATCCTACAACAACAATTTGTGTATGTGTGATTTATCTTCACATAAAAAGGTTTACCCATCTCAAAAATGCTTTGATTTATTCAAATTTGAGGATACACAACAAAAAAATTTGCAAAAATTTTTGTCTAAGTTGAGTCCAAAAATTGTTTCACATGTGGGTCACAATTTTGGCTACCAATCCTCCTTGTTACAACATCTCTTTGATTAGGGGAAGCATGTGTGTTATTTTTCCAAAAATCTTCGATCAATGATTTCAAAGCTTCACTAATTTCTTTATCCTTTCACAGTAGTCTACTACTAAATATCCATAACTAATTTTTTATTGGATTTTTTAATCTCTCACACCTTAGCATGGCTCTCCTTAGAGTACCCCTACCAATTTTCAATGTTTTGCTTGTCTTTCTCATGAGTTGAGCTTTCTTCATTTGGGTACTTACTATTGTAAATGTAAGCACTTATCTTGTGATATTACTATCTTTGGTGCATGATTTGGAACCCACTTTGTCATAAACAATGATTTTTTCAATTGAATCATCCATTGTTCTTAGCCCAATAATCTTCATGGTAGGCCTAAATTTCAAATTCCTCATTATATCAAAAAATAATTGCATTGACTTGTAATATTTAATTCTTCAAAGAATAATCTCCACATACGATTAACTTTTCTTTGACAAATACATGTGCTAATCTTGTCAGGCATTGATTTCAAAATATTAGTATCAATATTAATCAAATATTTTGGTCTTCTAAAATGAATTCTAAAAAGTGTTATAATATCTTCCATTCCCTCAACATTTTGAACATCATCATAAAGTTGAGTGTTTTGTGTATTTTGAACTAAAGATAGTGTGCCTTGGCAATAAGATGCAAAAGATGGAATATCACCTACTTGATATGTTGATGTTGTGTCTTCAACATAACATGATGGAGTGTGTACATCATTGTATGTACAAATTAGTGTCTCTTCAACATGAGATGATGATATGACTCCAACATTGGAAGATAGTGTAGCTTCAAAATTTAATTCTCTTCTTAAGCATAATAGTCTCATTTATTCTCTTTTTCTTTCCAATTCTTCCTCTTTGTTTATTTGTATCAGTGGTTCTTATTCCTCTTTGAAAGAAAATTCTTCATTACTACTTTACAATTATCTTTGTTCATGTAGTAGTTTCATTTTTCTATTTTAATTGTCAACTCTCTCTCCCTCTCTTTTGTTGCTTGAATTTTTGGTTTCTTCCTTGGCATGATGATGATTTCTATATGTCAAATTATTCAAACATCTGAATTACTTACAATTTGTAAATTATAAATCATTCAAATGCATATACAAATTACAATTATTTCAATAAATACAAATATATATTAAACAACTTGTCAAATTTCTAACCATTTCCAAATAAAAATTTATTCAAACATACAAATTTCAATGAAATCACTATAAATTAAACAACTTGTCAAATTATAATGAAATTTATCTCTATATAATAACAAACAATATTTAAAAAGGACTAAACTAACCTATTCTATAGAAAGAATATTCAAAAAGCCTTCAAATAGTGAATCCAATGATTGAATTTGGTGTTTTCTAGCTTCAAATAGAATGAAATAATGTACAAATAGCCTTCAAATAGCATATCCAATGATTGATATAATGTTTGCTAACTTCCAACAGCATGTAGCCCATGTTTTGTGTTAGAACAATAGAATACACAACAGACAAAAAATAGAATCTGGATTAGTAGGGACCCAAACTTTCATTATCACCATTTTGTTGTGTTTACATATAGTGCATACGCAAGATAGTGCATACGCACTATCAAGCGCATGCACACTATAGTGCATACACACTATGTAAAAAATAATCTCTTCATGTCCCATCATCCCCCATCCCCTACTCTCTCTCTCCTCTCCCATCCCCTACACTCTATCTTCATCTCTCTCTTGCTCTCCCTCTCCCACTCCCTCTCCCATTGCCCACTCTCTCTCTCTCAAGCTTTTAGGATTAAATCACAAATAGAAATAAAAATTACATGAAAATATAACCAATATCAAAAAATAATAGATCACACAAAAAAGAACACAAAACACCAAGTTTAATGTGGTTCACCCAATCCCTGGGCTATGTCCACCAAATAGCAAGTCCAATATTATTATGATCTAGTAATTACAACCTAATCACAATCCATAATCCATTACAACTCAATACCACCACAAGAACCAATTTTCACATCACAACAATGAAATGATCCCTAACCCTAAGCCCTTTTATGCAAGTATTTTTACCACTTTAGGGTTACAATTAATAATTACATGTTGGCCCAAAATCTTGATAAAATAGGGCCCCCAAAAAAAAATTTTGGAGGCTCCACCCTTAAACCCCCACTTGGGGCCTAGCCTAGTACCAAATCTTAGTGAGGAATTATGGAGTATGTACAATATTTCCCTGATCAATCACCACAATCTAATAATGCATTCCAATGCTCAATTCCTAGATGATTTATATAACTACTAACAACTCCCACTACATGTGCAATATCTGGCTTGTTACATACCATAGCATACATCAAGCTTCTTATAGTTGAAGCATAGGGTACCATGGACATCTTATCCTCCTCTTCCTATGTCTTGGGACACATCTCCTTAGTCAGCTTCAAATGACTAGGTAAAGATGTGCTAACATATTTAGCATTCTCAATAGAGAAATGTTTCAATGTTCACCTTCTCCACATAATCAGCTTAAGATAGAGTGAATTTTCTATTCTTCCTATCTCTACAAATCTTCATACCGAGGATTTTTTTTGCTTCTCCCAAATCGTTCATATCAAATGCATGTGTTAACTGGCATTTTAGCCCCTTAATATAATCCACGTTAGACCTAGCTAAAAGCATATCATCAACATATAAACATAAAATAATGTAGTTGTCATCATCCAACCTCTTAAAATAAACACAATGATCTGAATGACACCTATGATATCCATGCTCATGCATAAAACTATCAAATCTTGGATACCATTGCCAAGGTGCTTGTTTCAAGCCATATAAACTTTTCTTTGATTTTCACACTAAGCTCTCCTTACTTTTGACCTCAAATCCCCATGGCTGAGCCATATATATCTCTTCATCCAAATCACCATGAAGGAAGGTTTTTTTAACATCAAGCTGCTCTAAATGAAAATCTTCAATAGCCGCAATACTTAAAACAGTACGGATAGAAGTCATCTTAACAATAGGAAAAAATATCTCTTCAAAATCTATGCCCTTTTTCTGTGCAAATCCTTTTACAACTAACCTAGCTTTAAATCTTTTCTTACCTCCTTCCTCGTCTTTTAACTTGTAAACTCACTTATTTTGTAAAGCTCTTTTACCTATAGGAAAATTGCATAAATCCCATGTCTTATTCTTTAGAAAAGTGTCCATTTCATCTTTCATTGTAGAATCCCACTAAATCTTAGTATCCACCTACACAGCTTCATCATAACAGTTAGGTTCACCAGTGCTGGTAAGTAAAATTGAAAACAAAGAGGGAGAGAATCTTTCTCGAGGTTTAATTTGCCTTGGTGAAACTCTAACATTCACCAGTGTGTGTGGTATTTTTTGTTGCAATTGTTGCACATCATGAGGAATGGTTGGACCATCAGCTTTTGGAGTCTCATCCAACCCTACATAATCATCTTCTTTCTTCTCACATTGCTGCAACAAAATTTTGTACAATGCTTTCTCATTGAATATAACATCTCTACTTCTTAAAATTTTATGATTTTCAAAATCCCAAAGCCTATAACCAAATTCATTAATGCTATATCCAACAAATACACGTTTCTTTGACTTAGCTTCTAGCTTGGTTTTGTTTTTAGAATCTATGTGAGAAAATGCTTCACAACTGAAGGTTTTGAGAAAAGAATAACTCACCTTCTTACCAGTCCATGCTTCTTCTGAAATACCACAACCCAAAGGAGTAGAGGGACCTTTATTAATCAAACTTACAATAATATTGACAACCTCTTCCCACATGTGTAAGGGCAACCCAACATATAACCTCATGCTCCTTGTGCACTCCATTATAGTCCTGTTCATGCATTTAGCCACTCCATTTTCCTATGGAGTCCTTGGAAAAAAAAAATTCTATGAATACCATTAGTGGAGCAATAATCTTCAAATTCATGACTACAACACTCACCACTATTATTAGATCTGAGACATTTTAATTTCTTACCAGTCTCATTTTCAACCAAGCATTTTCATTTCTTAAAAGTTTGAAATACATCAAATTTCTATCTAAGGAAATAAATCCATACTTTTCTAGTTGCATCATCAATAAATGTAACATAATAATGAGAGCCACCAAGGAAAGATACCTGAGCCAATCCCCATACATTTGTATGCACAAGTTCTAATTTCTCCTCTTTTTTTTTCTTCCTGGTCTTCAAAAAACTCACTTTCTTTTGTTTTCCATACACAAAACTTTCACAAAAATCCATATTAACACAATTTAGACCTAGTAAAACTTTCTTTGAATGAATTACTTTCATACCTTTCTCACTCATGTGCCCAAGTCTATTGTGCCATAGTGCTCTATCAAAATCTATAGTAGCTATTTTTCTCCCTACTCAATGGTAGCAACTGTTCATGAACATTCATTTTTCTCTGATACAATTCTAGTAGAAGGAACAATATGACTTTTACAAATATATAAGGTGCCTACGTTCACACCTTTTGCTACTACAAGGGAACGTTTTGAAAGCTTCCAATTTTTATCATTAAAAATAACTACACAACCCTCATCCCTCATCACCAAGTTACCCTACTGAAATTAAAATCATACTTACCCTTGGAACATGTCTTACTTCATGTAGTAGCCAATGATTCCCATTCTACAACTTAATCTTAACTTTTCTCTTTCCAACAATCTGACAGTGCTCATTATCTCCCAAATACACAAACCCAAAATACCCTTGGAAATAATCATTGAAATAACCTCTATGAGGTGTAGCATGAAATGAAGCACCAGAATTTAAAACCCATGAATCATCAACACTTTCTAAAGACAGAAGTAAATCATCCTCTTAAGATTTGTCACTTACCACATTTGCCTCCTTGTCTCCATCTGGTTTATCTTCTTCATTTTTCTTTCGAGTCCAACAATATTTCTTTTGATGCCCTCGTTTCCCATAGTACCAATAGTGATTTGGTCCTCTCAATTGAGACCTCCTCCCCTTTGACTTTCCTCTTGATTTCCCATGATTTCTAGAATTATTTCTTCTCTCAGTCATTTTGCCTCAACTTTATGAATTCAAAGCACTTCTAGATGTAGATCCGCCTAAGGATTTCCTACGAATTTTCTCACTCAAAATAACACCGATCACATCATCATATTTTAGGGTACTAGATCCAGGAACATAATTACTCATATCCACTACCAAGCCATTCCATCTTTTAGGAAAAGAACACAAAATCAAGAGAGCTCTAATTTCTTCATCAAAATTGATACCCACAGAAGTTGACTAACTAGTAATAATATCAAACTCATTTAAATGATCTATAATAGATCCACCTTCTTCCATTTTCATATTAAATAAATGCTTCTTGACAAATACCTTGTTTGAAGCGGAGGACTTTTCATATAGTTTCACTAGGGTTTGCATTAATTCTTCTATTATCTTCACTTTTGTAATATTAAATGTCATCGATGGTTCTAGGCATAATCAAATGCTTCCAAGTGCCTTTCTATCCAAAATATTTCATTCATCATTTGACTTAGATCCCTGATTCTTGGCTTTGCCTTCTAATAGCTTCTATAAATCCTTTTGATAAAGATAGTCTTCCATTTGCATCTTCCATAACTGAAAGTTTTGCCCATTAAACCTATCAACCCTCAACTTACCCTCATCTTCCATCACTCCCACTCAACCATGAGACTTTCCTGCAAGCTTGCTCTGATACCACTTGTTAGGATTAAACCACATATAGAAATAGCAATTACATGCAAATATAACCAATATCAAAAAATAATAGATCACATGGAAAAGAACACAAAACACCAAGATTTAACATGGTTCACTCAATCCCTAGGCTATGTCCACCAAACAACAAGTCTGATATTATTACAATCCAATAATTACAACCTAATTACAATCCATAATCCCTCAATACCATTGCAAGAACCAATTTTCACATCACATCTATGAAACAATCCCTAACCCTAAGCCCTTTTATACAAGTATTTTTATCGCTTTAGGGTTACAATTAATAATTACATGTCAGGAAATCCTGATAAAATAGGGCCAAAATTTTTTTTTGAGGGCTTCACCGCCGAACCTCCACATAGGGCCCAACCCAATCTCGAATTCTAGCAAGGAATTATGGAATATGTATAGTACTTCCTTGGTCAGTCACCATAATCTAACAATCTCCCACTTGGGGAATAATTAGGCTCCACACTAAAGAGCATAGGCTACTCTATCACTCTCTCTCCTCTCCCATCCCTTACTCTCTCTCTCTCTCCTTTTCCATCCCCTACTCTCTCTCTCTCAAGCTACTCTCTCTATCTATTTCCCTCTCCCACTATGTACTCTCTCACTATCTCTCCCATCCCCTACTCTCTCTCTCTCAAGCTACTCTCTCTATCTATTTCCCTCTCCCACTATGTACTCTCACTATCTCTCCCATCCCCTACTCTCTCTCTCACTCTCCCTCTCACACTCCCTCTCCCATCGTCTACTCTCTCTCACTCTCTCTCCCATCCCCTAGTCTCTCTCTTACTCTCCCTCTTGCTCTCCCTCTCCCACCACCTACTTTATCTCACTCTCTCTCCCATCCCCCACTCTCTCTCTTTCTCTTGAGCTACTCTCTCTCCCTCTCTCTCTCCTCTCCCATCCCCTACTCTCTCTCATAGACACACACTCCCATCCCTCTCTCTCTCACTCTCTCTCCCATCCCCTACTCTCTCTCTTAAACACACTCCCATCCCCCCATCTCTCTCTCACACTCTCCCTCTCCCACTCCCTCTTCCACTACCTACTCTCTCTCACTCTCTCTCCCATCCCATACTCTCTCTCACTCTCTCTTGCTCTCCCTCTTCCACTCCCTCTCCTACTGCTTACTCTCTCTCTCATTGTCTGGACCTCTCCCATCCCCTACTCTCTCTCACTATCTCTCCTCTCACATCCCCTACTCTCTCTTTCTCTCTCTCCTCTCCCATCCCATACTCTCTCTCCCTCCCCACTTCCTCTCCCAATGCCTACTCTCTCTCACACTCTCTCTCTCCCATCCCCTACTCTCTCTCAGACTACTCTCTCTCCTCTTCCATTCCCTACTCTCTCTCTCACTCTCTCTCTTGTTCTCCCTCTCCTACTACCTCTCCCACCACCTACTCTATCTCTCTCATTGTCTAGAACTCTCCCATCCCCTACTCTCTCTCCCCTCTTCCATCCCCTTCTCTCTCTTATTCTCTCTCCTCTCCCATCCCCTACTCTCTCCCCCCTCTCTCCCTCTCTCCCTCTCCCACTCCCTCTCCCACTGCCTACTCTCTCTCATATTCTCTCTCCCATCTCCTACTCTCTCTATCACTCTCTCTCACTCTCCCTCTCCCAATCCCTCTCCCACACCTACTCTCTCTCATTTCTTGGACCTCTCCCATCCCCTACTCTCTCTTAGGCTACTCTCTCTCCTCTCCCATACCCTACTCTCTCTTACTCTCTCTCCTCTCTTATCCCCTACTCTCTCTCACTCTCTCCTCTCCCATCCCCTAATCTCTCTCTCAGGCTACTCTCTCTATCTATCTCCCTCTTCTACTTCCTCTTCTATAACCTACTCTATCTCTTTCTCTCTCTCAATCTTCCTCTCCCACTCCCTCTCCCACTACCTACTCTCTCTCCCTCTCTATTCTCTCTTTCCCATCCCCTACTCTCACTCTCTCTCTCCCATCCCCTACTCTCTCTCTTCCACCCCCTACTCTCTCTCTCACTCCCTCTATCTCCCATTCCCTACTCTCTCTTACACATAGTCTCATCCCCCTCTCTCTCCCCTCTCCTATCCCCTATTCTCTCTCTTACACACACTCCCATCCCCCTCTCTCTCTCCCTCTCTCCCTCTCCCACTACCTACTCTCTCACACTCTCTCTCCCATATCCTATACTCTCTCTTTCTCTCACTCTCTCTACTCTCTCATCCCCTACTCTCTCTCTTTCACACACACACTCACATCCCCCTCTCTCTCTCCTCTCCTATCCCCTACTTTTATCTCATGCACACACTCCCATCCCCCCTCTCTCTCTCACTCTCCCTCTCCCACTACCTACTCTCTCTCTCACTCTCTCTCCCATCCCCTACTCTCTCTCTTACACACACTCCCATCCCCCCTCTCTCTCTCCCTCTCTCCCTCTCCCACTCCCTCTCCCATTTCCTACTCTCTCTCACACTCTCTCTACCCCCTCCCCTACTCTCTCTCACTCTATCTCTCCTCTCCCATCCCCTACTCTCTCTCACACACACTCCCATACCCCCTCTCTCTTCATCTCCCTCTCCCACTCCTTCTCCCACTGCCTACTCTCTCTCTCTCTCCCTCTCTACTCTCTCTAACTCTCTTTATCTCCCATCCCCTACTCTCTCTCATTCTCCCACCCCCTACTCTCTCTCACACTCTCTCTCCCATCCCATACTCTTTCTCTCTCCCATCCCTTACTCTCTCTCCCATCCCTTGCTCTCTTACACACACACTCTCATCCCCCCACTCTCTCTCTATCTCACTCTCCATATATCACTTCCTACTCTCTCTCTTACTCACATACTCTCTCATTCCCATCCCCTACTCTCTCTCTTTCTCTCTCTCTCCCCTCTCCCATCCCCTAATCTCTCACACACATACACCATCCCCCTCTCCTATCTCTCTCTCTCACTCTTTCTCTCCCACTCCCTCTTCCACCACCTACTCTCTCTCACTCTCTCTCCCCCATCCCCTACTCTTGCTCTCATTCTCCCACCCCTACTCTCCCTCCCATCCCCTACTCTCTCTCTCCTACCCCCTACTCTCTCTCTCCCACCCCCTACTCTCTCTCTCACTCTCACTCTCTCCTATCCCCACTCTCTCTCATTGTGCCTCTCCCACTCCCTCTCCCACTTCCTACTCTCTCTCTCACATCCCCTAATCTCTCTCACTCCCTCTCTCCCATCCCCTCTCTCTCACTCTCCCTCTCCCACTCCCTCTCCCATTGCTTACTCTCTCTCACTCTCTCTCCCATCCCCTACTCTCTCCTACACACTCTCTCTCTCATCCCCTACTCTCTCTCTCTCCCACTACCTGCTCTCTCTCCCATGCCCTACTCTCTCTTTATCTCTCTCTCCCCTCTCCCATCTTGTACTCTCACACACACACACACTCCCATTGCCCCCTCTCCTCTCTCTCATTCTTAGTCTCCCACTCCCTCTCCCACCGCCTACTCTCTCTCACTCTCTCTCCCCTATAACCTACTCTCTCTCTCATTCTCCCACCCCCTACTCTCTCCCATCCCCTACTCTCTCTCCTACCCCCTGCTCTCTCTCCCACCCCCTACTCTCTCTGACTCTCACTCCCTCCCATCCCCCCTCTCTCTTTCTCTCTCTCTCCCACTACCTACTCTCTCTTACATCCCCTACTCCCTCTCACTCTCTCTCTCCCATCCCCTACTCTCTCTCTATCTCTCTCTCCCATCCTTTCTCTCTTGCTCTCCCTCTCTCACTCTCTCTCCCATCCCCTACTATCTCTCTCCCACACCCTACTCTCTCTCTCACTCTCTCTCCCTCTCTCTATCTCTCATCCCCCACTCTCACTCTCTCTCCCATCCCCTACTCTCTTTCTACCACCTCCTACTCTCTCTTACACTCTCTATCTCTCATCCCCTACTCTCTCTCTCTCTGCCACCCCCTACTCTCTTTCTCATACTCTCTCTCCCATCCCCTAATCTCTCTTACACATACACACTACCATCCCTCTCTCTCCCTACTCTCTCTCTCTCTTCTCTCTCATCCCCTACTCTCTCTTTCTCTCCCATCCCCTACTTTCTCTCTTTCTCTCCCATCTCCTACTCTCTACCTTTTTCTCCCATCCTTTACTCCCCCTCTTTCTCTTTCTCTCCCATCCCCTACTCTCTCTCTCACATGCAGCCATCCCCTTCTCTCTCTCCCATCCCCTACTCTCTCTTTCTCTCCCTCTGTCCCTCTCTCCCTATTCCACCTTCTCTGATCCCCTACTCTCTCTCTCTATTTCTCCCTCCCTCCCTCTCTCTAATTCTCACCTCCTACTCTCTTCCCATATTCTAATATCTCTCTTTCTCTACCCTCTCTACCTCTCTCCTTCCCTCTCTATTGAAATTTAGGCCTTAATAGTGTGTGCACACTAAAGCACATACACACTATTAAGACCTAAATTTTAAAAAGCTTAAAATAGCATGTATGTGCTATTTAAAGCTTTGCATTATACCAAGCCTATAGCTTGGTTTTTCCTTGGGGATCCAACCCAAAGGTTTGGAGTCCTAAACTAGTCTAAGATGTGTTTTGCTACAAACATGTAAAAAATGATTGATTTTTCTTGTGTGCTCTCCTTCAAGTTTCCTCATGGTTGAGCATCAATAAAATTAGGTTACATGACATTGTAGGTCTTTGTGTTAGTTATAT
This sequence comes from Cupressus sempervirens, assembly GCA_028749045.1. Taxonomy (NCBI): domain Eukaryota; kingdom Viridiplantae; phylum Streptophyta; class Pinopsida; order Cupressales; family Cupressaceae; genus Cupressus; species Cupressus sempervirens. Next base: position 461,610,527 of record CM053789.1, read on the forward strand.
AACCATATAATTTATTTTTTATTTGAACTATTTCAAGCCTTTCAACTATAATTACTTTTGAATGTATGTCCATTTTTGTCAAAAACCAACATGTACTAATTAGGTTGTAGATTTTAGCTTGTTCATCGAATTTTGCAACAACTTAGTTTTTTAGAAACTAGACTCCATTCTACACACTTTGAAAAAAAGAAGTTTTGATTTTAGATTAGTTTTCAATCATTTCTAGGTGGAGCACATAGATATTTCACATTTTTTGGATGTGTCCAATTAAAAAATTCATTAATAAAAATACACATTATAAAATTACTCAAAATTTTTGGGATAAACTACATAGTGTTAGGTAACTTTTGACTAGAGTGATTAAAGAATTTCAAAAAAAAACAAAAAAAATTTAGGGGGGCCACACTTTATACTATTTTTTTTTTTAATGAATAAATAGTACCACTTTATATGGCCTCCTTTTTGAGGACCTAGAACTAAACCATTTTGAAAAAAAATAAGTAGTTTAGAAAGTAGATTCAAAGGACTACTACTTTCTTTTTTGTAATATCTTAAAATTTTGAGTGTAACTATCTTCAAATTCTTATCAAAGTTTAGAAATTGTTGATTTCAGAAAAAAGGTGTCCACTTATACCCCCCTTTTGGCACCACAACTTGGTGCACTTACGCAACATACAAATTAAATAAACCCCTATACTAAATGCATAATCAAGCCACAAGTTAGCCTATTATAGATATTAATTACCAAATTCCTTAAAAGGCTTACAACACTCATTAAATACACCTAGGACAAATAACCAAGACCCAAATAGGTCCACACAAATTCCCATGATCTCTCCACATCATGATCTCAATCCTCATGCATTAAATGCTCCAATTCATGCAATCTAATCTACAAGAACTTCAGTCAGAAAACACACTATTGAGCATCAAAAAATTCCCCAAGGAACATTGAAAAACAACACCATAGTACAAGCAAAGCAGTCCAGTATAAGTTGAGCATGCCAAGAATTTTTGAGATCTTTCAACAACTAAGCACCACCATAAGTACCATTAAGCTTCTTCAGTGACCAAGTTAATTAGTCAACATTGTACTAAATAATGACTAGGTAATACTTCCTTGATTTAACACCAAGCTTCTCCATTGAGCCCATTTGATCAAGCCTCAAACCAAGAAAAACCAGAGAGATGGTGGAGAACCTCTAGTCTTCTACAAAAAATATCAAGATATTTAGTAACCTTAGATGCCTCTAAATTAGACTCCTGGGGTACAAAGAAAAGTGTGTCCCACACTTTTTTCCTTCTTGAAAACAAGACTTCCACTTCATCTTCACCCAAGGCTTTCCAATCCATAAAGCCAAGAAAATAAACAAGTCCATCAATTAACTCCTCCTTTGAAAATCTACAAATAACCAATCAACATGTCTGATAACAAGAATAAACTAAACAATATGGTAACCCAAAAATATGGTCTACAACTTATCACCATAATCCATATCAGCAATAGGTTCATCCAACCCTACATATGTAACAAAATCCACAATAATATGTAGATCTCCAACATTATCTACAATAGTATGTAATTCCTCAACAACATATTGCCAAAATCTCACCATCAACAATGTCATTTCCTGAAACAAGCTACTCTACAACATATAACATGTCACCCACACCAACCTGAATGTCCACAACCATGCGCTTTGCAATTTCCATGTCACACTCAACCAATTGATCATGAATATCAATCTACATCCAAGCATCAACAAGGTTAGAAGCCTTTTCAATGGTTTTGCATTAGATTCCATAAACTAATCAATGAAACCAACCTCCACCTTGACCTTTTCATGCCCTCTTCATTCATGAACTAGTCTGCTAGTTGGCCATAAAAATCTCTTTTAGATCGATAGACTCTTGCTCCATAAATCTCTATAAAGCTCAATTATCCCTTCCTTAACTTGATTGGTTAAACCAACTTCTAACTGAGTAGACATCTCTAAAATATTTATCTCTACTAACTCACAAAGATCTACAATCATCCTAGGGTCCAATATTCTTGGTGGAATCTTCCAAGATCTTCAAAAATTCAAATCAACAAATCCATAAGATCAATCATATCCTCGCTCTAATAATCTTCACCCTAGGTCCTAGTGCAAACTACCTCAACTCAGTGATCTATCTACATGCTCAAGAACTCCCACTCTAATTCAATCTGATGTAGTACAAGGTAGGAGAATCCCCAAAGGAGATGTCCTAGACCCTAGACAATAACCACACAATGGAAACACAACTCAAGATACAAGATCTTATACCAAACTCAATTATTTATTCATAAAATAACTAATTACATGCAACGTGTCATGGTATAAGACCTTCCCGATTATGGCCAAATACAGACAAAGTAATAGTTTTACAAGATCCCTTGAGATCCAATCCCAAACCCTAGCTATTCCAAATCTATAATATAGAAATACTCTGTTAGAAACCTCCAGCAAGATCTAAACTTATGCTCATAAGCTACTATGCAATATCCTTGTTTCCCAAGTTGTAGCCATTATCTATTCTCAACTTCTCTCGTCTTAGCTACTTCATGATGAATGAAAATGATTAAAGTCTCCACAATACTCTCTAATTATACTCAACTAAGCCACAAGTTATCCTAGAAAGATACAAATTAAATAAACCCCTACATTAAATGTATATTCAAGCCACAATTTGGCCTATAGCATAGAAAGATACAAATTAAATAAACCCCTACATTAAATGAATAGTCAAGCCACAAGTTGGCCTACAATAGATATTAATTACCAAATTCCTTAGAAGACATAAAACACTCATTAAATACACCTTGAATAAATAACCAAGACCCAAATAGGTCCACACATACTCCCACAATCACTCCACATCATGATATCACTCCTCATACATTAAATGCTCCAAGTCATCCAATATAATTTGCAAGATATCAAATCAGCAAACCACATTGTTGAGCATCAATGAATTCCCCAAGAAACATTGAGCAACAACACCACAATACAAGTCAAGCAACCTAGTATAAGCCAAGTATTCCAAACATTTTTGAGCTCCTTCAATTTTCAAGTGCCACCATAAGCATCTTTGATCTTCTTTGATGATCAAGTTACTTTGTCAATACTATACTCAATAATGATTGAGAAATAATTCCTCAACTAAACACCAAGCTTCTCCACAAAGCCCATTTAGTCAAGCCTCCAACCAAGAAACACCATATAAATGGTCAAGTACCTCCATTCTTCCACTAAAAATGTCAAAATCTTTAGAAACATCAGATGCTCCTTCATCAACTAGGGCCATTCCATGAACAATAGATAGGAATAATAAAAGGTAATATTTTTAGATGATGTAAGATTGCCAAAGAACTCAAGATAATCTTGCATCAGATACCTAGGGTAAATAAAGAATGATGTCATCATAAAGTTGTAATAATATGAAAAGTAATACAAAGATCCAAATAAGCTTGAGATATCCAAGAAAATTCTTCAATTGGTTTATTCTTCTATTGAACAAGGTATTCTTGGTAATCTCTTAATCCAGTTCTCTTGCGAACTCTAGTATTAAACTTTCTATTAATTCCCTTTGTCATCTTCTTAAGATAATTAGTCTCATCAGATAATTCTTTCTAAGATTCATAATCCTCAAATATGTCTTAAATATCCTCAAGAAATCCAACTTTATAATAATTCCACTTTCATATTTCTTCACGATCTTACAATGCCCAAATTTCATCATCTTTATCTTACAATATATTGAAACAAGAAATCTATTTGTCTTCAACTGCCCCATTACTTCATATCCAACTTCAAAAGTTTTATGTATTATTTTCTTATCAACTCTCTCTTTATATCCTTGAATACTATTGTTCTAATTAATCTTCACTTTCTCATGATACTTTTTTATAAATTTGACAAATTCTTCTTCTTTAGCTCAATATTTATGTTTTAGTATCTAGTTTCCTCAAATTTGTAGTTCCTCTAGGACTCATGTCATTCACTATCTCAAAATTTGTCTTCTTAGTACTCTTGTTTATTAATGAAATTTTTTCTTATGTAATTGATGGTTTATCTCCAATCAAGCATCTCAACAAGTTAACTAGATCTCTTTAAATTACAACTTTAGTTTATCCATATTCCTTTTGAGGAAATGTAGAACTAAACATAAGCTAATTAATCAATTTCTTCCAAAGTGATCTCCAAAAATAACTAGTAAACTTGGTATCTCTATCAAAAAAATAGTCTTAGGAAATCTATAAAGTTTCACAATCTCTTTCAAAAAAAAAATCTTCTATGTGTACTAAATCTAATTCCTTCTTCCATGGTATAAAATGTGTCATCTTAGAATAAAATTTCAACCACTACAAAGATAGAATCATTACCTCTTTGAGTTCTAGGCAATCCATGAAGAACAAAGTCCATGTTGATATTTTCTAAGGGATAACTAGGAACATGAAAAGGTGTGCAAAAAATAGCATTCTGATAGGTTCCCTTAGCTTCTTGACAAATTATATAACTCATCACTACCTTTTATACATCCTTATACATCTAAGACCAAAAGTATCTTTCTAAAATCAACATCAATGACTTATCAGTCCCAAAATGTCCTACAAGTCCAAAACTATGTTTCTCCTAAATGATATCATCTTAGATAGATTCTCTTTGTATAAATAATTGAACTCAATTAAACAACATGTCTCTCTAAATGAAATAATCAACTCACTTGTCATGTTCATTTTTTATGTGATTCTTACAAGCCTTCCAAGGTTCAACAAACACTAGTGGATTTTTTGCAAATAAATGACTACATGACTAAAACAAGTAGCCACAAGACTAAAAAATTAGTCATGTGATTAAACATTATAGAATTCTAGTAATATTTTGTAATTTATAAGTACAAGTCACTAAATAAATGACTAGTTTATTCATCAAGTAAAATCACAAAGTTAAACAAAGATATTTAACTAAATAAATGATCAAATAAATGACTAAATAAATGGTCACTATTAATTAAGTACCCAAAAAATATCAAAATTGATGATTGATTATTGTTTTAATCATATTAATATATTCTTTAAAATTTTATAAATTTTATTTCTCATTGATGGAGTTTATGTACAATGAGCCTCATTATCAATTAACATCATCGAATATCCTCTCAAGTAATTTTAAATAATAAATAAGCTCAAAATTACATCAATCTACACTCAAACTCATAAAAATCTATTGGTAAACTCCTTGAATTATATTTATAGATTAGAAAATTTAAGTAAGATTTATTTGGTTATAATAGAAATTTTTATTTTACTAGAAAAATGATCCATTTCTATTAGTAAATATTTTTTATCAATTACTAATTTAAAATGTATAAGGAAACATAAGCATATTTTATATGAGACATTATTATCTTATCCATAAGATTTTTCTTCTAGGATTATTGAACATGCACAATTTATCTCAAAACTTTTTCCCACTTTCTCCTTTATTTTGCCAAAATAAAATCTTTATATTAGGATATAGAATCAATTAAAATATAATGGAACAATACTTTATTAAAAAAATTAAGATCTCTTTCTCATGACACCATCTAGCTATTTGTAATGCATCCTAATTATTTTCTTCCTAAGATAATTAATAAAACTTCCTACACAAAAAATGAACTGAAAAAAGAAGAGTATAAATAAATATGTAATCTTCAATTTTATTATATAGTAGTTGAAGTCTAGTTCTAACATAGATATATCAAAAACCTAAAGAAATTCATTTTTTATTTTTTAAAGTCTGACTAATCAAATTGAAAGATTTTTTTAAGATGTAGACTTTTTATAAAGTCTAAAATTTTAACATTTTTTTTTTTTTTTAAATACTATTAATAAGAAATCTTATTAGTTCTAGTCAAAGATGGGAAGAATTATTTTCCCTAATAAAAATCTAATTTATCTTTTATTTTATTTTCTTGACCTTTTGAAAAATATCTCTATCACTTTGTGGAAAAATGGGGTTTGATACTACAAACATTAAAACTTTGGTTTTTGACTAATGGAAAATTTAGACTTGACTACACAATCTTTTGATGATTTCATATGTGATAATCTTTGTCATGATTAGATGGCATCAGATAGTTAGAGAAATATAATGTTTCTAATATAATTACTCAACCAATGCTAGCTTGACTTGTTGGTCATCTTCCCTCTCATGAAAATATTGCCTTGCTATTATAAGGGCTTGGATCAATCAAAACCTTTCTTTAGAAGTAGTGGAAAGTGAATTCATCACTTAAATGACCAAGCTAGTGAAAATTAATCACCATGAAGAAATCTAATGTACCCCTTTTGGATTAAGTGATGAAGGCTAAACATGTAACAATTATTGGTAGATGATAAAGATAAATATAAACATATATTAATATGAAACCAACTAATTACTATACCTACAAAATTTTTTAGTAAGTAACATTGAAAATAATTAGTAAACCACTTTTTTCTAATGCAACGCTAAACCCCACCTAATTCTCAGAAGGAACTCTTCTCATATTTACCTAACTCTCTAATGAGAATATATTTCAATTAGAAAACCATCATATAGAGAGTGCATTTTTTTGGTTTCTTGGATCTTTATTAAAGAGAAAACTCATTAATGATAATTAGTTGGTAGAGATCCCACCTCTATCCAAGCTTCAAATCTCTGATATATGCATATTATTAACAACTAAGAGATCCTTTGCAAATCTCTCTATGGATTCCAATTTAGAATATTGATATTCAATTAGGAATGCCCTCTAATATGTAAGTTCCCTTAAGAGAAACTCATAATTTATAATGAATTATTACTACCAAGATCTTGCTTGGTTGCTATGATAAATCTATAGTTCTCATCTCTTGTATTCTTATCAATCTTGAATCGATAATTTTCTCTACTATATAATTCACATTTATTTGTGAAATAAAATATACCTATAATTATTTTATATGTTATTGTTCCCTCTATAATAGTACTCTACTTATTGCCTCCACTAATTAAAAGTTTTATAAGTCTGCACTATATCTCTATGATAATTTTTACTAATTTAATATCCACTTTGGTATTTATTATCTTTATTGTTTTAATATTGGGTGGTAGGGATGATATTTTTTATGTGCATGTATTCAATGTTTAATACTTTAGTTGATCTTTATAATTTTTATCTTTGTATATAGATATAGATATAGATATAGATATCTGTTGAATATGTTATACATGACAACAATTTCTTTGAAGATCACTGATCCTATAAACTCAAGCCTCTTATACTACCATGTAACTTTTTATTGCCTTTCATTCAACTTTCTATTGTCTTACTATTTCCTAATCCTATCATATCATTGTCGCTTCCTTCTATTCATTAGAGTCACTCTCAACATTGAATTTTGGATGTCTCACCAATTTCCTTCTCTATAATTATGTTCTTCTTACCTTCTTCTCTTTCACTATTTAATATTTTTTTCTTCTTTTATATTTATATATTGAAATAGCATTAAATCAAAGAGATGGCCCTAATCCCTACACTGCCATGTAGTCATTCATATAGAGATGAGCTCAACCTGACACTAACACCATAAGAGTTTTAATATATTGATTCTTAATATAATATCAAATAATCATTTAATATTATTATGTAATTTTCTATTGTTAAATTTACATTAAAAAATTATTAAAAAAATATTTTAAATGTAAATATATATATTGAACTCTTCTCTTCTTTTTATTTATATTTTCTACCTTGTCCATACTATGGATTTAAATTCTATTATTTATGTTGGAAATGATTGAAATGATCATAAGAACAATTGTTGGAATAATAAATGGAACTGGTAAAGAATGTCCTCAATCATTGTTTTGTCATTGATGTCAAACTTGCTACTTGCAGGGATGACAATTGCTTTAATTGATTCAAATACTATCAATTAGTTGATTGTCAAGGTGGAGGCAATCAATAAGATGTAACTAGAACACTTAGAGAAAGGTTGAAGTTATGATGTTGTAATGAAGTACAAGGATCAGTTAAGTCACTGATGAAATAGTGCATTGCATGACATACTAAAAGATACAAAGAATGAGCACACTAAAACATATCAAAAGATCTAAAGTTTTAGCTAAGTCTTTTGTAAAGTGCCGAGTAAGTTCAAGTGTCGAGCAGAATCAAGTGCTGAGCATATACCAAGTAACACAGAGGTGTCGAGCACCAGTAACTAAATAATGCCGAGTTGCTGCATTATCTAGGAAATCAAAGATTCGTCAGATCTAAGCTGACAAAGTTGTTATCTAGAAATTTTTGAATTAAAAGGAAGATAAGAATGATGAGTTGGTGGCACAGAACACCATGTAGAACATTTTTAAGATACAACTGGAAAAGTTTCAAGAAGAAAACAAGATATGGGGTAGATACATTTTATCCTACCTAATCCATTTTGAAACCCTAAAATTAGAGAGGGAGAATTGAGTGGCAAAGGAAAATAAAACTTGTATATAAAGACATAAGTTAATGAAGAAAAAGAGTGGAATAGAGGGGATAGTGTGAGAGAGACCTGTAGTCAAGCATAAAAGCATGAAATGCTGAAGAATGTGCTAAGGAGAAGAAAGCACATGAACTCTATTTAATAGATGACCTCAAGGATGATTGCATTAGTAGAATGAGTAATAAGACTCAAGGAGATGAAGCTTGAGAGGGAAACAAGTAGTCAAAACTGAAGTGATTAAGCCAAGCATAAGGATTGAACTGAAAGAGTGATCTGAAATTTGCAAAGTATGTTGTAAGTTATATTAGATCAAAAGACCTTTATCATTACTTTCTAGCAATTGTAACAGTAAGATAAATCCTATGGACTTAGGTTGGTTTAACAGCCATTAGATAAATCCTTTAACAGGGTGACATTCCAAGTGGATGTTCTAAAGACCTTTAACCAGGCCCATTCCTAACAGTTTGGTGAAATCTTGTAACAAGGTCACATTTAACAGTGTGTTGTAAGCCTTTAACAGGGCAGGCTTTTAATAGGGCATCACTTCAAAAGAGTGAGAATCAAGTAGCATGTTACTGGTGGCTTTTCCCAAATTGGCTTTCCACATAAATCATTATGTCATGTGTTGATTTTGAATGTTTTATCTTTGCATGCTGATTTACAGTAATCTACTTATATGATTGATTTAAGTTTGAACAAATGAAAAGAGTATGGATTCACTATTAAAAGTATTAATAGGGCATTTGGACCTTGAATAACTAATTCAACCCCCCCCCCCCCCCCCCCCCCTCTTAGTTATTCTAAAAGAATTCTAACAATTGGTATCAGAGCTTGACTGTTGATTCAGTTTAAAGGGACTACTAGCAGAAAAGATCAAAATGCCAAAGAGAGAAGTTCTCAAGCTCAACAAAGACAACTTTGTTGCATGGCAAAGTTTGATGAAGCTACATCTTGGATCCATAGGAGATTATGCCCAAAATTTAATTGTCACTGAACATGTAGATCCAACAGGTGCTCCTACTGCTAAAGACATGAAAAACAAACAAGAACACAACTAGACAATGCTGGAAATTGCCTCTGCACTCAGCTATGCTGAATTTGATGATATCAAAGGATGTGACACTGCATTCAAAATGTGGAAAGCCCTATCAGACATCTATGGAGGAGATCAGAATGTACAAAGATTAAAAAGAGAAAGTCTAAGAGGAAAATTTGATGACATGAAAATGGAAGAAAATGAGAATGTTGCTCAGTATGGTGCAAGAATAAAGGAAGTGTTAAGTGCAATAAGATGCTTGAATGGTCAACTAGATGAAGATGTTGTTAATAATAAGTTCTTAAGAACCTTGCTCCCTATCTATGCTATTAGAGTATCAGCAATACAAGAGCTAAGATGTATACCAGGAAATAATCTAAGCTTTGAAGGTATAATAGGTAGACTCACTGCATTTGAGTTATCTAATTTTGACAACTACAAACCTGAAAATGTTGAATCTACTTTTAAGGCCAAGTTATCACTGAAAGATGTTGAACAGGTGAAATCAAGGAAAGGAAGAAAAATGAAGTATGTATCTAGTGATAGTAGCACTGATGAGGAAGATGTGGAATAATTGGAAGCATTACTCGCTAGAAGATTTCACAGGGGCAAAGAAAAATTCAAAGGTAAGATGCCTATCATTTGTTTCAATTGCAATGAAGTAGGTCATATTGCTGCAAGATTTCCATAGAAAAAAGATCCCAAGGAAGGCAACAAATACAAGAACAGAAGAGATGATGACAAGAGAGATTACAAAGAAAAAGGTAAGAAGTGTTATATTGTTGAAGAAAATTTTGATGACAATGATGATGAAGTTGTTTATATAGCCATGAAGGACCAATCTAATGAAGAAGAAGCCACAGAACTGGTGACATGTATAAAAAAGAATGACAGATGGATCAGAGACAGTAGATGTTAACATCACATGATAGGAGACAAAAGTAAGTTTGTTAACTTTACTCAGTATGATGGAAATAGTGTTAGATTTGGTAATGATGCTCCATGTCAAATCAAAGGAAAATGTTTCATTAAGCTCACAGACCAAATTTCATGTGACAATGCATACTATGTTGAAGGATTAAACTACAATTTACTGAGTGTCTCACAATTAGGCAATATAGGTTGCAAAGTGGAGTTTGAAAACAAAACTACAAAAATCTATGACAATGATGGTAAACTAATAGGAAAAGGAGATCAAACAAAGAGTAATTTGTTTTACCTTGATATGGATGATGCTTCTTGTCTATTTGCAAAATTTGATGATGAATCGTTATGGCGTAGAAGATTATGTCATGTCAACTTTGACAATCTAGTCAAAATCAGTAAAATGAAGAAAGTCAGAGGTCTACCAAAATTGAAGAAGCTTGATAATATCATGCGTAAACAATGTCAGCTAGGAAAGATGACAAAGTCAAGTTTCAAAAGCAAAAACCATACATCTAAAGAGATACTTGATTTAGTTCACACTGACTTCTGTGGTCCAATGGAAATACAAAGCTATAAAGGAGATAAATACATAATGTTATTTGTTGATGACTATTCCAGGATGATGACTGTTATGATCTTATAACAAAAATCTGATGCTTTTCAAATGTTTAAGTGGTATGTGGCCAGAGTTGAAAAGGAAACTAGAAAAAGCTTGAAATGTCTAAGATCAAATAGAGGTGGTGAATTTACATGAAATGAATTCGAGACATTCTACAATGACAATGGAATCAAAAGACAGATGTTAGCTCCTAAAACTCCCCCACAGAATGGAATTGCTGAAAGAAGAAATAGATCTGTAATTGACTGTGCCAGAACATTAATGATGCAAAAAAATGTTGCTCTTAAATACTCGAGAGAAGCTGTAAGTGTAGCTGTTCATACATTGAACCAAGTACAAGTCAAGAAAGGTACAAATACAACACCTTTTGAATTATGGTATGGATACTCACCAAATGTAAAACATTTCAAAGTGTTTGGTTGCAAATTTTTTATCCTTAAAGATGTTAGAAATGGGAAATTTGATGCAAAAAGTAATGAAGGCATATTTCTTGGTTACTCCACTAGAAGTAAGGCATATAAGTATTTGAATATTAACATTAACAAAATTATGGAAAGTGCAAATGTAAATTTTGATGAGCACAGAGAAGTTCAACCTGAAGAACCAAAGAAAATGGAAGAATACAGGACCTTTGTATATTCTTATGAAAGAATGACTTCTAATGAGGATGATGTCATTCAAATTGAAAGTCAACAACAAGTGTCAGTTTCAGTTGATTCACAACTAGTGAATGTTGAGTTGCATTCAGAAGCCGAGTTACAGAATGAAGAAAATGCACAATCTAATTCTGAAGATAGCATACATGATGAAGAACGACTTGACAATTAAGAGCATAGTGATCCTGGATCCAAAAGATCAAACATGGAAACAAGAACAGAGCCAAGATTATCCAAATATGTGAAAAGACATCACCCTGCTGAACAAATAATTGGTGACAAAGATGCAAGACCAATGAAAAGGAATAGACTAAGACATGAATCATGTCTGATTAGCCAATATGAACCCAAGATAGTACATGGTGCATTACAAAATGATGACTGGTATAAAGCTATGGAAGAAGAAATTGATCAAATAAGAAAAAATAAAACTTGGAGTTTGGTTCCCAGACCAACTGACAAGAATGTGATTGGCACCAAATGGGTATTTAGAAATAAACTAGATGAGAATGGTGAGATTACCAGAAATAAAGCCAGATTAATAAGCAAGGGTTATGCTCAAGAAGAAGGAATAGATTATGGAGAAACATTCAGTCCTATTGCAAGAATGGAAGGAGTAAGAACTTTACTTGCATATGCTGCCTACAAAGATTTCAAAGTCTATCAGATGGATGTAAAATCTGCCTTCTTAAATGGTATATTAGAAGAAGAAGTCTACATTGAAAAACCAAAAGGATTTTTTGATGAAAACAATAGGGATATGGTGTGTAAGTTACATAAAGCACTCTATGGTTTGAAACAAGCACCTAGACCATGGTATGAGAGACTTCACAAGTATCTAGTGCAAATTGGATTTGAAAGAACTGATGATAACAGCAACATGTACATCAAAGCTGAAGAAGGTAAAGACATTATTATATCTAAAATGTTTCTGCATGACATAGTATTTGGTGGTAAAGAAGTACTTTGCAAAGGCTTTGCTAACAAAATGAAAGATGAATTTGAAATGTCTATGTTTGGAGAAATTAAATTTTTTGTTGGACTACAAGTTCATCAACTCAAACATGAAATATTTATTACACAATCAAAATACATCAAAGAAATTCTTAAAACATTTGGATTGGAGGAATCCAAACCAGTCAGCACACCAATGGCCATAGGAAACAAGCTATCCAAAAATGATGAGTCAGCTAAAGTCAGTCAAACAATGTACAGATCCATGATTGGAAAACTACAATATGTTGTACATAGTAGACTAGACATAGCATTAGCAGTTGGAATAGTGGCTAGGTTCTCTGCTAATCCTAAAGAAAATCATCTCATAGCAGTAAAAAGAATAATGAGATATCTCAACGGGACTGATGATTTTGGTCTATACTACCAAAAGAATGGAAAATTTGAACTCAATGCATATACAGATGTAGACTGGGGAGGAAACATTGATGACAGAAAAAGCAAAAGTGGAGGTACATTATTTCTAGGCAAAAGGCTGGTTACCTAGACTAGCAAGAAACAAACATGTATATCCTAGTCCACTGCAGAATCAGAATATGTGGCAGCTACAGTCAATTATAAAAACATTGTATGGCTCACACATCTATTGAATGGAATGAAAGAACAAGTAACAAAGCCGGTGATATTGTATTGTGATAATACAAGTGCTATAAACATATCCAAAAATCTAGTGATGCATGCAAAAACCAAGCATATTGCAATCAAGTATCAGTATGTCAGAGAATTGGTAGAAGACAAACAAGTGAAGTTGGAATACATTCACACAAAGGAACAAACTGCAGATATCTTCACCAAACCATTGCCCAAGGATGCCTATGAATATCTTAGAGGTAAGCTGGGGGTTAAACCCCTAAGTCAAGCAGTTTAAGGCAACAAGGAAGATGCCTTGCATCAATAGGAATAAATCATTCAAATATTAACAGGTTGATGCAAAGGATGATAGTAGGAACAGAAACTCCAAATTAGTCACAAGCATGGTGACAGAGGGAGAAAGACAACAAGAAACCAAAGCTTATATTTTTTATGATAAAGATGCTACATCTTTGGCATTTATGTCAAAGAGGGAGAAATATGTAGGAAACTGATCAATGCAAAGAAAGAGGGAGATATATGAGATCGATAGTGAAAATGCAGCAAGCTAACGTATACAATCTTAGTGGTAACTAGATTAATTACTTGATCAGTTCGGTTTGCCATCATTGCCAAAGAGGGAGATTGTTGGAAATGATTGAAATGATCATAAGAACAATTATTGGAATAATATATGGAACTGGTAAAGTATGTCCTCAATCATTGTTTTGTCATTGATGTCAAACTTGCTACTTGCAAGGATGACAATTGCTTTAAGTGATCCAAATACTATCAATTAGTTGATTTTCAAGGTGGGGGCAATCAATAAGATGTAACTAGAACACCTAGAGAAAGGTTGAAGTTATGATGTTGTAATGAACTACAAGGATCAGTTTAGCCATTTATGAAACAGTGTATTGGATGACATACTAAAAGATACAAAGAATGAGCACACTGAAACATATCAAAAGATCTAAGGTTTTAGCTAAGTCTTTTGTAAAGTGCTGAGTAAGTTCAAGTGTCGAGTAAGTTCAAGTGTTGAGCAGGTACCAAGTAACACAGAGGTGTCAAGCACCAGTAACTAAATAATGCCGAGTTGCTGCATTATCTAGGAAATCACAGATTCATCAGATCTAAGCTGACAAAGTTGTTATCTAGAAATCTATGAATTAAAAGGAAGATAAGAATGATGACTTGGTGGCACAGAACACCATGTAGAACATTTTTAAGATACAACTGGCAAAATTTCAAGAAGAAAACAAGATATGGGGTAGATACATTGTATCCTACCTAATCCATTTTGAAACCCTAAAATTAGAGAGGGAGAATTGAGTGGCAAAGGAAAATAAAACTTGTATATAAAGACATAAGTTAATGAAGAAAAAGAGTGGAATAGAGGGGATAGTGTGAGAGAGAGTTGTAGTCAAGCATAAAAGCATGAAATGCTGAAGAATGTGCTAAGGAGAAGAAAGCACAGGAACTCTGTTTAATAGATGACCTCAAGGATGATTGCATTGGCAGAATGAGTAAGAAGACTCAAGGAGACGAAGCTTGATAGGGAAACAAGCAGTCAGAGCTCAAGTGATTGAAGCCAAGCATAAGGATTGAACTGAAAGAGTGATCCAAAATCTGCAAAGTATGTTGTAAGTTGTATCAGATCAAAAGACCTTTATCGTTACTTTCTAGCAATTGTAACAGTAAGATAAATCCTATGGACTTAGGTTGGTTTAACAGCCATTAGATAAATCCTTTAACAAGGTGACATTCCAAGTGGATGTTCTAAAGACCTTTAACCAGGCCCATTCCTAATAGTTTGGTGAAATCCTCTAACAAGGTCACATTTAACAGTGTGTTGTAATCCTTTAATAGGGTAGGCTTTTAATAGGGCATCACTTCAGAAGAGTGAGAATCAAGTAGCATGTTACTAGTGGTTTTTCCCAAATTGGGTTTCCACGTAAATCATTGTGTCATGTGTTGATTTTGAATGTTTTATCTTTGCATGTTGATTTACAGTAATCTGCTTATATGAATGATTTAAGTTTGAACAAATGAAAAGAGTATGGATTCACTATTAAAAGTATCAATAGGGCATTTGGACCTTGAATAACTGATTCACCCCGTGCTCTCATTTATTCTAAAAGAATTCTAACAATTTATACCTCGCATAGCCTCTAGGTTCATCGGTCACAACCTAATAATTCAATTTTGTCGATTAGGTCATAAATTTATATTTTGAATAAGGCAATAATGCTTGACTAAGTTATCCTTAGATGGTATTATGTTTGTAATGACTAATCCAATAGTATCTTTTAGCTATTGTAAATGTGGTCAATTAAATATACTCCTTAGTTTAATTAGATATTTATTGGTCAAGATTAGTAATGTTGAATTATCAAATATTATTATGATTTAATATTAGAAATTAATTAATAATTTATTATTGATTACTTGTATAGATTGATTCATATGTTATTTATTAATAATAATTATTCAATTCTATATATTATCCATCAATTATTATTTCTAGAATTGATGATATATTTGATCAATTCATTCAAGATTGCATTACAATAATTAATCAAATGCATAAAAAATATTTGTATATACATTAGTAATGGTTTTTTACTAAACACCCCTCTCCAAATCACTTTCCCTTAAGCAGTTATTATCATTTTTTAGTTAGGAAACAAAATTGTTAAGTAGCATTTCTCTAAATTGATCTATATAAAAATTAAGGATATTAATCAGAAAATGTGAAATACATGTTTAAATACACAAAGTATGCATGAAGAAATATATAAATGCATGAAAATGCACAGTATATGCAAAACATATATATATATATATATAGTTACATTCCCCTTTATTTCATTAGAATGTTTCCTTAGTTTATCATTTTACCATTCCAATGTCCCCACTAGCTAGGACAAGTAATACCTACAAAATTATTGTCACAATACAATAATAAGTATAGCTATACTATTATTCCATCTATCTTAAACCCAACATTAGAGACATCTCTAGATTGGGTTTCCTAACCCTTAGTTATTTGACCATCTTCTCTAGAGTGCACCCCTTAAGGTTCCTTTTTGATAGGATATCATATGTCCAAGGCCAATCACATATGCATATGTTGACAACATTAGAATATTGTGGCCATTATATAACTCTCATCTACTCATTCATATATGGTTTTACTAATATCTCTCACTGGCATGATAAACATTCATATGAGAACCCAACCTCCTACACTAGCACTATGAGATCCCATTTACTACTCATCTAGCTATTTATATAGGGTTGTACTAATTTATTGCATTAGAATATTAGTTATTCATACAAGGATTGCACTAACCTCTTGTAGTAGTACTATGAGATTCCATCTAGTCATTCCTTTCAAGACAACCTCAAACTCTACATTGGCCCATAGCCATTCATATAGAGTTGAGTACAGTCCATATGCTAGTGCTATGGAAGTTTCAATGAGTCTTATTATATACATTCATAAAGAGATGACCTGAATTCCTACACTAGCACGTAGCCATTCATATAGAGATGATCTCAACACAATTACTATAAGAATTTTAATATTTTCATTATCAATAAATTATCAAATAATCATTCAATATTATTATGTAAATTTATATTGTTAAATGTGCATAAATTGAGAAAATATCATTTTAAATATATATATAACATAACTCTTTATTTCTATATAGTAATAACATACTCCCTTATTTATATAAAGATGAAATAACATATAAATGAAACATATTTGTTGTTCCCACTTTATAATTCTTTTCTCATTCTATATATAAATAAAACATATTCATACCTTTCTATCCACTTCCATGTGCTTTAACATGTCCTTTCAAAATAAAAATTAATTTAGTGTCTTAAATTGCAAATCACTCCCTTTATTCATCTTTGAGTATATTTAAGTCTTCCCTTCTTTTTATTTAGATTTTCTCCCTTGTCCATGTTGTAGGTTTAAAGTCTATTATTTATAAATCACACAGGATTTGGGGTCATGGGTCACTACCCAATAATTCAATTTTGCCAATTAAGTCATGAATTTATATTTTGAATAAGACAATTATGTTTGACTAAGTCATCCTTAGGCAATATGTTATTTTTCAAAGATCACTACAAATATAGTTGCATTCCCATATTGGTATATCATTTTCAAATGCATCAATCTCCTTTAATATATGTTAAGAATGAGACATGGAGAGACATGTCTCCCACTAACTTATGTGAATACAAGTAATAATCATTTGGAAGTTGTCACTTCCTCGTGATGTATATAAGGATTAGCCCATATAGTTAAATTGTAGTCCTCTTAATTGTTTACATTTTATTGATCATTGGAGAATCCTTCTCAACATGATCTACTCCCTCTGAGTCAATATGATAGAGATCACTAAAGGTTGATTGAATCATATCCTCTATTCTCTCCCTTTTTTCAAGGTTGTCTCTAATGAAATGTTAGGCTCCCTCTAAATCTCAAATCTCCCTCTTTTTCCTCCAATAACAATCTCAAAGGAAAATATCAATGCATATAGCTCTTATAATAATAAAATTACCTTTAATAATTATTCTCAATAATAAGAACATTAGAAGTTGATTCTATACTTAATTGATTTTATTCCAATATTCAATGTTAATTATTAATATATTATCATGATTTATTTCAATGAGCGTACTATATATCCATAGATAAATTATAATCACATATACTTACATATAAATCTATCTCAATTAATATTAAAATAAATTATATTACTATCTTGCAACATATAAATTAATTCATAAAATCCATCAATTTATTAAATCTCATATATTATTATTTATAATATTAGTAGACACTCAATAGTTATTCGTGCCAATATTAAATATCAATTATATTTACTTATTAAGTAATATAAATTCCTTAAAATAAGAAATTATATGTATGAACATTTACCTTTCTTTCATTAAATGTACATGAAATGCCTTGTGGTGGTTCACTGACTTGCCATGGACCTCGAGTGTTGTTTGACTTGGGGCTCAATTTTGACTTGTGAGAGAGCCAAATGAATGAATGTGGAATTAAAGCATATTGCCTTCGTCCAATCCTTAGCATGAAAGTATTTGTTTATTTCATTTAGACCTTTGAGATCTATTGTAATTATAATCTTTCATGTCTTGTAGTTGGCACAAAGGCCCAAAGTTTCTGCAAAGTGGATATATATGTGGGTTGACTCTTACCCGAGCTTGATCCCTCCATGCATAGTGTTTTGTCTATTGGCTTGGTGCTTCTAGCTACCCAACATCCAACTCTCCTCCTATCAATGTAGATTCATGAGATCCTAATGAAATTCATTGACAATTAATCATGCAAATGTAGCTATTTGTGATTTAGAGGTGTTTCCTAGAGTGCAAGCCTTATTTTATTCCACACAAGTATCGTAGTCACCTTGAGAAAAGTAAAACTAAGGTCCCCCTTTCACACTCAACTTCCACATCAACATTGAGTGAATTTCAGAAATTGGATGATCCAATTTCCCACCATTTTTTATTGAGTGATCCCTTCATTTATAATGGCATCAATCCAAAGTTGCAATGGATCAGGCAATATAAAGTGCTCAATATAGGAACTTTGGAATAGCATCTGATCTATTATCAAAATATGTTGTACTTACTATATTATCTTTCTAATTATCTCGATCCGTGATTGTTGACTTTTCTTTTATAAGCTTCCTTTGAATGTAGAGAATTCCTCAAGTTAAGTTAAACCATCATTGTAAATGATATGAAGAGATAAATCTATTTCCTATTTGGTGTTCCATCTCTCTCTATTTTCTTACATTTGCAGTCTAGCTCTAATACCATGTTACCTTTTATAGATCACTGCAAATGTAGTTGCATTGCCATATTGGTATATCCTTTTTCAAATGCATCAATCTTCTTTAATATATGTTAAGAATGAGATATGGAGAGACATGTCTCCTCATGAGACATTTCTATCCATTAAAATTAATAAAATAATAATTTATATAATAACTCATTTATTAAATATATATTTATATATTTATATATTTATATATTTATATATTTATATATTTAGTATATCACACTTATATATGTAATATATATGTGCATATTTATACTAGACTCATATGTTTAACCAACTACAGCCCTATTGATGTTAATATTCTTAATATTATCACTAGTCATGTTAATGGTTTTCTTAAAGATACCAATTTATTTTGGAATATATTGTCATCTAACATTCTCTGGCAGATCTGAAAGTGCAGGAACAAAGAAGGTACCAAGGTAAGCCAAGGGATCTTACTGAATTTTTTTGAAAACTCACTTATTTTAAAATTTCTTTGCAGGTGCGGGCTACTATGCTGATCGAGTGGGAAAAGATGAGAAGGTTCCTTCATGATGGGCATGCTACTTTTTTCTACTATGAGTTGAAGCATGGATACCAATGGCATAGAACCCTAGATGATTTGCAAGTTTTTGAGCAAGCTTGCATTAGGCTGAATAGAGAAATCAGTAAGAAAGTGAATGCTAGAAAAGAAGATTTATTCAGGCTAATGCAGATTCAAGAATGTAAAAGCATCATTTGGATGGAGGGTCCCTTAGGTTGGACTGCTTGGGTGGTCAATTACTATGATGTTCTTAGTTAGTTAGTCCTTCTCCTCTTTTTGTTATGTTGTACAGCTAAGTCTATTCTTCCTTAGTGAGGCTTGGCCTCCTTGTTGATTTTTGTGGTGGTACTTTGGTTGCTTTGTATTTTCTGAAACTCTTATATCTAATAGAAAAAACTAAAGCTACCAAACATTAACACAATATCATGTTTTTAATGACTAATCCAATACTATCTTTTGGCTATTGGAAATGCAGTCAATTAAATTTATCAATTTCAAAATCGAATATTATTAACTCCATTATTTGATTAGATATTTATTGTTTGGGATTAGTAATGATAAATAATTAAACATTATTATGATTTATTATTAGTAGTTAATTAATTAATTATTATTAATTAGCTACATAGATTGATTCTTATATTATTAATTAATAATGTTATACAATTCTATGTATTACCTATCAATTGGTATTTCTAGAATTTATGATAAATTCAATCAATTCATTCAAAACTATATTATATTAATTAAATAAATTTATATATATATATATATATATATATATATTTGTATATATATATATAAATATATTTGTATATATATATTAGTGGTGTTTTCTTACACAGGTGTGATAGAGATGGCAGGTTTTTGTCTAATCAATTTACTATGAAGAAGGTATTAAAAGGTATTCCTCTACATCTAGGATACTACAATAGAATAGGGTAGTTGAACAAAAGAGTAAAAGAAATCGCAAGAACCATACTCAACAAATCAAATCTTTCTGACAAGTTTTTTGGTAGAAGTTGTAATAAATAGTTTATGTTCTTAACAGGGTTTAGCTCATGCCTAATCATATGAAAAAAAAATTATGAATTTTGGTATAGTAAGCTAGCTTTAGTAAAATTCTTAAAGACTTTTGGATGCAAATGGTAGAGTAAAGAAAGATAAGGAAGGTTTGAGCAGTTTTGATTAAATGTGATGAAGGATATTTTCTCAGTTATTCAATTCATAGTAAATCATATACCTATTATAATAATAGATTAAAGAAAATTGTTGAACATGTCAATGTAAAAACTAATGAACAATTACACAAGGAAAATTTTGATGGTTGTGTTGTTAAAAGGAAAACGTGTTTGAAAGCACTTCTACTTATTCCAATGTTTCTAATGAAACCACTTCTACAAAAAATTCTAATAATAATGTTGAGATATATTTTGAAATAACTCATAAAATCTCTTTTAAGAACATTGGTAAGAAGATTTCATCTCATAATGTGAATCAAATCATCCTAAATATAAAATAACAAGCAATAAAGACAATGAAATTAAAACCAGAAAAAAGATTATCTAGAACTACAATGAGAAGCTTATTTTCCTTTGATTTCTAAGATGGAACTTAAAACATATAAGGAAGTTGTTGGAAGTTTAATTGGGAAACAAGATACTGAGAGGGGGGTGAATCGGGATCTATAAAACTTTTCACTAATAAAACAATTACCTATATTTACACCTAATCCATCTCATATCTTAGATATCACACCATATAATCATGTAATGCTGAAATGAAATCTATTTGAGCATAAAATCCATTAAAACATTAACTCATAACATAAAGATTTTGGTAACCCATAAACAAAGTATTTTTTAGTGGCTAATATTCGCTAGTTGGCTAATTTAAGGAAATTTTGGCTAATAATTTAATTCTTAAAAATATTTAAAATTGCTACATTTTTATTAAATTTAGTTATAAAAAAATATTTAAATAGTTAAAGATTCGCCAATTGATAAAAGAAATTATTTTTATTTTCCAAAATAATGTAAGATTCACCAATATTTTTATATCTCTTTTTTGAGGGGGTTTTCTTAAAGTTTACCTTGCCCATAAACACTTCAAGATGAAAGTAAAACTATGGTGGGGGTGAAACCTACAAATCTTTACTATTGCAACAACAAAGTTTTTTTATTAGGGATACAATTTGATCATATCTAATGATCTACCCTATGAGGGTTCTATTCGATTAAAATATTTTGAGACTATTAGGTCTTACAGGTATGTGCAGGATCATGGTCAACCAAACTATGGCCTTAAGTGGCAGTGAAAAATTAGCAAATCAAGGCTATGTCAACTTGACACATAATTTTAGAGTGGCTCTAGACTTTATATCAAAAATTTGTAAGAAAATAATCTATATGAAATTAAATTTAGTTTCTAGACTACTAGGGCTTATCTAGAGAAAACATTATTTGATTAGTCAAAAATTTGGATTTTAATTTAGTACTATGAAAATTTCAAGGTGAAAATAAAAAGTAGGTGTATGTCTAACCACCTTAATCAAAATAAAGTGATGATATTTTTTAATATAATTACAAATATAAAATGTAGACTCATGCCTAGATGTAATGTATATTTTTGTATATATTTATCCCAAATAAATAATTAAATATGAATTTTCTACTATAACTTTCCCAAAAAAAAAGAACTCCTATGTCTGATCACCTTAACTAATTGAAAACTTTACCAAATTTTATTTTATATTTGCTTATACAAGGTGAAGCATACATTGTGACAACTTTTGGATTTCAAAAATGTTACACCATTTGAAAGTTGTAGCTATTTTTCAATCAGTATGTCAATCAACACTTTACAGTCATCTTCATTAAAAAATAACTAATAAATACTTATCGAACTTAGAATTTGATAACAATTATATTGATGGAATCTTGAGAGTGTTATAAAAAAATCCATTTTCATTTCATTGAATTTCGATGAAAATAATATTTTCAAATGGCTATTCAAAGTCTGAATGTCAATGGAACCTTTCTCAAACACATTTTTTGAGTTGAACAAATAGGTTTGGTAAATACCAAGCCTAATCAGGTAAATAAATTTCAAATTGAGTATCTAATACCAGATCGAATACCCGATATGAAATTAGGTACCCGATATGAAATGGGGTACCTAAAAAGTGGCAGACAAAATTCTTTCAAGCATTCATAGCCCAAACCAAATTTTTGAAATTTTGTAGGGAAACCACCCAAATTTTGGAAGGAAACCAAAATTTGGGAAGTGTGGGCATTATTATTATTAACTATTAGTATTACATATGATTATTATTATTAACTATTATTATTATATATGATTATGATTATGATTATTATTAAATATAATATAGTAATATATATAATTATTATTATGATTATTATAATTAAATATAATATAGTAATAAATATGATTATTATTATAACTAAATATAATATAGTAATATATTATTATTATTATTATTAAATATATAGTAATACTATATATTTATTATTATTATATAGTAATATATATGGTTATTATTATGATTAAATATAATATAGTAATATATATGATTATTATTGTTATATAATCTAGTAATATATTATTAATATATTAAAATATATAGTATTATATTATTATTATTATTAAATATAATATTGTCATGAAATGCATCGAAAGGGATCATAGGTAACCTATGACCCCTTTTGACACATTCAAACCAACCAAATAGGTCTGTAGGGGTCATAGGGCCTCCAGGTACATATGTTGTCATTAAATGCTTTGAAAGGGGTCATAGGTTATCGTATGACCCATTTCAATGCATTCAAACCAACAAAATAGGTCCCTAGGGGTCCTATGGACCATAGGGACATATATTGTCATGAAATGGATCAAAAGGGGCCATAAGTTAACCTATCACCCCTTTTGATGCATTCGAACCAAACAAATGGGTCCCGATATATGTTGTCATGAAATACATTAAAAAGGGTCATATGTAAACCTATGACCCCTTTCGATGCATTTGAACCAACCAAATGGGTCGCTAGGGATCCTGGGGCCCCTAGGGACATATGTTGTCATGAAATGCATCAAAAGCCTATGACTCATTTTGATGTCCCTAGGGGTCCAAGACATATGTTGTCATGAAATGTGTTGAAAGGGGTCATAGGTTATTGCATTACCCCTTTCAACACATTCAAATCAACCAAACAGGTCCCTAGGAGTCCTAGCGCCCCTAGGGACATATGTTATCATGAAATACATTGAAAGTTTCGGCATCCCTAGGAGTCCTACAACCCTAGGGACACATGTTGTCATGAAATGCATCAAAAGAGGTCATAGGTTATTATATGACCCCTTTCAACATAGTCAAAACAACCAAATAGGTCCCTAGGGGTCCTAGGGCCACTAGGGCATAGCTTGTCATGAAATGCATTGAAAGGGGTCATAGGTTAACCTATGACCCCTTTCAACACATTTAAACCAAAAAAAAGGGTCTGTAGGGTCCTAGGACCCTTAGCGACATATGTTATCATGAAATGCATTTTGACACATTCAAACCAACCAAATAGGTCCCTAGGGGTTCGAGGGCCCTTAGGGACATATGTTTTCATGAAATGCATCGAAAGGGATCATAGGTTAACCTATGACCCCTTTTGACATCCCTAGGTGTCCTAGAGCCCCTAGGGACATATGTTGTAATGAAATGTATCAAAAGGGGTCATAGGTTATCGTATGACACCTTTTGATGCATTTGAAATAACATATGTTGTTATGAAATATGTCCAAAGTGACCTATGACCCCTTTCAATGCATTCAAACCAACCAAATGGGTCCCTAAGGGTCCTATGGCCCCTAGGGACATAGGTTTTCATAAAATGTGTTGAAAGGGGTCATAGGTTAACCTATGACCACTTTCAACAATTTTAAACCTGCCAAATAGGTCTCTAGAGGTGCTAGGGCCTATAGGGACATATTTTGTCATAAAATGCATCGAAAGAGATCATAGATTCACCTATGACCCCTTTCGATGCATTTAAACCAACCAAATGGTTCCCTATGACTCCTACGGCCCCTAGGGACATATGTTCTCATGAAATGCATTGAATGGGGTCATAGGTTAACCTATGATCCCTTTCGACATCCCTAGGGGTCCTAGGGCCACTAAGGACATATGTTATCATGAAATACATCGAAAGCGGTCATAAGTCATTGTATAACCCTTTTCAATGCATTTGAAACAACAACAAAATTCTTTAGGGGTCGTAGCGACCCTAGGGACATATGTTGTCATAAAATGCATCAAAAGGGGTCATAGCTTATCGTATGACCCCCTTTCGACACATCTAAACCAACCAAATAGGTCCCTAGGGGTCATAGGGACCCTAGGGAAGTATGGTGTCAAGAAATGCATTGAAAGGGGTCATAAGTTAACCTATGACCCCTTTCGATGCATTCAAACCAACCAAATGGGTCCCTAGGGGTCATAGGTTAACCTAAAACCCCTTTTGATGCATTTCATGGCATGCATCAAAAGGTTTCAACACATTCAAACCAACCAAATGGGTCCCTACATGTCTAAGGGCTCCTAGGAACATATATTGTCATGAAATGTGTCGAAATGGGTCATGGGGTAACCTATGACCCCTTTTGACATCCCTAAGGGTCCTAGGGCCACTAGGGACATATGTTGTCATGACTTGTATTGAAAGGGGTCATAAATTATCATATGACCCCATTCAATGCATTCAAACCACCAAACAGGTCCCTAGGGTTCCTAGGGCCCCTAGGCACATATGTTGTCATGAAATGTGACAAAAGGGGTCATAGGTTAACCTATGACCCCTTTCAATGTCTCTAGGTGTCTTAGTGCCCCTAGGGACATATGTTTTCATGAAATGCATCGAAGCATTTGAAACAACCAAATAGGTCCCTATTTGGTTTGATCAAATGCATCGAAAGGGGTCATAGGATAACCCATGACCCCTTTTGATGCATTTCATGATAGCATATGTCCCTTAAGGTCCTAGGATCCCTAAGGACCTAGTTGGTTTGATTGAATGGGACAAAGGGTTCACAGGATATCCTATGACCCCTTTCGACACATTTCATAACAACATATGTCCTTAAGGGTCCTATGACCCCTAGGGAACTAATTTATTTGTTCAAATGGGTCAAAAAAATTTGACAAATTTCATGACAACAAATGTCCCTAGGGGTCCTATGACACCTAGGGACCTATTTGGTTTGATTGAATGGGTTGAAAGGGGTCCTATGATCCCTTTCAATGCATTATGTTACAAAATATGTTCCTTAGGGTCCTAGAAACCCCAAGGATCTATTTGGTTTGATCAAATGGGTCGACAAGGATCATAGGATAACCTATGACCCCTTTCAACAAATTTCATGACAACATATGTCCCTAGGGGTACATATTTAGTTAGATTGTGTTGGTCTAAATTTTTCTATGATAAAATTCCTTTGTCCAAGTATAAAAAATTTAAATTATATCTATTAATCGTGAATAGGGTTTATGGTCTTTGGCCATCCAAATTTTTTAACCTTTGAAAATTCATTAAAACCCTTTGTCTCTTTTCCTTTTGTATTTTTCGGGCGCGAAACCTTTTAAAAATTGGGTGAATATTCTATTTTATTTTGAAATTTTCCCATGCCCTCAAGTAGCCTTTCCTCTTAGGTTCAACACCATCTAATTTGATTTTATCTACCATTTTTGCTACCTCACTATGAAGAGTTGAGCACTTTTTATACATAGCGAGGTGAAAATGCCAAAAAATTTATTTAAATGGGACCACAAAATGAAGATAGGCGGTCGGGGTTTCATTTTTTGGCCTACTTTTCAATCATGTGCACCTTGTAAGTACCATCAAAATAGGAAAAGGGACCCAGTAGAAGTAGCTAGAAGTCGGCTTCAAAATAAAGGTATTTTTTATGCCTCACTATCTTGTTGTTAGAAAAATTGAGCATCTTGATGTTAGTGAAGTAGCGAGGTGCCATGAAATAAAAGACACGGTGGCCTCCACATTTCTTAGTAATCATAGTCTGTCTAGGTGGCATGACAAGTAATAACTATTGTTGTTAGAAGTAGTTAGTAGTGGCGATGGTGATTTGATGGATTCTTATTCTTCTGGCACTAAGTCTTATTAAAGTCACCTGAGCTCGCCACCTAGCCATCAAAAAAATTTGACATATCATGGTTAGCGAAGTAGCGAGGCACCATGAAAAGAACAGCCTCTGGGACCTCAAGAAATGTGGAGGGTGACTTAGATTAAAGGTAAGGTCTCGTGGGGTGCCAGTAGTGAAAATTTTTCCTACATCATCTGTACCCTAGACCCATGCCCCATTCATAAAGCATATGAGGGATCATGTTCATCAGATCAGCAAGAATCGACAATCCTCACCATCTCGCTATGAAAACTTGTGTAATGTTTAGTCTATGCAACATGGTGAGTATGGGACCCACTACTCTTTAGAGTACATTACGCAATTTCTCTATCTTTGATTTGGTCTCAAATCAATGGCCATCACTATCTCACCATGAGGAGTTGCTCGAACAATATGTATAGTGAGGTAGCGAATGAGGACCCACCACTATTCTTCTAAGAAATGCAAAAATATATCATCCACAAGATCAAAGATCAAATCGATGGCTATCACTACTTCACTATAGCAAGGTGCTTATTCTTTATGTATAGAGAAGTAGCGACATGTTCACATGTTTCTTCAGTCGCCAGTGGGTCCAAACAGAAGTGCCATCAGGGAAGGAACTGTGTATGTGGGTAGTTTTCATTAAATTGACTGGCCAACTTGTCAAGTGGAACACCAAGTTATTTTTCTCCATATCCCATGATCATACGATTTTTAAAGATCGACGGTGCAGATTTAAATGCCAAAGATGGTGCCACTCTATGTATTAATTAGACATGAAAGCTTTGCATGTGAGGAAAAATAGAGTATAATACTAAAGATTTTATCAATTTCACCTTATGCGAACAAAGAATTCAAGATTTTCCTGAGCAGAAAAAATTACTGAAGAAGATCGTGCTAAAGTTTGGCAAGATTGTGAAGAAATTTGTTTGTAAAAAATTTGCAGGAATAAAGAGGAAAACAAGGATAGAATTCAAGCATGTAATCTTCCTACAGTTTTTGTAAGCATTTTAGCTCTGTAAAGCATAATCAAAGATGCCCCAAAGAAGGGGTTTTCAAGTCAAGTAAATTATTTGGATAGAAATGTAGATGATGATTTGCTTGAGTTGCTTCCTGATTCTATTGTAGAGACAATGCAAGTTAAAAAGTTGACCTCATTAAACCCTAGGTTGAGGATAGTAGATGGATTGTATGATAAGGGTAATTGGGTCTAGGATGCTCAGACCTCACAAAGTGGTTTAAATTTGTTCAAGAAATGGTTTGCAAAAAGGAAGTTGTTTGCCCCACATGACAATAAATGGAATGTCAACCTGGAAAAGCTAGTTCTTCCTAGTGTGTTTATGGATTATGATCTCCTTGAGGTCATGGTGAAAATTTATGATCAAGCCACTAGGGTAGTGAGAAGAATAGATGGTGAAATTTTAATCACCATTGATCTAGAAGAGATTAGGGAAGTTTTTTGTTTGGGACCTCTCACTTGGTATCATGTGCCCATTAATTTGACAGATTTAGAAAAGGAATATATGTCTAAGAAGGACATAGTTAGACAAGGTTCACTGAAGGCCCACATAGGCAAAATTGGAGCCCTACTAGCAATAACCTCATCCTCTAAAGAACCTTTCAAGAAAGCATGTTTCAATGCCAAGGTAGTAGAGATATACAAGACTTGTGCAGAGTTTTTGGAGAAGGTGGAGAAGATTTTATCCCTATGAGCTTCATGTATATGATCACTTAAATATCCTCTTTTGGTGTGGAAATAATTTTTTATTTTGCTTCTTACTTGGCTGATGAGATTCATAGTGGATTGGTTAGGATTGCTACGGGCAAGGTGGAGAAGGTTTTGGGCCAATACTCCCTATTGATGCACATGTTTCTATTTAAGGGGGTTACATACTTTGGTAAGGAAATAGTTTTGAACAGAGAACAAGAGGGGGAAGCATTGCCAGTTCAATTGTGGAGTGCAAATATGACTGGGGAAGCAGAAAATGCTAGTTTTGTTAGATTTGACAAGTACTTCACCTCCAAACTGAGGTGCCTCATATTAAGAGACAATCCTAGGATCCCTAAGGCACTAATGCACCTTGTTAGGCCTATGGATAAACCCCATAATCTGAAGGTTTCACATAATTGGGGAGATATCATCCCATATTTAGTTTCAACTATTATTAGAATTTATGAATTTGAGGGAATACCTCATGTACTACCTTACCAGGTGCCCTTAAAGGTAGGAGTAGCAAAATTCTTGTGGCAGTTGGGAGGAGTAGAAGAAGCCTTTTTGCACAGTAGGGGAACAGGATCAATTTTTCCCACTTGAACAGTAGCCCACTAGTTTGTGATAACCAAGGAAACATGGGTTTCCCTATAGAAATTTTTGGATCAGTATAAGATGGCAGTATCTCACCCTCATTTTTTTGATGCAGAGGGTTTCTTTCATTTGGCTCTTAGGCATAGGATCAAACTTCATCCAATTGATCATGAAACTTATTTCCCTAAAGATGTAATAAGGAATGAGTACTCTCTACAAGAGCAAGAAAAAAAGAAAGAAAAATGGAGAGTCTATTCAAAAGTTTTGAGTTTCATTAATTGTTTTGACAAAGATTATAACCCTCTAAGTAATGTTGTAACTACTGCAAATAGAATTAATAAGCTTATGAATACGTTCCCTGAAATAATGGAGGTGATGAATGAGAAAAAGCAATATTTCATTGATTCTTTTCTAGATAAGGCTAGGGAAATAATGAGAAGATTGGGTTTTACTCCTAATATAGGGGCAGGCCCACTAGTTGTTCAAAGAAGGTCAGGATATATTGTCATTCAGGATCAAAGGCCCAATGTAGATAAAGGAAAATAGATAGTTGAATCTACTAGTGTTGTTTTTGGCGAAAGGCCTCCTGAACCTTCTCTTAAAAGGAGAAAGATAATAAGGGAAGAGGAATCACGTGATGAGAGTTACTCACCTTACCAAACCCCCATGAGAATTAAGGAGTAGCTCACTGAGGAGAAAATTGAATAGATTGGATCACAAGGGGGAGTTTTTGTTACCCAAGTAGAGATTGATGAAGGGAACCCCCAGGAGCCTCCTGTGCCAAGTTTTGACTTGACTATAGCAGATTTCAGAGGAAGAGAATTAGATCCTATTTTGGAACAAGCAAGTTAGCAGTTTTTATCTGACAATAGTTTTGTAAAGTCTAGGGCTTTCCACCAATTTTCTTGGAGGGCAAACATGCACATTTTTGAGGAAAGATGTAAGAATATGCAAATAGAACATCCAGAAATGGATGAAGCCTCTATGAAAAATCACGTAAAGGAAAAAATGATTCAAGAGTTCCAAAAGATAACTCCTGAAGAAGGGAGACAGATGGCAAAGGTTAAAAATATTTTATTATTGCCCAATTGGGACAATGTTGATGCCTTGATTTTCAATTCTATGTCAAATAATTTGGGATTGCAAGATCCAAATAAAAAAGAGTTCTTGGGAACTACATTTAGTAATGACCAAGCTACTCTTGTCATGTGGTCATTGAGAAGATTATCTAGGACTACTCCATCACAGCTTGATGATTCAGGATTAACAAGAAATATCATTGTGAGGAGAGTTGTCGATACCTCACATGTACAGGTAGCCCACATGAGTGTAGATTACTCTCAATTCTCCTTGGCTACTACGGAGAGGGAGGAAAAAAAAATGACTAAGTTGCAGAGCAAGTATGAGGTAGTTGTGCATGCCTACAACAAAGAGGTAAAGAGGAGAATTGAGCTTGAGAACAAGATAATGGGAAGGTCCACAAGACCAAGAATAACATACCCTTGCCCCCCAATCAAACCTTTCAAATCTACCCCCCTCATAGAAATATCAGATACACCCAAGAGGCCAAAATATTATACTGTTGAGGGCTTTGAAGAAGAAAAGAATAAATTATGGGCTTTGCATGTGGAGTTGAATGTAAAATATGAAGAAAAATTAAGAAAAGCTCTCACATATTTGAGGGATAAAATTGAATGGCCACTAGTTTATGATCAGTTGGCTAGGGTGATTAGTATCTGGGAGGAGTTGAAAGCCAGTGATGAGGCTTTAAAACCCATTGTGAATAAGTGGGTAAAAAGGAGGAAGGAGATAACGTTTTTATGTTATTCTTTTATAAAAACCTCCTGTGATCAAATTGAGAAAACTTTTGATATTATTTCTAATCTCGCTGATTTTGACAATAAAAGGATTCATTTATAGAGAATAATAGTAGGCTACTTGAACAAGTACAAGAGCCAAAAATTCAGTCTATTTCCTCAAGCCCTAAATAAAAGAAATAATTTGAAAAACAAAGATGAATGGGCAAAGGAACTTGATGATATTTTTTGTTTAAGGATGAATAGAATTATAAATGAAACAGGTCATGCATGGTGGGCCACAACAACTGAAGAAATGGTGAAGGCCCAAATATTCTTTGATTCTTTAAAATAGGAATTTGTTGCTATTGATAATGAGGCTATGTATGTGTTAAAAAGACAAAGAGATATTTTGCAATTCAATTGGCTAGATGATACATTGTTTGACAAGTGGATGGCAAAAATAGCTCCTGTTGAACAGTTTGATGAAGATGAAATTGACAGTGATGAGGTGCAAGGTGAGGAGGTCCAAATTATTGACACCATCACTACATGAGGCCAACGGGATGAATAAGACAATAATAATCAATTACTTTTAGTTGTAGGCCCGGGCCCATAGGATGCTATTACAATTGAAGAAGAGAAAAAGGTAGAAGTTACTCCCACCATACAGGATAAAGATGGTGAAAACCCATAGGTGGACATTAATGTACAATCATCAAAAAAAACTTCATAATTTCTTAGCTTGGTAGTTGCATACGAAGAGGAATCAAAATACCAGCCAAATCAGCAACAATAAAGGATGTGATAGAAGCTAACCCACCAAAAGGAATGTGTGATCTAGACATCTTTTGTTACCCACATTTTTGTCATTTTGTGAGGTGCATGTAATTATCTCTTGTAAAGGACACCTATCATTACTTATCTCTTGTAAAGGACACCTATCATTTTCTCTTAGCCTGAAGCTTGTTGCATCTCACACTATATAAGTGAGATTCCAGGGCTAGAGGATGGTCTGATTTTCTAATGGTCAAGTGACATACTTAGTTTGTTTTTCGGTCCAATTTTTGAAGAAAATTTTAAGATGTATCTTCTCTATTAGTTTTGGAGAATACATGAATATAGAATGATCTCTATGTTTCTTCCAGAAGTCATTATGAGTTTATAGCAAATGTATATAATTTTCAAAGAAAATGAATACAAATTTTGAACTATCCCCATATTAGTTCTTTTTGAATTTTGTCTCCTTTTATTTACTTGGTCATCTTGATATTGTATGAGTAAAGGCTTGTGCAATTGAATGCAATCTAGTTAAATTGTATATATGTTCACCACTGCTATTAATTCAATGAATTAAGTAAAAGCTTTGATGAATTTGATAAGGTTACTATAGTATCAGGAAGGATTTTTTGAATGATGAATTCTAATAAGAATTGTTGATAATATTTGTTGTAAGGAAACAAATTAGATCTATGGATTTGTGGTAGACTCTGAACCCCAATGGATTAGGCACTGGTCAAAATTGATACACTTGACAGAGAAGTATGTCATGAATGGGTTTCAAATGCAAAATTATAATCAATTTCATTTTTATTTCTTGAAGATCTTCAAAGTTGGCCCATACTTGTTTGAATGAAATGTTTTAAGTTTAATTAGCCACTATTGCTAAGAACATGTGCAGATCTATAGAAGAATTTTGGCCAGATCTGTTATATGGGATTTGTTTAGAAAATTGTCAAGAATTATGCATGTATTTGAGGATTTGAGATGAGAATTAGAATGAAGCTAAAATAATTCTCATATAGTGCTTCCTAGCCTTGAATCATCCCTGGGTATACCCACCCTAGTTTTGCAAAGCCTAAAGAGTAGAAAATCACCCATGGTTTTGTGGAAGTTGGGTCCAAATGGTTTGCACATATAATTGTTAATAAGAATTGCTTAATCCTTAGATTGTGTGAGTGATATCATTTTGGTATTGAACTTTTTGTTGATTCAAAAGTTTTAAAACACCAATAGATTGAATGGGTTGAAAGGGGTCATATGATAACCTATGATCCCTTTCAATTTATTTCATAGGAACATATGTTGTTAGGGGTCCTAGGACACCTAAGGACCTATTTGGTATGATTGAATGAATTGAAAGGGATCATAGGATTACCTATGACACCTTTCAATGCATTTCATGACAACATATGTCCCTAGGGGTCTTATGACCACTATGGACCTATTTCGTTTGTTTGAATGGGTCAAAAGACATAATAGAATAACCTATGATCCCTTTCAATACATTTCATGACAACATATGTCCCTCAGGGTCTTAGGACCCCTAAGGACCTATTTGATTTGATTAAATGCTCAAAAGGGGGTCAAAGGATAACCTATGACCCCTTTTGATGCATTTCATTACAACATATGTCCCAAGGGGTCCTAGGAACCCTAAGGGCTTATTTGGTTTGATCGAATGGGTCGAAAGGGGTCATAGGTTATCCTATGACCCCTTTTGATGCATTTCATAGGAACATATGTCCTAGGGGTCCTAGGACCCTAGGGACCTATTTGGTTTGAGTGAATGGGTTAAAATGGGTCATAGGCTAACCTATGAACCATTTTAATGCATTTCATCTTAAGAACCCTAGGGACTTATTTCTTCTAATCAAATGGGTCGAAAAGGGCTATAGAATAACACATGACCCATTTTAATGCATTTCATGACAACATATGTCCCTAGGGGTCCTAGGACCTATTTGGTTTGATTGAATGGGTTAAAAGGAGTCATAGAATGACCTATGACCACTTTTGATGAATTTCATGACAACATATGTCCCTAGGGGTCCTAAGACCCCTATGGACCTATTTTGTTAGATTGAATGGTCGAAAGGGTTCGAAAGGGGTCATAGGATAACCTATGACCCCTTTCAATGCATTTCGTAAGAACTTATGTCCCTAGGGGTCCTAGGACTCCTAAGGACCTATTTGATTTGATTAAATGGGTTGAAAGGGGTAATGAGATATCCTATGACCCCTTTCAATACATTTCATAGGAACATATATCCCTAGGGATCCTAGGAACCCTAGGGACCTATTTGGTTTGCTCAAATGTGTCAAATGGGTTCATAGGATAACCTATGACCCCTTTTAATGAATTTTATGACAACATGACCCCTAGGAACCTATTTCATTTTCTCAAATGGATTGAAAGGGGTCATAAAATAACCTATAATCCCTTTCGATGTATTTCATAGGAGCATATGTCCCTAGGGGTCCTAGGACCACTAGGGACCTATTTGGTTTGATTGAATGGGTCAAAATGGGTCATAAGATAACCTATGAACCATCTCGATGCATTTCACGACAACATATGTCCTTAAGGTCCCTACGACCACAAGGAACTAATTTATTTTCATTAAATGAGTTGAAACAATTCATAGTATAATTTATGACACTTTTCAACACATTTTGTAGGAATATATGTCCCTAGGGTTCTTAGTACCCCTAGGGACCTAATTGGTTTGATCAAATGGGTAGAAAGGGGTCATAGGATAACCTATGACCACTTTCAATGCATTTCATGACAACATATGTCCCTTGGGGTCTAAGGAACCCTAGGAACCTATTTGATTTTATCAAATGGGTCAAAAGGGGTCATAGGATAACCTATAACCCCTTTCCATCAATTTCATAACAACACATGTCCATAGGGGTCCTAGGGACCTATTTGGTTTGATTTAATGGGTCAAAAGGGGTCATAGGATAACATGTGACCCCTTTCAATACATTTCATAGGAACATATGTCCCTAAGAGTCCTAGGACCCTTAATGACCTATTTGGTTTGATTGAATAGGTTGAAAGGGGTCATATGATAACCTATGAAGCCTTTTGATGCATTTCACAAGAACATATGTCCTAGGAATGCTAGGGACCTATTTGGTTTAATCAAATGGGTTGAAAGGGGTGATAGGATAACCGATGACCCCCTTTCAATGTATTTCATGATAGCATATGTCCTTAGGGGTCTTAGGGACCTATTTGGTTTTATCAAATGGGTCAAAAGGATTCATAAGATTACCTGTTATCCCTTTCAATGCATTTTATAGGAACATATGTCTCTAGGAGTCCTTGGACCCTTAATGACCTATTTCATTTGATTGAATGGGTTGAAAGGGGTCATAGGATAACCTATGACCCTTTGCGATGCATTTCATGGCAACATATGTCTTAGGGATCCTAAAATAGCTAGGTACCTATTTGGTTTGATCAAATGGGTCAAAAAGGGTCATAACCCCTTTTGACGCATTTCATGACAACATATCTCCCTAGTGGTCCTAGGACCCCTAGAGACTTATTTGGTTTGATTGAATGGGTCAAGAGGGGTCATAGGATAACCTATGACCCCTTTCGATGCATTTCATAGGAACATGTTGTTAGAAATAAGGATTATTGGGGGGGTGAATCAGTAATCTACAAAATTTAGTCGCCAACTAGATATTATTTCTTACTTTAAACCATACATAACAAAGTATTAAATTAATGTTGAATAGTAACAGTAACCATGCACAAAGATAACTCATAACAATTTTTTTAATTAGGGAAACTATGGCCAAGGGAAATCCTAGTGGGGATGATACCCACTAGATAATATACTAATAACCCTATTAGGAGTCAATGAGAAAATTCAATATAAGGAGTCCCTATTAGGAGACTTTGAATTCTTATTAGAAGATTCCAACCCTATTAAGAGTTGTGGTACAGTAGATGCAAGATGAGCCCAATGGCCAAACATGCACTTCCAATTACAAGAAAAGCTCACTGCCCAAACAAGTAATCAGACTTCTGGAATATAAATATTGTAAATACTTCCTTGACTAATCTCTGATCATCAACTCAATCTTAGATCACAAAATAGCTTTCACAAAACTTTGCATGTATCGCTTTCAGAAAAATTCACATACAATTGCTCAACATAATAATTACACAATTGCTTCACACAATTACACTTCTTATCGTAAGATATCCTTTGCATAAATATCATGCCTTTACACAATTTTTTTCTAGGTAAGCTAAGACCATAATACACTTTTCCAACTTAAAGTAAAAATCTAGGTTTTTAGACCTAATTGGGCAAGTAATTATTTTGTAAATAAAATAATTATTTCCTTAAATTCCATTCTCTTGTTTTGCTTAAATATGAATATATCTTTTTTGTATAGTCTGTATAGACTTCTGAGGTTATACATGTCATTATCAACATGTATACTATCTCCATCTAACTATGTTAGTCATAACATGACATCAGTAACAACTTATAAACAAAAATATATATAAACAAAACAATTAAACATCCCCATTAGCCAATTGTCAACACATATGTCCTTAGGGGTCCTAAGACCCCTAGGGACCTATTTGGTTTGTTTGAATCAATCGAAATGGCTCACAAGATAACCTATGACCCCATTTGACACATATTTGCTTTGATCGAATGGGTCAAATGGGTTCATATGATAACACCTATTTGGTTTAATCAAATGGTTTGAAAAGGATAATAGGATAAGCTATAACCACTTTTGATGCATTTCATATAAACATATGTCCCTAGGGGTCCTAAGACCCCTAGGGAATTATTTAGTTTGATTGAATGGCTCGAAAGGAGTCATGGGATAACCTATGACCCCTTTCAATGCATTTTATGACAATATATTTGGTTTGATTGAATGGGTTAAAAGGGATCATAAGATAACTTATGGCCCCTTTCAGTGCATTTCATGACAACATATGTCCCTAAGGGTCTTAGGACCTCTATGGACCTATTTGGTTCAATTGAATGGATCGAAAGGGTTCATAGGATAACCTATGACCCCTTTTGATGCATTTCATTGGAACATATGTCCCTAGAGGTCCTAAGACACCTATGGACCTATTTTGTTTGATCGAATGGGTCAAAAGGGGTCATAGGATAGCCTATTACCCCTTTTGACAAATTTTATAGGGACTCATGTCCCTAGGTGTCTTAGGAGCCCTAGAGTTCTATTTGATTTGATTGAATGGGTCTAAAGGGGAAATAGGACATATGACCCCTTTTGATGCATTTCATTTGAACTTTTGTCCCTAAGGGTCCTAGGACCCGTATGGACCTATTTGGTTTGATCGAATGGGTTGAAAGCGGTCATAGGATAGCCTATGACCCCTTTTGACACATTTCATAGGAACATATGTCCATAGTGGTCCTAAGAACCCTAGGATCCTATGAGCCCTTTTGACACAATTCATAGCAACATATGTCCTTAGGAATGTATTTAATTTGACTAAATGGGTCGAAAGAGATAATCAAATAACCTATGACCCCTTTCAATGCATTTCATACAAACATATGTCCATAGGGGTCCTAAAACCCTAGGGACAAATTTGTTTTGATTGAATGCATAGACTGGGTTCATAAAATAACCTATGATACCTTTTGATGCATTTCATGACAACATATGTCCCTAGGTGTCTTACGAATACTAGGGACCTATTTTGTTTGATCGAATGGGTTGAAAGGACCCTTTTCGATGCATTTCATGACAACATATGTCCCTAGGGTTCTTACGACTCTAAGGGACCTATTTGGTTTTACTAAATGGGTCAAAAGGGGTCATAAGATAACCTATGAACCCTTTTGATGCATTTCATATGAACATATGTCCCTAGGGGTCCTAGGACCCTTAGGGACCTATTTGGTTTCATCAAATGGGTCGAAAGGGATCATATGATAACCTATAACACCGTTCGATGCATTTCATAGGAATATATGTCCCTAGGGTTCCTAGGACCCCTAGGGACCTATTTGGTTTAATCGAATGGGTCAAAAGGGGTCATAAGATAATCATTGACCCATTTTGACACATTTCATGACAGTATATGTCCCTAGGGGTCATAGGGACATATTTGATTTGACTGAATGGGTCAAAAGGGGTCATAGGATATTCTATGACTACTTTCAATAGATTTCATTGCAACATATGTCCCTAGGGGTCCTCAGACCCCTACAAACCTATTTGGTTTGATTGAATGAGTTGAAAGGGGTTATAGGATAACCAATAACCCCTTTCAACACTTTTCATGACAACATATGTCCCTAAGGGCCCTACAACCCCTACGGACCTATTTTAAGTTTACTAAATGGGTCTAAAGGGGACATAAGATAACCTATGACACCTTTCAATGTATTTCATGGCAACATATGTCCCTAGCAGTCATAGGACACTTAGGGACCTATTTGGTTAATTTGAATGGGTCTAAAGGGGTCATAAGATAACTTATGACCCCTTTAAACATCTTTCATAGGAGCATATGTCCCTAGGTGTCCTAGCACCCTTAAGGACCCATTTGGTTTGATCAAATGGGTCAAAATGGGTCATAGGATAACTTATGACCCCTTTTGATGCATTTCATAGGAACATATGTCCCTAGGGGTCTTAGGATCGCTAAGCACCTATTTGGTTTAATCAAATAGGTCAAAAGTCTTTCAATGCATTTCATGACAACATATTTCCGTAGGGGTCCTAGAACTGCTAGGGACCCATTTGGTTTTATCGAATTGCTTAAAAAGTGTCATAAAATAACTTATGACCCCTTTAGACACATTTCATGATAGCATATCTCCACAATGATCCTAAGACCCCTAGAGACCTATTTAGTTTGATCAAATGGATTGAAAGGGGTCTTAGGATAACCTATGACCACTTTTGATAGATTTCATAAGAACATATGTCCCTAGGGTCCCTAAGACCCCTAAGGACCTATTTAGTTTGATCAAGTGGGTCAAAAGGGGTCATTTCATAGGAACATATGTCCCTAAGGGTCATAGGATCCCTAGGGACCTATTTGGTTTGATCAAATGTGTTGAATAGTTTCATAGGATAACCTATGACTCCTTTCAATGCATTCCATATCAACATATGTCCCTAGGGGTATTAGTACCCCTAGGGGCCTATTTCATTTGATCAAATGGGTTGAAAGGGGTCATAAGATAACTTATAATTCTTTTCAACACATTCCATAGGAACATATGTCCATAGGGGTCTTGGGGCCCCTAGATACTTGTTTGGTTTGATTGAATGGGTTGAGAGGGGTCATGAGATAACCTATGACCCTTTTGAATACATTTTATGACAACATATGTCCAAGAACCCTTTGGACCTATTTGGTTTGATTGAATAGATCGAAAGGGGTCATGGGATAACCTATGATCCCTTTTGAAACATTCCATAGGAACATATGTCCCTGAGGGTCCTAGGACCTATAGGGACCTATTTCATTTGATCAAATGGGTCGAAAGGGGTCATAGGATAACCTATTACCCTTTTAATGCATTTCATAGGAACATATGTGCCTTAGGACTCCTAGGGACCTATTTGGTTTGATCGAATGGCTCAATAGGGGTAATAGGTAAACCTATGACCCCTTTTGACACATTTTATGACAACATAGGACCCTAGGGGACCTAGGACCCCTAGGGACTTATTTGGTTTGATTAAATGGGTCAAAATAGGTTATAAGATAACCTATGACACCTATCACTACATTTCATAGGAACATATGTCCTTAAGGGTCCTAGGACCCCTAAGAACCTATTTGGTTTGATTGAATGGATAAAAAGGGGTCATAGGATTACCTATGACCCCTTTCAATGCATTTTTTAAGAACTTATATCCCTAGGGGTGCTAGGACCCCTAGATACCTATTTAGTTTGATCAAATGGGTCGAAAGGGGTCCTAGGATAACCTATGACACCTTTTGATGTATTTCTTGACAACATATGTCCTTAGGCATCCTATGACCCCTAAGGTCCTATTGGGGTTGTTTGTATGGGTCAAAGCTGGTCATAGGACAACTTATGACTCCTTTTGATGTATTTCATGACAACATATGTCCCTTGAACCCCTTGGGACCTATTTAGTTTGATCAAATGGGTCGAAAGAGGTCATATGATAACTTTTGACCCCTTTCAATGCATTTTATGATAACATATGTCTTGAGGAGTCCTAGAACTGCATGAGACCTATTTCATTTGTTTGAATGGGTCAAAAGGGGTCATAGGATAACCTATTAACCCCTTCAATGAATTTCATAACAATATATGTCCTTTAGAGTCTTCAGACACCTAGGGTCCTATTTGGTTTGTTCTATTGGGTTGAAAGGGGTCACACGATAACCTATGAACTCCTTCGATGCATTTCATAACAAAATATGTTCCTATGTGTCCTAGGGCTCCTATGGACCTATTTGGTTAGTTCAAATGGGTCAAAAGGGGTCATACAATAACCTATGACCCCCTACAATACATTTCATGAGAACATATGTCAATAGGGGTCCTACGACCCATAAGGAACTATTTGTTTTTTTTAAATTAGTCAAAATGGGTCATAGGATAACCTATGACCCCTTTCAATGCATTTAATGACAACATATGTCACTAGGGATCCTAAGGACCTATTTGGTTTGTTCAAATGAGTCAAAAGTGGTCATAAGATAACCTAAGACCCCTTTTGATGCATTTCATGACAACATATGTCCCTAGGGGTCCTAGGACACCTAAGGACCTATTTGGTTTGTTCAAA
Organism: Cupressus sempervirens; assembly: GCA_028749045.1. Taxonomy (NCBI): domain Eukaryota; kingdom Viridiplantae; phylum Streptophyta; class Pinopsida; order Cupressales; family Cupressaceae; genus Cupressus; species Cupressus sempervirens. Next base: position 461,651,175 of record CM053789.1, read on the forward strand.
TGGGTCAAAAGGTGTTATTGGATAACCTATGACCCCTTTTGATGCATTTCATGACAACATATATCGCTAAGGATCTGATAACCCCTTGGGACATATTTTGTTTGTTTGCATGAGTCAAAAGGGGTCATAGGATAACATATGACCCTTTTCAATTTTTTTCATGACAACATATGTCATTAGGGGTCTTAGGACTCCTATGAACATTTTTTTTTTCAAGTGGGTCAAAAAGCGTCATAGGATAACCTATAACCACTTTTGGTGCATTTCATGAAACATATTTCAATAGAGGTACTAGGGACCTATTTGATTTGTTCAAATGCATTGTTAGGGGTTGTAGGATAACCTCTGGCCCGTTTTGACACATTTAATGGCAACATATGTCCCTAGGGGTCCTACGACACCTAGGGGCCTTTTTTTTTTTTTTGAATGGGTCAAAATGGGTCATAGGTTATGCTATGACCCCTTTTAATGCATTTCATAACAACATGTCCCTAGCAGACCTAATTACTTGTTTGATTTCTTAGAATGGGTTGAAAGTGTCTTTCAATCCATTTCATGACAACATATGTCCCTAGGATATGAGGACCCCTTGGGACCTATTTCATTTGTTCGCATAGGTCAAAAGCAATCATAGGGTAACATATGACCCCTTTTTACACAGTTCATGACAACATATGTCCTTATGGGTCCTAGGACTCCTAGGGACCTATTTTTCAAAAGGGGTCACAAGATAACCTCTAACCTCTTTTGACACATTCCATTAGAAGATATGTCTCTAGGGGTCCTAAGAACCCTTAGGACGTATTAGGCTTTTTTGAATGGCTTAGAAAGGGTCGTAGGAGAACCTATGACATGCTTCCATGCATTTCTTGACACCATATGTCCTTCAAGATCCTAAGACTCCTACAAACCTATTTGATTTGTTTGAATGGGTTGAATGGGGTCATAAAATAAGCTATGACCCCCTTTAACACATTTCATGACAACAAATATCCCTAGGGGTCTTAAGACCCCTAAGTACCTATTTAGTTTGTTCAAATGGGTAGAAAGGTGTCAAAAGATAACCTATGACCCTCTTCGACACATTTCATGACAACATATATCCCTATGGGTCCTAGGTCCCCAAGGGACCTATTTGTTTTGTTCTAATGGGTCGAAATAGATGCATTTCATTACAATATATGTTCCTAGGGGTTCTGAGGACATATTTTGTAATGCCCCGCCCAAAAATCCTTGGAAAAAGGATGAAAAACAAGCAAGAAATTTTATTTTATTTTTTTAAACCAAGTGTAAGTGCATATGATAACAACCTTCACAGATCATAAAGATCGCAACAGAAGACTGACAAACAACCAACACCAATGGATCTCCAAATGCCACTACTAACCAAAACATCAACAAGATAACAAATGATATCAACCAAGCTAATAGAAAAATTTTGACTCCTAAAAATTGACTAAGTCTGAAATCCTAAAGCCTTGAAATTTGGCTAAGTCTAGATTTTTGAAGCCTTGAAATTTCTTAGAATATTTATCTTAGCTTGTAGAGGTTTGGAACCTATCTCAAATGAATCATCGTATATATTAAAATATATCTTAAGTATAATATATTTAAATAATATATTTTAAACCCCAAGACATTGACTACTAAAAACAAACTCAACAGAAATCAAAATGCAACACCATAGGGTTCAAGAAAACTGAAGAGGGTATCCAGATCAACTCTGAAAAAGTTTGGACCAGATCGAAAAGTGCCCACTGCCTGCCCACACAAGTTTTTACAAAAATTAGGTGATACTTTATTATAGCATAGAAAAGTATCACATGACATTTCTAAAGAATGAGGGTAATACTTTCAAGGACTGGGTGATACTTCTCCCAAAGGCGTGCGACACTTTAAGAGTGTTGTATGACATTTCTTACAATGGGGTATGATACTTTCTAGTATCACATGATATTTCTCCAAAAGGTGTGTGATAGAATCAAGGGACACATGATATAGTTTCAATGGGCATGCGATACATTTTTGTGCCACACCATGCTAATAAAAGGTCACCCAAGAAACTAAAGAAAAACACTTAAGGACAAACAAAAGAGTAAAACTAATTTTAGAACCTCCACACTAGGGAGTACCAGATGCACATTTCGAGGCAAGAACCCTCGAATCAAATAAGGAAATATGAAAAGAAGAACATCTAACCATCTAACAGATAAGAGTAAAATTATAGAAGGAACATCGCAGTGAACTAAAGCAACATTGCAAAAATTGAAATAACATCGAAATGTACAAAATAACCAAGTAAGTATGTAGTTCCTCCCAACTATCAATGGCATCATAAGATCATCGTGGGCTCTAGCCATCCCCCCGTGCATAACATCCCAAGCCACCAATCAAATCGTTGGTACTATCGTAATAGGGATGTCACTACTAAACATGCTAAAAACCAAAAGCATAAAAAAATATAACATGCTAGTAGTACAACAAAAGATAAACCTTCAAGTAGATAACATCGCCTATCACATGCTAATCATCATAATAAGGAATGCATCAAGCTAAGATCATCTAAACATGATAAACAACATCCTAATGAAAGCATAAATCACAAGAAGCATACTCTATAAATTGAAGTACCAAGAGAACACATCCAGTAATGGTCGCACTAGGATATAAGACTCTCTGTACATCGGTCCCTAGCAGTGGTGTAGGTAGCTATGCCTCCCAACCACATGGCACCTGCAGGTCCACACCTTTCATGCTAATGGAGATAATGATCCAACCACAAACACACAAACCAAGCAATATGATGACTAAATGCAAGACAAAGACAATGCATAACTATAGGTCTTGGTTAGACATCTCAATGAGCTACTATGTAGGGGCTAACATCATGGAGAGTCACTTGGCATGTACAAGCCCAAGCTTAGATCATGTGTCCTCAAACTTAAATAGGTGCTCACACATTGTGTCCTCAAACTTAATTGGATGCTCACACATTTTATTATCTTAAGTTTTATTTCCAACAGGTATTTTCTTTAGTTAAACCTTATATAAAACTTCTTCTGCCAACCCATGGCATCATGACCATCGAGCCACAAGATAGAAGTCCCCTCCATATGCTACCCTACCCTACCCATGCTCATCCAATGATGAGTGTCCGTAGGCATGAAAATTCCCAACCCAACCCCAATGATCACAATTCTGGAAATACCATGGAAGATCGAGACTTGCAAGTCATCTGATACTTTATGCACACATACTCATGTGTGGTGCACCACCATCACAAAGATCATAACAAAGGACTAGATGAGAATCCAAACAGAAAGTCAATCAATCAAAAATAAAAATTGGGATGATAGATGCTACACACATCACAATGCAACATAAGGTGCAAAAGTGGTCTGATGGATATCCAAAAGGATCATCCAAGTCCATGACACATTGCCATGAAAACCCAAGAAAATAGGGTGGTCCGCAAAATGAGGTAAAAACCCCAAATTTTGAAAAAAAATTAAAATTAAAACCCATTTGGCCTTTGGGTGCAAAAACCCCAAAAATCCAAAAATAAATGAAATCAGGCAGCGTATGCAAAAATGGCCAGCATAAAAGCTAAAAAATCCAAACCCCCATTTCAAAAATAGGGAAAACGTTCATACCTGACCAACCAGGCAGAACCAACAAACAGAAATGGAGGGGAACACTAGTTCTCAACCTCCTAACAAATTGCTAGAAAAATTAGAAGCTGAAATGGAGCGAAAACAATAAAACAACAAAGCCCTACTTGATGGCAAAAGGGGCAGAAATAATAACTCGCACAATAAAATAAATCACCCACCAAATCTACTAAAAATGATGGCAAAGCATAAACTCCCTAAGCCAAATCCAACGAGACCAACCTCGTGCAGATCCCACACTTGTAGCTCCTAGAACAAACAAAACAAGAATCCTTCAGATGAGGATTTCCAAATTTTCTCTCCAAATTCTATTTCCAAAATGTGAGAAGTGCATAATGAATTCACTTTTCCAATACTTATTCACTTTTTGAGTGAATAGTCAATTCTGGAAACCAGCCAGCTGGAGTAGCTAAACTCTGAATCGATCCAAAAAAAAATAGGTTATTAGCTATAATAGAAATTCACCTAAGGTAAAGCTGCTAGAAATTAAATTTGGAAAGATTTAAAACCCGAAAACTCAAAATTACAGAAAAACACTTAACACTTTCGTAAAAAATGCAAACTTCTAAATGCACAGACACACTCACTAGTCTAATCACATAATGTAGATAAGTTTGGATTTACTAATCACCAAAAGGTTTTAGTTAAAAACAACTAAATAAGGATATGTCAACAATACAAGGATGATATTGGTAAAATATGAACAGCTGAATCACTATCTCCATGTGCCACTGCTAGGGATACAATTCATGCACACTAAAACTCAAGATCAAATGCAATTGCATATAATATCATAGCTGAAGTAACATGTATTAAAATATCTATTTAATCCATTTACATCACTCACATTTGTAGAAAGCGTAAAAATATAGGAATGAAGTAAATCACCGTAGCATAAAAATCCATCACATAACATAATCAACAAATATGTCTAAATAAACCATATAACGAGATATCATCATAGATCTACTATCATTTCAAAATAACATCAATATGCAAAATGATAAACTGAACAACATAGTAGCATAGCATCTATGGAACTGAATCAAAGTATAACATTTGACCCTTGGGTCATCACAAGGTACAAAATAAGAGTATTAGGTATTTCTCGAATCAAAATAGACAAGGTAAAAACTACAAACATGAGAGGCACTACATATTTGGTTTGTTCAAATGGGTTCAAAGGGGTCATACGTTAACCTATGATCCCATTTAACGCATTTCATGACAACATATGTTCGTATGGGTCCTAGTACACCTAGAGACTAGTTTAGTTTGTTCAAATGGATCAAAAGGGGTCAAAGGATAACCTATGACCCCTTTTAATGCATTTCATGACAACTTATGTCCCTACGGATCTGAGGACTTGTCATGAACTACTTTGTTTGTTTGAATGGGTTGAAAGAGGTCATATGATAACATATAACCCCTTTCAATGCATTTCATGAAAGCATATATCCTTAGTAGTACTAGGACCCCTAAGCACCTTTTTTTTTTATTCCAATATGTCGAAAGAGGTTATAGAATTAAATTTGACTCTTTTTGACACATTTCATAACAACATGTCTCTAGGGGTCTTAGGAACCTATTTGGTTTGTTTGGAAGGGTTTAAAGTGGTCATAGGATAATCTTTGATGCCTTTCGATGCATTTCAAGATAACATATGTTTGTAGGGTTCCTAGCACACCTTGGGACATATTTGGTTTATTTGAATTTGTTAAAAGGGGTAATAGGATAACCTATGATCGCCTTCGACATATTTCATGATAAGATATGTCCCTAGGGTTCTTAAGACCCCTAGGGACCTATTTGGTTTGTTTTAATGAGTCAAAAGCATTCAACATATTTTATGACAACATATGTCTGTAGGGGTCCTAGGACAAAGAGGGACATATTTATCTTGTTTGAATTAGTTGAAAGGTGTAATAGGATAATCTTTGGCCCCCTTCAATGCATTTCATTACAACACATGTCCCTAGGGGTCCTAGGACCCCTAGGGACCTATTTGGTTTATTCAAATGGGTTGAAAGGGGTCATAGGATAAAATATACCTATTTGATTTGTTTGAATAAGTCAGAAAGCACTATAGGATAATCTATGACCCCCTTTGATGCATTTCAATCCATCATATGTCGCTATGGGTTTTAAGATCCCTAAGGACCTATTTGGTTTGCTTGAATGGGTCAAAAGGGGTCATAACATAACCTATAACCCCTTTTGATGGATCTGTTTGGTTTGTTCAAATTCATTGAAAAGGTTCATAGGATAATCTCTAAACCCCTTCAATGGATTTTATGACAACACATGTCCTTGGGGGTCCTAGTACCCCTAGGGACATATTGGGTTTGTTTGAATGGGTTGAAAGGGGTCATAGGATAAAATATGACCCCTTTCGATGCATTTCATGACAACATATGTCCCTATGGATGTAAGGACCCCTCAAGACCTATTTTGTTTGTTTGAATTATCAACAAAGGTCATAGGATAACCTATGACCCCCATTGATGCATTTCATGACAACATATGGTCCTAGATGTCCTCAAATCCCTAGGGACCTATTTGGTTTGTTTGAATAGGTCAAAAGGGGTCATAAGATAACCTATGACCCCCTTCGACGCATTTCATAACAACATATGTCCCTAGGGGTCCTAAGAAACCTAGGGACCTATCTAGTTTGTTTGAATGCTTCAAAAAGTGTCATAAGATAACCTATAACCCCCTTCAATGCATTTCATGATAACATATGTTCTTAGGGGTCCTAGGACACCTAGGTACCTATTTTATTTTTTATTGGGTTGAAAGGGCTCATAATATAACCTATGACCCCCTTCGACGCATTTAATGAGAACATATGCTCCTAGGGATCCTAAGTCCCCTAGCGACATATTTGGTTTGTTTGAATGCATCAAAAGGGGTCATAGGATAAACTATGACCCCCTTCAACACATTCATGACAATATATGTCCATAGGGGTCCAAGGACCCCTAGGGACTTATTTGATTTTTTTGAATGGGTCAAAATTGATCATAGGATAACCTACCTCCTTTGATGCATTTCATGACAATATATGTACACATGGTTCCTAAGATCCCTAGGTACCTATTTGTTTGAATGGGTCAAAATGGGTCATAGGTTATCCTATGACCCTTTTGAAGCATGTGATGACAACATATATCCCTAGGGGTCTAAGGACCCCTAGGGACTTATTTGGTTTGTTCGAATGGGTCGAAAGGGTCATAGGTTATCCTATGACCTCTTTCAACACATTTCATGACAATATATGTCCATACGGGTCTAAGGACCCCTAGGGACTTACTTGGTTTTTTTGAATGGGTCAAAATTGGTCATAGGATAACCTACCCCCTTTGATGCATTTCATGACAATATATGTCCACATGGGTCCTAAGACCCCTAGGTACCTATTTGTTTGAATGGGTCAAAAGGGGTCATAGGATAACCTATGACCCTTTTGAAGCATTTTTTGACAACATATATCCCTAGGGGTCTAATGTCCCCTAGGGACTTATTTGGTTTCTTTGAATGGGTTGAAGGTGTCATAGGATAACCTATGACCCCTTTCGACACATTTTAGGACAACATATGTCTCTAAGAGTTTTAGGACACCTAGGGACCATTTTTTTTTCGAATGGGTCAAAAGGGGTCATAGGATAAAATATCACCCCTTTTGATGGATTTCATCATAAGATATGTCTCTAGGGATCCAAGGACCCCTCAGTACTTATTTCATTTGTTTGAATGGGTTGAAAGGGGTCATAGGATAACCTGTGACCCCTTTTGACACATTTCATGACAACATAAGTCCCTAGGACCCCTAGCTAGGGGTCTTAGGACCCCTAGGGAGCTATTTCATTTTGTTTCAATAGGTTGAAATAGGTCATAACCTATGACCCCTTTTGATGCATTTCATGAAAAAATATGTCCCTAGGGGTCTTAGTGACTATTTGGTTGTTGGAATAGTTTAGAATAATTGGTGGGGGGGGCGTGTAAATTAGCTATTCAAGGTCCAAAAACTCTTAATAAAACTTAATAGTTCTTAACAACACTCATGCATATAACATCTTCTTATTGACCTTGCATGCATCCATTGGATCATTCAAAACATTAACTTCTAGATTACTATCCTAGGTCAAAACTACTTTGCAAAAATTTAAACATGAAATAGAACAGAATCATTCACACATATGACACTATGATTTTGTGTGGAAACCCAATTTGGAAAAAACCACCAGTGTCATGTTACTAACTCTCACTCTTCTGAAGTGATGCCCTATGAAATACCAACCCTATCAAACGTTACAATCAACATTGTTAAATGTGACCTAGTTAAAGGATTTCAATCACCCTATTAGGAGTTAGCCTTGTTAGAGGACTTTAGGCCATTCCATTAGAATTCCACCTAGTTAAAGGATTTACAAATGATTATTAGGTCAACCTTAATCCAAATGATTTTACCTAAATGAATATAATTATTAGAGAGTAACAGCAAGGCTTGATCGAATAACAAAATAAAACTCACTTTGTAGATTATAGATCTATGTTTAGTCCTCCATTATGCTTGGCCTCATTCACTCTAGATCTGATAGCTTGTTCATCCTTCAAGCATTCATCCTTTTAATTCTTCCTAATTTGCATGCCAATTGCAAACTCTTTCCTTAGGCCATCATATGAAACAACACCCTTGAATATTTATCTTCTTTGGGATCTTGCATATGAAAACTATTTCATCTAACCTTGCATTCCCTTATAAAGAGAACTTAGATATTTTTGTGCTTAACTACAATTGTCCATTTCAGGATTAGGTAGCATTCATTGAATATAACCATCTTTCCAGTTTTGCTTCCTCTAGGTTCCTTCACAATTCTCCTTGAATTTGACTCAAAATAGTTTGTCTTGAATTTTGTGCCACTATCTCATCAAGTTTATCTTCCACATGGTTCACATAATCCAAGAAATCAAACTTGTCATCCTAGATTTATCGAATTCATGATTAAAACTAATAATGTTGTCACTCTGTATTAACTTTCTTTTGATGCTCATCGCATACTACGTTGTTCAACATCCACTATCAAATCACTTGGCATGAACTAAAGTTCACTAATACTCAACATCACCTAAACTTCACTTGGCATCCACTAAGATTCACTTAGCTTGACACTATCTATAATTCCCTCTGCATATACTAAAAATCAACTTTGCTCGGCTCCAACTAGATTTCTGCTTGGCTTACACTAACATTTCTTAGCACCTACTATGCATTTTTTTAAGCTTAGTAGACTTGATTTTTTCACTTGTTTTTCTAAACTTAATCTATGTATTTATTCTTTGCAACCTTAAGTAGATAATTGATCCACTATGTTATCATTGTCTCAACTAATCTTTATACTTCTTTCCGTATCATAACTCAACCTTTCCTTTAGGTGCTCTTGTTACCTCATTTGATCAAATCATCTTTTTCAATCAAAAAAATGATAGTACTCTAATCAACTAAACAATTGTCTCTCTAGTAAGTAGCAGGTTTGATATCAGTGACAAAACAATGATTGACATGCATTATTATACTTGTATCAATCTTTGATCAAAAAACTCCCTCTTTGGCATCGATGGAAAACATTACCAAAAAGTAAATAGTTCCTTGTATTGAAATTTCTCCCTCTATCACCAACTTCAATCTTCTTTATAGGTTACAAAACTTTGTTCTCTTGCAAGGCTTCTCCCTTTGACATTTTTTGATTACTCCCTCTATCTGATATTTGGGTATCTGTATTTTCTATTCTTTGTTGGTAGATTCCAATCTCCCTCTTTCACAATAATGCCAAAGACTTGTCATCTCATACAGGTATATATATAATAATTTTAGGTTCTCTCTCTATTGCCTAACTTGTAATTGATTTATTTGTTTTAGCTCTTGATTGCTTTAGGAAGCTCCTAAATTATAGTCCACTACATCAATATGTATCATGTGTCTTCCATTATATGTGATGCAAGGTACATCTCTAGTCTCTTAAATAGCTTTGGGATAGGGATATCACCCCTAGGTTACCTCTTAGATACTCATGAGCATCCTTAGGTAAATATTTTTTGGATATATTAACAATTTGTTCTTTTGTATTCACATGTTCCATCTTCATTTCTTTTTCTTAAACCAATTCTCTCAAGTAATGATACTTGATAGCTATATGTTCTATTTTTTTGTGCATCACAGGGTTCTTGGATATATTTATTTCACTCGTGGTATGACAGTACAATGCAACTACTTATATGATCTCCTCCTTCATTCTTTTGAGCTGTTGTTTGATCCATACAATGTTTGTACAATTTATTGCAATAGCAACATATTCAGCTTCAATAGTAGATAGAGATATTCAATTTTTCTTCTCACTAGTCCAAGTAACTAGTCTCTTTTCTATGAAAAATGCTCCATCCCTTGTACTTTTTTTTGTCATCAACATTTTCAGCCCAATCAACATTTGTATAGGCTCTCAATCCAAATTTCTCATTTTTCTTGTAGTATAGACCAAAATCATTTGTTCCTTTTAGATATTTCATTCTTTAAACTACCATCAAATGATTCTCCTTAGGATTTGTAGAAAATCTTGCAACAATCCCAATAGTCAATGCAATGTCATATCTGCTATGAACTACATATTGCAATTTTCCAATCATAGACCTCTACAAAGTTTGGTTCACCTAACCTGAATCATCATTCTTGGATAGCTTGTGTCTAGTCACCGAAGGTGTACTAACAGGCTTTGAATCTTTTAGTCCAAAAGTTTTTAGTATTTCCTTCACATACTTAGACTGAGTAATGTAAATACCATACTGCATTTGATAAAATTGCAAGCCAACAAAGAATTCAATTTCTCCAAACATAGACATTTCAAATTCTTGCTTCATTTGATTGAAAAATGCCTTGCAAAGTGCATTTTGTTCTCCAAATATGATATCATCAACAAATATTTTAGCTAGTAAAATACCTTTACCACCTTCAATCTTCTAGTATAAATTTTCATTGTCACCAATTCTCTCAAAATCAATTTTCACAAGATAAGTATGAATTATTTCATACCATGCTCTAGGTGTTTACTTTAACTATATAAATCTTTATGCAATCTATAAACCATGTTCTTTTTGTTATCATCAAAAAATCCTTTAGGTTGTTCAATATAGACTTCTTCCTCTAATATACCATTTAGAAATGTAGACTTCACATTCATTTGATAAACTTTGAAACCTTTGTATGCAAAATAAGCAAGTAGATTTCTTACTCCTTCCAATCTTACAACAAGGGAAAATGTTTCTCTATAGTCTATTCCTTCTTCTTGAGCATACCCTTTGCAAACCAGCCTTACCTTGTTTCTTGTGACTTTACCATTTTCATCTAACTTGTTCCTAAACACCCACTTGGTACCAATAAAATTCTTGTTTTCTGGTCTAGGTAGAAGTGATCAAGTTTTGTTCTTCTCTATTTTCTCAATCTCCTCTTTCTGGATTTACTCTAATCATTATTCTCTAGTGCATCCCTATCTATCTTAGGTTCATGTATGCTTAGCAGACATGTATCATTTCTCAACTTATTTCTTTTCATTGATCTAGCCTCTTTATCTCCAATAATTTTTGTAATAGGGTGATGTCTTTTGACATATTTTGATAATCTTAGTTTTTCTATGTTTTCTTCAATAGGTCTTTCAACTTTAGAATTACTATGTGATTCTCTATTAGTTAATTCAACATCTCTTTCATTTGTATTGATCTCATAATTAGAATGTTTATTAGGTTCATTTTGCAACTTGTCTCTTGATTGCAACTTGGTTCTTGAATGTAGTTTGACATTCACTGCCTGTGACTCATTAGTCACTGAGACTTGTTGTTGTTGATTTGTAACTTGATTCAAAACAACATCCTCAATCATGTCATCATATAAGTATATAAAAGATTTATAATCTTCAAATTCTTTTGTAGGTTTTGCTTCATACTTTGATATGTTCATCAAATTTCACATTTACACTTTCCACAAATTTTTTAGTGTTAGAGTTTAAACACTTATAAGTTGTGCTCCTTTTTGAATAGCCTAGGAATATACCTTCTTCACTTTTAGCATCAAGTTTTCCTTTCCTATTATCCTTAAGAATATAACACTTTCTTCCAACTAACTTAGAATATTTTACATTGGGTGAGTATCCATACCATAATTCAAAAGGTGTTGAATGAATACCTTTCTTGAAATTCACATGGTTTAGGGTATAGATAGTTGTACTTACAGTTTCTCTCCAGTATTTTAAAGCAACATTCTTTTCCATCATCAATGTTCTAGCATAATCCATTATAGATCTATTTCTCCTTTCAGTAATTTTATTTTGTGGAGAGGTTCTTGGTGTAGAAGTTTTTCTTTTGATTCCTTTGTCATTACAGAAATTCTCAAACTCATTTTATATAAATTCTCCACCTTCTATTAGATCTCAGACATTTCAAGCTTTTACCAATTTCTTTTTCCACTCTAGCCAAGTGCCATTGAAACATTTGAAATGCAACATTTTTGTGTTTTAAAAACATAACAGTCATCATCCTAGAATAGTCATCAACAAATAGGATAATATACTTATCACCTTTATAACTTTACACATTGATTCTTCCACATAAATCAGTATGAACTAACTCAAGTATATCTTTTGAAGTATATGTTTTACTCTTAAAACTTGACTTAGTCATCTTGCCTAATTGACATTGTTTATATTTGGCATTTTCAAGATTCTTGAATTTTGGCAAACCTCTTACTTTCTTCATCTTACTGATATTGACCAAATTTTCAAAGTTAACATGACATATCCTTTTATGTCATAGCCATACATCATCAAACTATACCACTAGACAAGTAGAATTATTCATATCAAAATAGAAAATATTACCTCTAGTTTGGTCACCATTTCCAATTACTTCTTCATTAGCATCATAAATCTTGGCTTTTATATTTCCAAATTCAACCTTATAACAAATACTATTCAATTGTGAAACACTCAGAAAATTGTAATTCAATCCTTCCACATAATAATAATTATCACAAATTATCTTATTTGTCAACTTAATTGATTCTCTTCCTTTGATAAGACAATGTGCATCATTCCCAAATCTAACACTATTTCCATTGTAATGCACAAGGGAATTCAACTTACTTTTATCTCTAGTCATGTGATTGGAACATCCACTTTCAATGATCCATCTATCACTATTATTAACATAAGATATAAGCATATTTGCCTCATCTTCATTAGATTTATCTTTCATTGAAACATTGACAACTTCATCCTCATGATCATTAGATTCTTCATTTGATTATTTTTTAGCAATGTAATAGGACTTCTTTTGTTTGTCTTTATAATCTTTGTTGTTCTCATCTCTTTTTGTTCTGAACCTATAGTAACAATATGACCAACTTCACTACAGTTAAAACATATAATCGGCATCTTACCTTTGTATTTCCATTTTCCTCTATAAAATTTCCTAGCTAGTGGTGCTTCAAGCTGATTGAGATCTTCCTCCTCTATATCACTATCACTAGACACAAGTTTTACCTTTTCTTTTCCTTTACACCATATTCTTTCAATGACACCTTATCTTTAAAAACAAATACAATATTCTCAATTTTGAAATTATTAAAATTAGAGAGTTCAATAGAAGTAAACCTTGGTAGGTACACATCTCAACTCTTGTATAGTAGATACTCTAATTGTAGACACCTAAATTTGATTACACCACTTTGGTAATCCTATTTAGTTATCTCTAAAGCCATCATTAATTAAATTCCTATTTAATTAATCCTTTGCCATCCCCTAGCTGATTAATTTAATTAATCATCTATAGTCCTAATTGATAAACCAAATAACCTATCATTTATCAATTAAATCCTATTCTTCTATCTAAATTCCAAAATCCACATTTATTAAATAAATCTATTTGATAAATAAATCCCTCAAATCTAATAACCTTAAACTATCCTAAAACCCCTTTTTAGCCTAATCCACCCCATCCACCCATACTAACCAAGCTTAGCTACTAACTCACCCACCCTCATGAATGCCATCCACTTAAAAATCTCTAACATCCCTAATCTAATCCTAAACCTAAGCCTAATCCCCCCCTAACCTTGTCACATTCTCTAAGTAAGCTTAAGACTTTCCTAAGCCAAGAAAAGTCAACAATCTCAACTCCCTCCAAAATATCCCAACCACCCAATAATGAATGCTCTTACAAAGGCCATAAAGACTCTTACAAGCCCATTCATTGCTATTACAAGCCATAATGAAGGGTCTTTATGAAGATATTATCCCTTGAGCCTCCTTTGTAGACTCATCCTTCCCTTTTCCTCCATCCACTCACCCTATGACATGTGTCACTCCTTGATTTGTGCTAAACAAGCACAATCCATGTGCTCCCCTTTGAGTGCATCCTAGCCCTCCTTAAGCTTTCATCTCTCCTTGAATCTTAACCCTCCATCCCTCAAGCTCTTAGCCTATAAATTGAATCCCCTCCCAAGCTATATCATCACAACTTTTGAGCTAAAGTTATAATGCCATTTTAAGACCAAGTTTTATACCAATCTCATACATCCATACCAAATTTTCCAAAAATCTCCATTGAAGAAACTTTTGAGAAGCCTTGAGCATACATCCCAATCCTTAGACTCATCTACCAAGAAAAGAGCTAAATCTTATTGGGAGAGTCCATTCATTTGGCTCACATTTCCAATTGGGGTTTCCTCTTTAGTCTCTCATTTATGTTATGGTATTTTAGTTTGTAAATGCTTTTGATTTCTTAATTTAGTGTTTCTAACATACTAATATAGCATATACTAATGTAGCGGTGTAATGGGCTTGTAAGATTCTTTATGGCTTTGTAAGAGCATTGAAGGCTTAGTGGTTGGGATATTTTGGAGGGAGTTGAGATTGTTGACTTTGCTTGGCTTAGGAAAGTCTTAAGCTTACTTAGGGAATGTGACAAGGTTAGGGGGGGATTAGAGGTGATTTAAGATTAGATTAGGCTTGGTAGAGATTTGCAAGTGGATGGCATTCATGAGGGTGGGTGAGATAGTGGCTAAGCTTGGTTAGTATGGGTGGATGGGGTGGATTAGGCTAAAAAGAGGGTTTAGGGATAAGTTAGGAGCTTATTAGATTTGAGGGCTTTATTTATCAAATAGATTTATTTAATAAATGAGGATTTTGAAATTAAATAGAAGAATAGGATTAAATTGATAAATAATAGGTTATTTGATTTATCAATTAGGACTATAGATGATTAATTAAATTAATCAGCTAGGGGATGGCAAAGGATTAATTAAATAACAATTTAATTAATGATGCATTTAGAGATAACTAAATAGGATTACCAAAGAAGTGTAATCAAATTTAGGTGTCTTCATTTTGCCCCTCTTTGACATAGTGTTGAGACAACACTATTTAAAAGAAGCTCGAATGAAGAAGACACGAAGAAGATGTTTTAGCAACAAGGTTGCCCCAGTCTCAAATATGAAGAGGAGAGACTAGACATAGAGATGCCCCCTCAAGAAGGCGATGGGGAGAGAAAATGAGGCTCGACGGCTTCTTGAAAAATGCAAGAATTTGGGATGGGAGGATGAAGAGTGGCTTAAGAGAAGAGGCAAAATTAGCTCAAACTCTCACTACGGGAGAATGATAAAGGAGAAAATCAGAGGCACAAGAGTAAACAAGCTTAAGACTTTTAGGATTGGGGGGAGGATGAAGGAGTAGAGAGCTTATAAAAGGAATCCAAGATAGGGAGATGGATGAGGCGATTATAAAGCTAATGCAACATGATTTCAAAGAGTTAGATTGGTGGAAGATGGGTTTCGGAGATCCCTAGGACTAGGATTGTGGATCTCGAAAGATGAGGCTTGGTGGATTCATTTTGATTGGTGGATCCCTAAGACTAGGATTGTGGATCCCTAAAGCTAAAGGTGAGGAGTTATTCAAAGAGATACTGATGCATAAGCTGGGGGAGGAGAGATAGATGCTAGAGATGCATGGGGGATAATGGAGATGAAGGGATTCCATTGAAGCTTTTCTAATGGGGGGATACTTCAAAGAGAAGTACCACCATGTAGTTGAGCACTATATTTGCTATAGGACTGTTGGTTAATTTCCAAGGTTACCAAGAACATCAAGGCCTTTTCACCAACTGTCCAGAGGGCTAACGAACTGACTCAAAACAAATACGCAAGGATTTCCCCAGTATCACACATGAATCCCAAAGGAAGTAGCATGGAAATGACACTAGGTAACCCACAAGCAGAAAAGAAAACAAGAAAAAGACATGATCAAGACCTAATGCCCAAATTGCCCCATTCGCAATATACCACGATATGGAAGATCATGGCAACTTTGAGGAGGGAACAAAAAGATTGTTTGGAAAAGATACTTCAAGACCCAAAAGGGAAGATTCCAAATCAAAAGAAAACAAAAATCCAAAAGAGAATCATTTTCTAATGAGATGGGTAGGACAAGGTACTAACAGACCAAGATTAGACATGAGGAAAGCTATATCCTGCAAGGATCTATCAGAGAGCACCTAAGCTGATGGATCTGGATGAGTGATGTGTCTGGCAAGCTAAACTAAGAAGGATAACACTTTGGTGACAGGAGATCTAGCTAAAGGATGCATTGGAATAGCTAACCAAGGGTTGTACAATGTGTGCAAGATGGTGATCAAGGAGGAACTGACACGAAAGCTGGATAGATACAATGGTACTAAGCAAAAGAGGATGTACAAGCTAACGGACCAAGATATGTTACAAATGTACAAGGTTGTTCATGTTTGGGTTTTGTGAGATGGAAATGTTGGTGAAGGGTGGGATGTTTGTAATAGTTGATAGGTGGATAGATAGATGGTTTGTGAAAAGCTTAAGGAAAATGGGGTTCTTTGTGTGCATGTGATAGGATACAAGCTTTGGTATATAATACAAGCTGGAATATGGTACAAGCTTTGGACAAGATTTGGATATACAAGCTATGATACAAGGGGGGATATAAGATTTACAAGTTGGGGTACAAGATTTACAAGCTAAGGTACAAGATTACAAGCTGAGGTACAAGATTTACAAGCTGTACAGGAGGTATTTACAAGCTCCATTAGATTTTGGATATTTGGTTGGAACACCAAGGGAACAAGCAGGTGTTTTATGAGATGGCAGATGAATGGATGAGGGATAGGATAGTGATAGATAATAGATTAGTCTTAGTACACAAGGTGCCTGAATTACTAGGTTTTCACCAAGGTACCTATCCAAGGCGCTTGAATTGCCAAGTTTTCACCATTGGACGCTTATTTCTCTTTACTATTTTTTTTATTTTTTTTATTTTTCAAAAGCTAGGTATACCAAGGATCTTCAAGCATTGAACTTCCTGAGATGAATGATGTTAGTAGGATCATTCAAGAGTTCTCCTTCTAGTGTAGATAACTGATAGACTCCGGAGCCAAAGGAGGTAGTGACAACATAAGGACCAAGCCATGTAGGTTCAAACTTGCCTTTCTTTTCTCAATCTGCTCGGACTTTCATATTTTTTTTTGAGGACCATGTCACCTAGCTAAAAGTTTCATGGAAGCACCTTCTTGTTGAAATTCCTTTTGAGACAAGTTTGATAGACTGTGAGATGATCATAGGCTTGTTGTCACTGCTCATCTAAGAGATCTAGTTGGGTGAGCTTAGCTACTCTGTATTCTTCATCTGATATTTGCCCTTGCAAAGATATGCGCAAGGAGGGAAGTTCAACCTCTATAGGTAGTACCACTTCATCACCATAGATTAAGGAGTATGGAGTTGTTCCTATGGATGTATGGAAGGAGGTTTGATAGGCCCATAGGGCTGGATTTATTTGTAGGTGCCAATCGCGATCAAAATCATTGACAACTTTCTTTAAGATTTTGAGGAGGGTTTTGTTAGTTGCCTCTGCCTGGTCATTACCTTGTAGGAAATATGGGCTAGAAAAGAGGTGATGGATGCAGAGGGAAGTACATAATTATTCCATATTGAGATTTTTAAAGTTACCTCCATGGTCGGTGAAGATGGTGGATGGGATGCCGAAGCGGCAAACAATGTGGTACAAGATGAACTTGGAGACCTAAACTCCTATAGCTGAGACTAGTGGGACTACTTCCACCCATTTAGTGAAATATTCTGTAGCTATTATTATCCATTTATGTCCATCAGATGAGAGGGGTGTGATAGTTCCAACTAGATCAAGGCCCCAACAAGTGAAAGGCCAAGGTGGTGCAATAGGCTGTAGATCCTGTGCTGGAGCGTGCACAAGATTTGCATGCTGCTGACATGGGACACACTTTTTGACAAATTCATAAGTGCCTTCTTCAATGGTAGGCCAATATTAGCCTGCTCTAAGGATTTGTCACTCTAGGACAATACCACTCATGTGGGCACTGCAAAGTCTAGAGTGTACTTCTTTTAACACCATTGCAGCCTCATTTTGGTCTAAACATCAAGAGAGAGAGTATCATGATAACCTTGATGATATAGGGTATTGGCTATGATAACATAGTGGGATGATTTTTGGATTAGGTTCTAGCATTGGGTACGTGTGAGGTGAGGGGATATGATACCATCGTTAAGGTAAGCATGAATCTCATGGTGCCAAGGGGATTGGGGACCAACCAAGATACAAACACGATTTGAATCCTCATTCGCATAGGTAGGTGTGAGGAGCTGCTCGACTAAAAACTCATACTATGTAGCTGCTTGGGGAATTTCCAAGAGCGAGCCTATAGTAGCCATAGCATCTGCTGCTTTTTTTTGTATTTGAGGCACTTGTGTAAACTGAAGCTTTGTAAAATGCTGGGTTGGCTGATCAACTAGCTCTATGTACAATAATAGCTTTTCATCTTTAGTTTGATATTCATTTAGGGCTTTCTTGATGATGAGCTGAGAATCCCCAAAGATTTGTAACTCAGAAATGTTCCATTCTGTAGCTATCTTTAATCCTGCTATGAGAGCCTCATATTCAGCTATATTGTTGGTGCTAGGGAATTTTAGCTTGAAGGCTTTTGGAATGTAATCTCCTTGAGGTGTGACCAAAAATATTCCTACCCCTGATCCATGAGATGTGTATGAACCATCAAAATAAAGTTTTCATGGGAGTTGTTCTTCAATTAGACAGATATGCTCATCTAGAAATTTTGTGATCAAAGGATAAGCATCTATTAGAGGTGCATCAGCTAGGTGATCTGCTATAGCTTGCCCTTTGATTACCTTGTTGTCCACATACTGAATGTCAAATTTGCTAAAGAGCATAACCCATTTGGCCAAATGGCCTGTAAGTGTTATTCTGGAGAGCATATACTTGAGAGGGTCGATCTTGGAGACTAATTGGATGGTATGACTTAGCATGTAGTGGTGAAGCTTTTGAGTTGAGAAAACAACTGCCAAACAAGCTTTTTCCATAGGAGTATAATTGAGTTCATAACCAACTAGGGTTCTACTGATGTAGTAGATGGGTCTTTCTCTGCTATAGTCATCAATCTGTGTTAGAAGTGCCCCTAGAGCAGTAGGCATTGCTAATATGTACAAAATTAGGGGACGATCAGGAACTAGTGGAACCAAGATAGGGGGATTGGTGAGATACTACTTGGTCTGATCAAAGTTGCACTGACATAAAGGATCCCACTTGAGGTTCTCATCCTTCTTCAATAAATGTGAAAATGGTGTACACTTATCTGCAAGCTATGAGATGAAGCGCTGGATAGAATGGAGTTTTCTTTGAAGAGAGCAAAGCTGTCGCAGTGTCTGGGGAGGAGGCATGTCTAAGATAGCCTTGACCTTCTTAGGGTTGAGCTCTATACCTCATTTAGAAACTATAAAGCCTAGAAGCTTTCCAGATGTGACCCCAAAGACACATTTCTTGGGATTCAACATGAGATGATATTTGGCTAACCTATCAAAGACTTTCTCCAGGTCAGCAAGATGATCCATGAAGGTGTGAGATTTAACCAAGATATCATCCACATAATCCTCCAAAATGCTATGGATAAGATCATGGAAAATGGCTATCATAGCACTTTTAAAGGTAGCCCCATCATTCTTTAGGCCAAAAGGCATCATGTTGTAAAAAAAGGTTCCCCAAGGGGTAGTGAATGATGTCTTATGCTGATCCTTTTCTGCAATCTTTATTTGATTATACCCAGAAAATCCATCCATGAGGGACACAATTTCATGTCCAACTATAAGATCTACAATCATATCTATGTTGGGCAAGGGAAAATCATCTTTTGTACAAGCTTTATTAAGATCTCTTAAATCAGTGTAGATTCTGATGTCACTAGAAGGTTTAGTGATGGGGACCATGTTGGAGATCCACTCTAAGTAGTCGATAGGTTGGATAACCTTAGCAGGTAACATTCTTTCTAATTCAGCTTTGACCAGTAATGCCACCTTGGGGTGCATTTTTCTAAGCTTTTGTCTGACGGGCTTGATATTTGGATCGACTGCAAGATGATGAACTAAAAGCTTTGAATAAAGTCCTAGCATGTCCTGATATGACCATGAAAATTGGCCAATGTTCTCTCTTAAGACCTCAAAGAGGAGGTCAGCTTGGTCTTGTGATAGGGATGCAGCAATGTGAACAAGTCTGGAGATCTCTAAAGAACCGATGTTGACTTCTCTAGTATCCTCAATTAGAATAGAAGACACCTCTAGTCAATTATCTTGAGAAGGCAATGCTAAATCCTCATGTTTTGCTTGTGGCTCTAGATTTTTTTGCTGAGGGGTTCTCTTCACTACCTTAGCTAGTCTCAGATTCACCTTAGTTCCAATTTTGGGTGTATCGGAACTAGGTTGGGGATTTTTTCCAAAATACCCCTTGGGATCTAGCTTGTAGATATAGGCAGAACATGGCTTTGTTTTCTTGTGAGGATTTTTAGCTCCCATGAATCTCAAAAGTGCTTCCTCTGATGTGAACTCATCAATATGTATGATGCTTGGTTGGTCCCAATCTATGAGTTGTGAATGGGCGAGTGGTAGGTCAATGAGGTGGATGGATAGTTCTTGGAGAACAGAGTCTCTGAGGGAGATTTGGTCTAGGATATCGTCGTAGGCTCTCTTTTCAACTTCCTTGAGAATGTCTTCGATTTCAACAAGGTCACGGTGAATGTTCAAAATGTGTAACCATCTGTATTGGTGCCCCCAGTTGTGGGTATGCCAAAGCCAAGACCTGACTTTGATTCTCGCTTATGTGCGTCGATTGGGCACTGCATGCCTCTTTCTTCTGGTCCTAGACCACCACCTTGATAGTTCCATTTGTCAGTGATGAGTTTATGGTCTTGTGCATACTTCTAGCTGAAGTGATCAAGGTGTGCTTGATTTCTTTGAGGTGCATCCTTATGTAACCAATTGTTGATATCGAGAGTGAGCTCCTCATGAAGAGGGGTTTTTGAGGATACAAAGGTTGTTGGGCCAAACTATTTGTATCGAGGAGGTGGAATCTCCTTAGCTTTGTGATATGTCAGTCGTCCATGGGCATGTGGATCAAGTGGGAGTGCTCCAACAACAAATGTATCTGATAGACTATACTCTCCACAGCCTTTGTTATTGATCTTCATGGTCAACAGGGTGGAGGTGAGGATGGTTTCTGGGTCATTACAAGTGTGGTATGAGCTAGCGATAGATGTGTTAATATCAATTCCAGGGCAATAGTTTGTGTATGAAGCTTCAACTGCATTGCAGTAAGCAAAAGGTTCTGGATCGGCATGGATGGTTACCTCAGTGCCCTAATGCAAAAATTGGATGCACTAATGGTAAGTGGATGGAACGGCTTTCATGGCATGAATCCATGGGAAACTAAGGAGGATGTTAAATGGTAGGTTTAGATCAATAACATGGAAAAGTGTCTCTTGGATGATTGGCCCAAACTTGATTGGCAGCAAAATAGTTCCTTCTTTGGTTCTTTCCAAGTTGTCATAAGCTTTGATGGTGATAACCTCACTGATGATATCTACCTCAATATACCCAACTTGTTTTATGAATTTTAGGGTGCAAATATTCAAGGCTGATCCATTATCTATCATTACTCTTTTCAAGGAAAAATTGGATACTATGATGGCTATGCGAAGTGGAAGGGTGTGATCTGGCTTGACCACGGGTATGTTGGTGGGTTTGAATGATAGGGCACATGAGGAGGATAGGTGTCCAACAAGATTATGAAAATTAGTAGCATTGATATCTAAAGGGACACAGGATTCTCTAAGAGCATTGTCAAGGATGTTCTTGTACACAATACTAGTGCGAAGAAGGTCTAAAATGGAGATTTGGGCTGGCATGTTCCCAAGGTGTTCCAAGATATTGTACTGGCTTTTTGATGGAGCTGATGGTGCTGGTGAAACTGCTGGGCCTACGATGTTAAATTGCACTCTTTGAGTGGTGACTGCACATGCATTATTTGGTCCTTGGATATCGATAAAATTGACAGAAGGCTTTTTCTCAGATATACAACCTATGAGGCTACCATAGTATATATAGGATGAAGTGTGGTCATTGTTCTTCCCATGTTGTTGGTTTGGCTGGTGGTTGTTGGTGTTGTTGTTGTTGGCTTGGATAGGTGCTTTTCCAGGATTTTGGTTGTTGTGAGCAGGAAAAGCATATTGATAGATCTGTAAGCCTGCATTGGGAGAGGTTTGGGCACCAACGGTGATTTCTTTCTGATCAATGAGGTCCTACACATAATCTTTCAGTTTCATGCATCTGAGGGTGGTGTGACCTTTTACCCTATGAAATTTGTAGTACTCATTGTCTTTGTACCATGCAGCTTTGGATTGGCTTGGGTCGATTTGTTGGGTAGGAGGAAATTTGATGAGGTTTTCCTTGACTAATTTCTCAAAAATGACATCCAAAGGTTCACCAGGGGGTGTATAATTTCTAGGTGCAGGTTAGAATATGGGCTTTTATCCTACAGCTACATTGATGGCATTAGCTTGATTACTAGACCCTTGAAAGTTGGATCTTGGATTGTGGTTTTGATAGCTTTGGTTATTTTGTTGTTGGTAGTTGATAGCTTGCTGATTATTTGGTTGATATGGTGGGTTGGACTAATTTTGAGAAGGAGCAACAATAGTCACATGTTTGGTGTCAGTGACACCATCTGTTGCAACATGCTTGTTTTTGTTCCAATACCTAGACTTGTCATTGGAATGTGATTGATTTTGGTTGGCTTCCTTGTAAATCTTGGCCACACCATCTTTAATGAGTCCTTTCTCAAGGATGATTCCTTTCTCTTTGATATCTTTGTAGGTTTGCAAATAGTTCATGGTCATGTGGTGAGCCAAGCTAGGATGGGCATTATCAATAAACATTTTCACCAAATGGCACTCTGGTAAGGTGCAAGATATGTGGGTGGTAAGGGTTTTCCATATTTGCAAATATTCGGGAAGGCTTTCTCCACCTTTCTACTTAGTGTGGACAAGATCAACTACTGATAGCTCTATTTCAATAAGATGGGTATATTGGGCTACAAATGCCTCAGACAATTCAGCAAAATTTTTAATTGTGCCATAGGGGATTCTATAAAACCATTCAAGAGCTGGTCCGGCCAAGCTTTTGGGAAAAAGACACAAGAGGAAGATGTCATCGTATGCCACTTCTTGGCAATGCATGTAAAATTCTTTGATATGTGTGACAGGGTCTCCTTTTCCTCTGAATTTGTCAAACTTGGGTGTCTCAAAATGCTTGGGAAATGGTGTCATGGTAATGGCTCTGTCAAATAGGTAAGGACACACATTCTCAAACTTGAAGGTTTTTGGATCATTTCCCTCTTGGATGTTCTTGAAAGTTGTTTTCATGGCTTCCCATTCTGAATTAATGGGTGATGGCTGGGGTGTCCCCAATGTAGGAGTTCCCTAAGGTAGGTATTTTCTAGATGGGGCAATGGAATATGGATGGCTTTGAGGTATGGGCTGGTAGGGATTGTACATGGCTTGGGCAACTGAATGGCGGATGATGGGTTACTAAGGTGGAGGGGGCACATATTGTTGCATGTGTTGCGAGGCTTCCTACTGATATTGGATTTGAGGTTGGGATTGAGGAACATAAGCTTGTTGTGGGATAAATGGATTGCTTTGTGGAGGTAAGGTATAAGATGATTGTGAAGCTTGGGGAAAGGATCGAGGAGCTTGTGGAACTTGGCTTTGGATTTGAGGAGTTTGACCAATATATGTGGGTTGTGCCCCCATTTTGGAAGGCATCTGCATGGAAAAGGAGGCCAAGTAATTGGTGGTTGGTGGTGGTGGATTTACTCCTAGAAGTGGCATAGAAAAATAGTTGGTAATAGGAGGTAATGGATTAGTTGGTGGTGGAGGTGGTGGGAATTGAAAGCTAGGAAAAGGAAGTGATGGCGTTTGATAGCTTGGTGGCTAGATTTGAAAGCTTGGTAGAGTGGTGGCAGGAGCTTGGGTCACTTGAGAGCTGGGTATAACATTGGTAGTAGCTTGTGGGATTTGATTGCTTTGTGGAGTGAGGGTAGTAGCTTGTGGATTTATGACCGATGGCACTGAGATCCAAGGACCTAGTGGAAATGATGGAATTGTATTCTGAGCTGAGGTAAACAAGATAGGGGTGATGAAGGGTTGATTACTTGGCCCCATGGGTGGCATCTTAGTTGTGTATTGCTAAGGTTGGCCAGAGATACTAGCACTAATTTGGGAGATGGGTGGATTTGGAAGGCTGGGTTGGGGAGCAGCAGCAGCAATAGTGAAGGGAGTGAATGGTGAGGTGTTTTGGGAAAAGGGGGTTTGGGATGGAGTGGTATGGACCAATGGAGGAGTGGTGGTGGCTAGATTGGCTTGTGGGAGGGAGATTTCAACTTGAGTGGAGGCTGGTATGTTTGGGTATGTTGGATCATATGGGGTGGGTTGAGGCTCTTCTTTTGGCACATATCAAGGATAATTCGAATCATAAGAGCCTATGGGTGGTGGGAGTTACTCAAACAAGGGATGAGATAGATCTGATAAGGGGGGAAGTCTTCCAGAGTCGAAGGTTCCAATGTTGTCCCTTTGAAAGTTAGCCATGATTGTTTCCTTTTTTTTGTCTATAATGGCGTTCACCAATACTGCATTTCCTAGTTGGTTCATGAAAGCTTCAATGTCAATGGGTGATGGTATAGAGTTCTCTAGGTTGAAGGATGGTTGAGTGCTCAAGGGGAGTGATTTTGTTGGATCTAAATGATAGGGCTCCATTGTTTCCTTCTTCTTCTTGCCTAAGCGAGTGACGGGTGGCATGAAAATGTAGAATGTTTCCTAGGGATGAGATGCAACAATGTTGATGGATGAAAAAGGGGAAGGCTTTTCTATGCAAATGATTTCCTAGGTTGAGGCAAAGCTATATGAAAAATCCTAAGGAGGATTGGGTCGAGGATTCTAACTTCAAAGATATGTTGCCAAATTATGAAAGGTCCGCTTTCCTATGTGCAAGCTTGGTGGTGATTGTGTCAACTTAAGGATAGACTAATGATCCTTTAGGAAGAACACAAGATTGACCGCTTGTGGATCCCAACCTTTAGCTCAAGGTGATGAGGGATAACAAGTGACAAAGATAGATTACCCTAGACAAAGCTCTATCAAAGGGATAACTTTGGTGAGGCTAGTGGATTTGGAAGATGTTAGGAATGGCAAACTTTTGGCAAAGTGACAACAATTTTGAAGGCTTGGATGTGAAGATTTTTTGGATTTCTGGCTAGATGGTTTGGTTCTAAATGAGATGGATGAGCTAAAATTCTTAAGAGGATGACTAAGGATGGTTTGCTTACCTACAAGGAAGACTCTAAAGTAAAGCTTATGTAAGAAGATGTGGAGAAACAAGGGGGTCTAATCATAGAAGTCATGTCTAGTTGGTAAGGCATAAGCATTGTTAACTCTTGGATATTGGTTAAGTTGGATGGTACGATCTAAGTAGGCATCTTGAAGGGCTTCATCAGCAGCTTTGTCCTTTGTTTTGTGGAGTTTGGCAATTCGAGGGCATGGTGTTAGTTCCTTTCTCTTGGCTAAAAGTTCTTGGTATGCTTGAGATGGTTTGAGTTTGACTTTGTGAAACTTCTATTTGGGTTTGGGTTGCTCTAACATGAATTCTTAAATTTACTTGGCTTTGAGAGATCTTAGTTATTTTGCTTCAACTCGTTCAACTTCTAGAATAGGCAGTGACTATGCTAAGTATGCCCTAAGCTAGGATTGATCATGTTTGGCAAACATTCATTCAACAAATAAAAAATCAAGCAATATATAGAAACAACCAGATAGAAGTTTTTGATTCTCAGAATGTGATACTTGTGTTGAGGAGTGTGTATGTTCTACAAATGTTTCGATCAGTCACTCCAAACACATTAACATCCTAGATGGTTGTCTACAAGGCTGATAGTTGGTTTAGATAGGGAGTCCTCAATATACCCAAGGTACATGAGGCCCAAATCCGTAGATGAAACCAAAAAGATGTCACACAACCGAGAGGAGCAGTAACCCACTTCTCCTCTTTCACTTCTCAAGGGTATAAAGTTCCTTGAGGCTTAGCCTGAGTGACAAAATCTTGATTCTAAGAGAGGTTTCTTTGGATTCACCTCCCAATTTTTATACTCCACCGGAACGCTGTAGTTGAGGTCGTCCAAGGGGTGATGAAATCCCCAAGCAGACCTCCTAAAAAGTGTAAAACAAGACCACATACATGATCTTGGGTTTTAAAATACACACATTCATTCTCATTGATGATTTAGATTTTGCAAGTTATGATTGAAGACACTTGTGATTATGGCATACAATGTTCATTTCAACTTGACAGCATTGTCAACATAATGGAAGTCGAGAGATCGTCAACATAAGAAATGCAAGCGTCATTGAAAATGTGTCAAAACCATGCTATGTTCATTGATTGTTAGGCATTCAAGATTAAGTGTGAGTTTGTTTTAAGCCCAAAACAAAAATATGTGAAACTTGATTTGTCAAGCACGCGCCCGAAGGCCCTCCACGTCAAGATTTGTTCAAATTTTAATGCCCAAATGAAGTGTTAGCGAGCCTAATGTGCATTCAAGGAATTTTCTAAATTAGAAAAACTAATAAAAATACAAGTAAGTGAAGTTTGATTTGCATGGAGCACTTAACACCTTCTTAGGTAGACCCATCCCCATAGATGGTGCTGAGATTGCAACCAATGGTTAAATTGATGGGTGATTAAAGAGGGTGAGTCCAACTACAAACTCACTCAAAGCATCTTTATTAGTTTTTATAACTTAGAAGATTTCTAAAATGTGGATTCTTTTTATGCCCAATAAATGAAGTGAGAGATATTGCAATGATTGATTGATCTTTTGCATTCAAGATTGAGTTTGTTTGTTTTAAGCATGCATTCCAAGAAAGGTTGATTTTAATCTATGGCATTCAAGATTATGTTTAAGCAACATTCATTCAAAAAAAAATGCTTAAACATTCAAGTTCATTTTAGCAATATGAAAACCTGCAAAAAACATGGTTAGTGGTTTCATATGTGCTCCAACTTGCAATAGCTACAAAAAAAGTCGAGTTGATTAATAAACCCAAAAAATCTCAAAATTTGAAGCTTGATTATGGAGAAATTAAAATCAACTTTTTTTGTTCTTTTTCCTAGGCGTAAAAACGCTTAGAAAAACCTCTATTCTATGGAACCACCAAAAGTTAAAATTTGATTTATACTATTTTTATTTTTTATTTTTTTTCAAACTACAAAGTGCAGAAACAAAGATGTTAAAATAGAAATGCAACAAAGATAGGCGGAGATGACAGTTCATTAGGCGTAGACGTCAAACTGCAAAGACGTTGATCTGTAGAGATGATAGAAAAAGAGGTAGAGACAACAGTTTAGGTTGGCGGTGGTGGAGACGACAGTTCGGGTTGGTGGCGGTGGAGATGACAGTTTAGGTTGCAAAGACAACAAAGTAGCTAGTAGAGATGTTGATCTGCAGAGATGACAGTCAAGGATACGGAGATGACAGTCTAGTGGCGATGCTAACAGCAGAAGACCAGGCGAAGATGCCAAACTATGGAGATGACAATTTAGTTGCGAAGATGACAGAGTAGCTGGCGGAGATGATAGTTTGTAGGCACAGACACCAATCTGCGGAGACGACACTGCAAGAAAAGAACTGAAATGCGCAAATTTTTTCCAAAAAATTTTAATTTTTTGGTTATTTTCACATTTTAGATGGTATTTTTTCTTCCCAAGTGCATTTTTCAACCTGCAAAAATAAGTGAAACACCCTACAACTCACTCAAACAACAAGAAACATTAGATTATTAGAAAAAACAACATATAGATAGAAATGGATGAGTAAATGACTCATAGTGGGATCCCACTGGGCATGCCAAAATGTATATGCTATATTAGTATGTTAGAAACACTAAATTAAGAAATCAAAAGCATTTAAAAACTAGAATATCATAACATAAATGAGAGACTAAAGAAGAAACTCCAATTGGAAATATGAGCCAAATGAATGGACTCTCCCAATAGGATTTAGCTCTTTACTTGGTAGATGAGTCTAAGGATTTGGGATGTATGCTCAAGTGCTCAAATATTGTTTCAATGGATGTTGGATGGGTAATGGAAAATTGGTAGCTTTGTGAGCTCTCAATTTGGTATTATAAGGGTATGGTTGATGGCTTTTGGTTCTCAAACTAGCATTATAACTTTGGTTTAAAGGTTGTGATGAAATGGCTTGGGAGGGGATTCAATTTATAGGCTAAGGGCTTAAGGGATGGAGGGTTAAGATGGAAGGAAAGAAAAAAGTTTAAGGAGGGCTAGGATGCACTCAAAGGGGAGCACATGAATTGTGCTTGTTTAGCACCAATTAGGGAGTGACACATGTCATAGGGTGAGGGGATGGAGGAAAGGGGAAGGATGAGTCAACAAAGGAGGCTCAAGGGATAATATCTCCATAAAGACCCTTCAATTATGGCTTGTAAGATAAATGAATGGGCTTGTAAGAGTCTTTATAGCTTTGTAAGAGCATTGAAGGCTTAGTGGTTGGGATATTTTGGAGGGAGTTGAGATTGTTGACTTTGCTTGGCTTAGGAAAGTCTTAAGCTTACTTAGGGAATGTGACAAGTTTAGGGGGGATTAGAGGTGATTTAGGATTAGATTAGGCTTGTTAGAGATTTGCAAGTGGATGGCATTCATGAGGGTGGGTGAGTTAGTGGCTAACCTTGGTTAGTATGGGTGGATGGGGTGGATTAGGCTAAAAAGAGGGTTTAGGGATAAGTTAGGGGCTTATTAGATTTGAGGGCTTTATTTATTAAATAGATTTATTTAATAAATGAGAATTTTGGAATTATATAGAAGAATAAGATTAAATTGATAAATAATAGGTTATTTGATTTATCAATTAGGACTATAGATGATTAATTAAATTAATCAGCTAGGGGATGGCAAAGGATTAATTAAATAACAATTTAATTAATGATGCATTTAGAGATAACTAAATAGGATTACCAAAGAAGTGTAATAAAATTTAAGTGTCTACATTTTGCCCCTCTTAATTCCCACCACCTCCACCACCAACTAATCCATTACGAACTATTTTTTTATGCCACTTCTAGGAGGAAATCCACCACCACCAACCACCAATTACTTGACCTCCTTTGCCATTTAGATACCTTCCCAAATGGGGGCACAACCCACATATATTGGAAAAACTCCTCAAATCCAAAGCCAAGTTCCACAAGCTCCTCGATCCTTTCCCCAAGCTTCACAACCATCTTATACCTTACCTCCACAAAACAATCCATTTATCCCATAGCCAGCTTATGTTCATCAATCCCAACCTCAAATCCAATATCAACAGCAAGCCTCGCAAAACATGCAGCAATATGTGCCCCCTCCACCTCAGCAACCCATCATTCACCATTCAGTTGCCCAAGCCATGTACAATCCCTACCAGCCCATACGTCAAACCCATCCATATTCCATTGCCCCATCTAGCACATACTTACCTCAGGGCACTCCTACATTGGGGGCACCCTAGCCATCACCCATTAATTTAGAATGGGAAGCCATGAAAATAGCTTTGAAGAACATCCAAGTGGGAAATGATCCAAAAACCTTCAAGTTTGAGAATGTGTGTCCTTACCCATTTGACAGAGCCATTACCATGACACCATTTCCCAAGCATTTTGAGACACCCAAGTTTGACAAATTCAGAGGAAAAGGATACCCTATCACACATATCAAAGAATTTTATATGCACTACCAAGAAGTGGCATATGATGACGTCTTCCTCTTGCGTCTCTTTCCCAAAAGCTTGGCCAGACCAGCTCTTGAATGGTTTTATAGAATCCCCTATGGCACAATTAAAAATTTTGTTGAATTGTCTAAGGCATTTGTAGCCCAATATGCCCATCTTGTTGAAACAGAGCTATCAGTAGTTGATCTTGTCCACACTAAGTAGAAAGGTGGAGAAAGCCTTCTTGAATATCTGCAAAGATGGAAAACCCTTACCACCCGCATATCTTGCACCTTTCCAGAGCGCCATTTGGTGAAAATGTTTATTGATAATGCCCATCCTAGCTTGGCTCACCACATGACCATGAATTGTTTGCAAACCTACAAAGATATCAAAGAGAAAGGAATGATCCTTGAGCAAGGACTCATTAAAGATGATGTGGTCAAGATTTAGAAGGAAGCCAACCAAAATCAATCACATTCCAATGACAAGTCTAGGTATTGGAACAAAAACAAGCATGTTGCAATAGATGGCGTCACTGACACCAGACATGTGAATATTGTTGGTCCTTCTCAAAACCAGTCCAACCCACCATATCAACCAAACAATTAGCAAGCTATCAACTACCAACAGCAGAATAACCAAAGCTATCAAAACCACATTCCAAGACCCAACTTTCAAGGGTCTAGTAATCAAGCTAATGCCATCAATGTAGCTATAGGAAAAAAGCCCAGATTCCAACCTGCACCTAGAAATTATACACCCCTTGGTGGACCTTTGGATGTCATTTTTGAGAAATTAGTCAAGGAAAACCTCATCAAATTTCCTCCTACCCAACAAATCGACCCAAGCCAATCCAAAGCTACATGGTACAAAGACAATGAGTACTACAAATTTCATAGGGTAAAAGGTCACACCACCCTGAGATGCATGAAACTGAAAGATTATGTGTAGGACCTCATTGATCAGAAAGAAATCACTATTGGTGCCCAAACCTCTCCCAATGCAGGCTTACAGATCTATCAAAATGCTTTTCCTCCTCTCAATAATCAAAATCCTAAAAAAGCACCTATCCAAAACAACAACAAAAACCACCAGCCAAACCAACAGCATGGGAAGAACAATGACCACACTTCATCCTATATAGACTATGGTAGCCTCATAGGTTGTATATCCGAGAAAGAGCCTTCTGTCAATGTTATCAATATCCAAGGACCAAACAATGACTTTGCAGTCACCACTTGAAGAGCGTGATTTAACATCACAGGCCCACCAGTTTCACCAGCACCATCAGCTCCATCAAAAAGCCCATACAATATCTTGGAACACCTTGGGAACATGCCAGCCCAAATCTCCATTTTAGACCTCCTTCGCACTAGTCCTATGTAAAAGAACATCCTTGACAGTGCTCTTATAGAATCTTGTGTCCCCTCAGATATCAATGCTACTAATTTTTGTAATCTTGTTAGACACATATCCTCCTTATGTGCCCTATGTTTCAAACCCATCGACATACCTGTGGTCGAGCCAGATCACACCCTTCTGCTTTGCATATCCATCATGGTATCCAATTTTTCTGTGAAAAGAGTAATGATAGATAATGGATCAGCCTTGAATATTTGCACCTTAAAATTCATAAAACAGGCTGGGTATACTGAGGCAGATATCATCAGTGAGGTTATCACCATCAAAGCTTATGAAAACTTGGAAAGAACCATAGAAGGAACTATTTTATTGCCAATCAAGGTTGGACCAGTCATCCAAGAGACACTCTGACATGTTATTGATCTAAACCTACAATTTAACATCCTCCTCGGTCACCCATGGATTCAAGCCATGAAAGTCGTTCCATCCACTTACCATCAGTGCATCAAATTTTTGCATCAGGGCACTGAGGTAACCATCCATGCCAATCAAGAACCCTTTGCTTACTGCAATGCAGTTGAAGCCTCATATACAAACCACTTCCCTAGAATTGATATCGTCACATCCATTGCCAGCTCATCCCACACTTGTAATGACCCATAAACCATCCTCGCCTCCACCCTGTCGACTGTGAAGATCAATAACAAAGGCTATGGAGAGCATAGTCATTCAGATGCATTTTTTGTCGAGGCACTCCCACTTGATCCACATGCCCATGGACGATTGACATATCATAAAGCTAAGGAGATTCCACCTCCTCGATACAAATAGTTTGGCCCAACAACCTTTGTATCCTCAAAAATCCCTCTTTATGAGGAGCTCACTTCGGATATCAACAATTGGTTACATAAGGATGCACCTCAAAGAAATCAAGCATGCCTTGATCACTTCAGCTAGAAGTATCCCCAAGAACATAAACTCATCACTAAAAAATGGAACTATCAAAGTGGTGGTCAAAGACTAGAAGAAAGAGGCATGCAGTGCCCCATCAATACACACAAGTGGGAATCAAAGTCAGGTCTTGGCTTTGGCATACCCACAATTGGGGGCACTAATATGGATGGTCACACCTTTTTGAACATTCACCATGACCTTGTCAAAATCAAAGACATTCCTGAGGAAGTTGAAAAGAGAGCCCACAATGATATCCTAGACCAAATCTCCCTTGGAGATTCTGTTCTCCAAGAACTATCCATCCACCTCATTGACCTACCACTCGCCCATCCACAGCTCATAGATTGGGACCAACAAAGCATCATACACATTGATGAGTTCACATCAGAGGAAGCACTTCTAAGATTCATGGGAGCCGAAACTCCTCACAAGAAAATAATGCCAGATTTTGCCTATATCTACAAGCTAGATCCCAACGGGTATTTTGGAGAAAATCCCCAACCTAGTTCGGATACACCCAAAACTAGAACTAAGGTGAATTTGAGACTAGCTAAGGCAGTGAACAGAAGCCCTCAGCAAGAAAATCTAGAGCCACAAGCAGAACATGAGGATTTAGCATTGCCTCTTCAAGATAATTGACCAGAGGTGTCTTCTATTCTAATTGAGGATACTAGAGAAGTCAACATCAGTTCTTCAGAGATCCCCAAACTTGTTCACATTGTTGCATCCCTATCACAAGACCAAGCTGACCTCCTCTTTGAGGTCTTAAGAGAGAACATTGGCTGATTTGCATGGTCATATCAGGACATGCCAGGACTTGATCCAAAGCTTGTAATTCATCATCTTGTAGTTGATCCAAAGATCAAGCTCATCAAACAAAAACTTTGAAAAATGCACCCCAAGGTGGCATTACTGGTCAAAGCTAAATTAGAAAGAATGTTAGCTGCTAAGGTTATTTGACCTATCGACTACTCAGAGTGGATCTCCAACATGGTCCCCATCACTAAACCTTTCAGTGACATCAGAATCTGCACTGATTTTTGAGATCTTAACAAAGCTTGTCCAAAAGATGATTTTCCCATGCCCAACATAGATATGATTGTAGACCTTACAGTTGGACATGAAATTTTGTCCCTCATGGATGGATTTTTTGGATATAATCAAATCAAGATTGCAGAAGAGGATCAGCATAAGATAGCATTCACTACCCCTTAGGGAACCTTTTATTACAACATGATGCCTTTTGGCCTAAAGAATGCAGGGGCTACCTATCAAAGAGCTATGATAGCCATTTTTCATGATCTCATTCATAGCATTTTGGAGGATTATGTGGATGATATCTTGGTCAAATCTAATACCTTCATGGATCATCTTGCTAACCTCGAGAAAGTCTTTGATAGGTTAGCCAAATATCATCTCATGCTGAATCCCAAGAAATGTGTCTTTTGAGTCACATCTGGCAAGCTTCTAGGCTTTATAGTTTCTAAACGAGGTATAGAGCTTGACCCTAAGAAGGTCAAGGCTATCTTAGACATGCCTCCTCCCCAGACACTGCGACGCTTCACTCTCTTCAAGGAAAACTCCAATCTGTCTGGTGCTTCATCTCCCAGCTTGCAGATAAGTGTACACCATTTTCACATTTACTGAAGAAGGATGAGAACTTCAAGTGGGATCCTTTATGTCACCGCAACTTTGATCAGCTCAAGTAGTACCTCACCAATCCCCTTATCTTGGTTCCACTAGTTCCTGGTCATCCTCTAATTTTTTACATATCAGCAACACCTACTGCTCTAGGGGCACTTCTAGCACAGCTTGATGACTATACCAGAGAAAGGGCCATCTACTACATCAGTAGAACCCTAGTTGGTTATGAACTCAATTATACTCCTATGGAAAAAGCTTGTTTGGCAGTTGTTTTCTCAACTCAAAAGCTTCGCCACTACATGCTAAGTCATACCATCCAACTAGTCTCCAAGATCGACCCTCTCAAGTATATGCTCTCCAGAACAGCACTTATAGGCCGTTTGGCCAAACAGATTATGCTCCTTAGAGAATTTGACATCTAGTATGTGGACAGATAGGAAATCAAAGGGCAAGCTATAGTAGATCACCTAGCTGATGCACCTCTAATAGATGCTTATCCGTTGATCACCGAATTTCCAGATGAGCATATCTATCTATTTGAAGAACAGCCCCAATGGAAACTTTATTTTAATGGCTCATACACATCTCATGGATCAAGGGCAAGAATATTGTTGGTCACACCTCAAGGAGATTACATTCCAAAAGCCTTCAAGCTACAACTCCCTAGCACCAACAATATAGCTGAATATGAGGCCCCCATAGCAGGATTAAAGATAGCTACAGAATGGAACATCACTGAGTTACAAAGCTTTGGCGATTCTCAGCTCATCATCAAGCAAGCCCTAAATGAATATCAAACCAAAGATGAAAAGCTATTACCCTACAAAGAGCTAGTTGATCAGCTAACCCATTATTTTACAAAGCTTTTGTTTACACAAGTGCCTCAAATACAGAAAAAAGTAGCAGATGCTATGGCTACTATTGGCTCACTCTTGGAAATTCCCCAAGCAGCTACATAGTATGAGTTTTTAGTCAAGCAGCTCCTCACACCTGCCTATGCAAATGATGAGTCAAACTGTGTTTATATCTTGGTTGGTCCTCAATCCCCTTGGTACCATGAGATTCATGCTTACCTTAATGATAGTATCATATCCCCTCACCTCACATGTACCCAACACCAGAACCTCATCCAAAAATCATCCCGCTATGTTATCATAGCCAATACCCTATATCATCGGGGTTACCATGATACTCTCTCTTGATGTTTAGGCCAAAATGAGGCCGCGATGGTGTTAAAAGAAGTACACTCTAGAATTTGCGGTGCCCACATGAGTGGTATTGTCCTAACGCAACAAATCCTTAGACTAGGATACTATTGGCCTACCATTGAAGAAGACTCCTGTGACTTTGTCAGAAAGTGTCTCCCATGTCAGCAGCATTCAAATCTTGTGCATGCTCTAGCACAGGATCTACAGCCTATTGCACCACCTTGGCCTTTGGCTTGTTAGGGCCTTGATCTAGTTGGAACTATCACACCCCTCTCATTTGATGGACATAAATGGATAATAATAGCTAAAGACTATTTCACTAAATGGGTGGAAGCAGTCCCACTAGTCTCAGCTACAGGAGTTTAGGTCTCCAAGTTCATCTTGTACCACATTGTTTGCTGCTTCGGCATCCCATCCACCATCTTCATCGACCATGGAGGTAACTTTGAAAATCTCAATATGGTAGAATTATGTACTTCCCTCCACATCCATCACTACTTTTCTAGCCCATATTTCCCATAAGGTAACGGCCAGGAAGAGGCAACTAACAAAACCCTCCTCAAAATCCTAAAGAAAGTTGTCAATGATTTCGGCTGTGATTGGCACCTACAAATAAATCCAGCCCTATGGGCCTATCAAACCTCCTTTTGTACATCCACAGGAACAACTCCATACTCCCTATTCTATGGTGTTGAAGTGGTACTACCTATAGAGGTTGAACTTCCCTCCTTGTGCATATCTTTGCAAGGGAAAATATCAAAAGAAGAATACAGAGTAGCTCGACTCACCCAACTAGATCTCTTAGATGAGAAGCGACAACAAGCCTATGATCATCTCACAATCTATCAAACTCATCTCAAAAGGAATTTCAACAAGAAGGTGCTTCCATGACACTTTTAGCCAGGTGACATGGTCCTTAAAGAAAACATGAAAGTCCAAGCAGATCGAGAAAAGAAAGGCAATTTTGAACCTACATGGCTTGGTCCTTATGTTGTCACTACCTCCTTTGGTTCTGGAGCCTATCACCTATCTACACCAGAAGGAGAACTCTTGAATGATCCTACTAACATCATTCATCTTAAGAAGTTCTATGCTTGAAGATCCTTGGTATACCCAACTTTTAAAAAATACAAAAAAAAATTTTAAAATAGTAAAGAAAAATAAGCGTCCAATGGTGAAAACTTGGCAATTCAAGCACCTTGGATAGGTACCTTGGTGAAAACCTAGTAATTTAGGCACCTTGTGTACTAAGACTAATCCATTATCTATCACTATCCTATCCCTCATCCATTCATCTACCATCCCATAAAACACCTTCTTGTTCCCTTGGTGTTCCAACCAAATATCCAAAATCTAATGGAGCTTGTAAATACCTCTTGTACAGCTTGTAAATCTTGTACCTCAGCTTGTAAATCTTGTACCTCAACTTGTAAATCTTGTATCCCCCCTTTTATCATAGCTTGTATATCCAAATATTTTCCAAAGCTTGTACCATATTCCAGCTTGTATTATATACCAAAGCTTGTATCCTAGTTTGTATCCTATTACATGCACACAAAGAACCCCATTTTCCTTAAGCTTTTCGCAAACCATCTACCTATCCGCCTATCAACTATTATAGACATCTCACCCTTCACCAACATTTCCATCTCACAAAACCCAAACATGAACAACCTTGTACATTTGTAACATATCTTGGTCCATCAGCTTGGACATCCTCTTTTGCTTAGTACCATTGTATCTATCCATCTTTCGTGTTAGTTCCTCCTTGATCAGCATCTTGCACACATCGCACAACCCTTGGTTAGCTATTCCAATGAATCCTTTAGCTAGATCTCCTGTCATCGAAGTGTTATCCTTCTTAGTTCAGCTTTCTAGACACATCACTCATCCAAATCCATCAGCTTAGGTGCTCTCCGATAGATCCTTGCAGGATATAGCTTTCCTCATGTCTGATCTTGGTCCATTAGTACCTCATCCTACCCATCTCATTGGAAAATGATTCTCTTTTGAATTTTTGATTTCTTTTGATTTAGAATCTTCCCTTTTGGTTCTTGAAGTATCTTTTCCAAACAATCTTTTTGTTCCCTCCTCAAAGTTGCCACGATCTTCCTTATCATGGTATACTGCGAATGGGGCAATCTGGTCATTAGGTCTTGATCATGTCTTTCGCTTGTTTTCTTTTTTGCTTGTGGGTTACCCAATGTCGTTTCCACACTGCTTCCTCTAGGATTCATGTGTGATACTAGGGCAATCCTTGCATGTTTGTTTTGAGTCAGTTCGTCAGTCCTTTGGATAGTTGGTGAAAAGGCATTGATGTTCTTGGTAACCTTGGCAATTAACCAATAGTCCTATAGCAAATCTAGTGCTCAACTACATGGTGGTACTTCTCTTTGAAGTATCCCCCTACTCAAAAAGCTTCAATGGAATTCCTTCATCTCCATTATCCCCCATCCATCTCTAGCATCTGTCTCTCCTCCCCCAGCTTATGCATTAGTATCTCTTTGAATCACTCCTCACTTTTAGCTTTAGCGAACCACAATCCTAGTCTTAGGGATCCACAATCCTAGTCTTAGGGATCCACCAATCCAAATCAATCCACCAAGCCTCATCTTTTGAGATCCACAATCCTAGTCGTAGGGATCTCCGAAACCCATCTTTCACCAATCTAACTCTTTGAAATCCTGTTGCATCAGCTTTATAATCCCCTCATCCATCTCCCTATCTTGGATTCCTTTTATAAGCACTCCGCTCCTTCATCCTCCCCCAAATCCTGAAAGTCTTAATCTTATTTACTCTTGTGCCTCTGATTTTCCCCTTTATCATTCTCCTGTAGTGAGAGTTTGAGCTAATTTTGCCTCTTCTCTTAAGCCACTCTTCGTCCTCCCATCTCAAATTCTTGTATTTTTTAAGAAACTGTTGAGCCTCATTTTCTCTCCCTGCCACCTTCTTGAGGGGGCATCTCTACGTCTAGTCTCTCCTCTTCTTATTCAAGACGGGGGCAACCTTGTTGCTAAAACATCTTCTTCATGTCTTCTTCATTCAAACTTCTTTGAAATAGTGTTGTCTCAACACTATGTCAAAGAGGGGCAAAATATAGACACCTAAATTTGATTACACTGCTTTGGTAATCCTATTAAGTTATCTCTAAATGCATCATTAATTAAATTCTTATTTAATTAATCCTTTGCCATCCCCTAGCTGATTAATTTAATTAATCATCTATAGTCCTAATTGATAGATCAACTAACTTATTCTTTATCAATTTAATCCTATTCTTCTATCTAATTCCAAAATCCTCATTTATTAAATAAATCTATTTGATAAATAAAGCCCTCAAATCTAATAAGCTCCTAACTTATCCTTAAACCCTCTTTTTAGCCTAATCCACCCCATCCACCCATACACCCATACTAACCAAGCTTAGCTACTAACTCACCCACCCTCATGAATTCCATCCACTTGCAAATCTCTAACATCCCTAATCTAATCCTAAAACCATCTCTAATCCATCCCCTAAACTTGTCACATTCCCTAAGTAAGCTTAAGACTTTCCTAAGCCAAGCAAAGTCAACAATCTCAACTCCCTCCAAAATATCCCAACCACTAAGCCTTCAATGCTCTTACAAAGGCAATAAAGACTCTTCCAAGCTCTTACAAGCCATAATGAAGGGTCTTTATGAAGATATTATCCCTTGAGCCTCCTTTGTTGACTCATCCTTCCCCTTTTCTTCATCCTCTCACCTTGTGACATGTGTCACTCCCTAATTGGCTGTAAGGAAGCACAATCCATGTGCTCTCCTCTCATGCAATCTAAGCACTCCATAAGCTTTTTCATTTCCTTCCATCTTAACCCTCCATCCCTCAAGCCCTTAGCCTATAAATTGAATCCCCTCCCAAGCCATTTCATCACAATCTTGGAGCTAAAGTTATAATGACCCTTTGAGAGACAAAAACCACCAACCTTAACCTTAAAATGTCAAATTGAGAGCTCACAAAGCTACCAATTTGCCATTACCCAACATCTATTGAAGCAACTTTTGAGCACTTGAGCATACATCCCAATCTTTAGACTCATCTACTAAGCAAAGAGCTAAATTCTATTGGGAGATTCCATTCATTTGGCTCACATTTCCAATTGGCATTTCCTCTTTAGTCTCTCATTTATGTTATGGTATTTTAGTTTGTAAATGCTTTTGATTTCTTAATTTAGTATTTCTTCATTCGAACTTCTTTAAAATAGTGTTGTCTCAACACTATGTCAAAGAGGGGCAAAATGTCGACACTTAAATTTGATTACACCGCTTTGGTAATCCTATTTAGTTATATCTAAAGGCATCATTAATTAAATTCCTATTTAATTAATCCTTTGCCATCCCATAGTTGATTAATTTAATTAGTCATCTATAGTCCTAATTGATAAACCAAATAACCTATCATTTATCAATTAAATCTTATTCTTCAATCTAAATTCCAAAATCTCCATTTATTAAGTAAATATATTTGATAAATAAAACCCTCAAATCTAATAACCCTTGAACTATCCTAAACCCCCTTTTTAGCCTAATCCACCCTATCCACCCATACTAACCAAGCTTAGCTACTAA
The DNA here is from genome assembly GCA_028749045.1 of Cupressus sempervirens. Taxonomy (NCBI): domain Eukaryota; kingdom Viridiplantae; phylum Streptophyta; class Pinopsida; order Cupressales; family Cupressaceae; genus Cupressus; species Cupressus sempervirens. The sequence goes on from CM053789.1 coordinate 461,690,876, forward strand.
CTCACCCACCCTCATGAATGCCATCCACTTGCAAATCTCTAACATCCCTAATCTAATCCTAAACCCAAGCCTAATCCCCCCCCCCCCTAACCTTGTCACATTCCCTAAGTAAGCTTAAGACTTTCCTAAGCCAAGAAAAGTCAACAATCTCAACTCCCTCCAAAATATCCCAACCACGCAACAATGAATGCTCTTACAAAGGCCATAAAGACTCTTACAAGCCAATTCATTTCTCTTACAAGCCATAATGAAGGTTCTTTATGAAGATATTATACCTTGAGCCTCCTTTGTTGACTCATCCTTCCCTTTTCCTCCATCCACTCACCCTGTAACATGTGTCACTCCCTGATTGGTGCTAAACAAGCACAATCTATCTGCTCCCCTTTGAGTGCATCGTAGCCCTCCTTCAGCTTTCATCTCTCCTTGCATATTCACCCTCCATCCCTCAAGCTCTTAGCCTATAAATTGAATCCCCTCCCAAGCCATATCATCACAACTTTTGAGTTAAAGTTATAATGCCATTTTAAGACCAATTTTTATACCAATCTCATACATCCACACCAAATTTCCAAAAAATCTCCATTGAAGCAACTTTTGAGAAGCCTTGAGCATACATCCCAATCCTTAGAGTCATCTACCAAGAAAAGAGCTAAATTCTATTGGGAGAGTCCATTCATTTGGCTCACATTTCCAATTGGGGTTTCCTCTTTAGTCTCTCATTTATGTTATGGTATTTTAGTTTGTAAATGCTTTTGATTTCTTAATTTAGTGTTTCTAACATACTAATATAGCATATACACTAATAGCATAGGTGGGTATCAATATCCTTAATACTTTACTTAATATGGTATCATCATCAATAGTACTAGTAGATCCTCTTATGGAGCAATATTCTCACCTTCCATTCTTATATCATCGAACTTACCTCTAAGACTTTATGATTTGGCTCTTTAAACATTTTTGTCTCCTCCATAGATGCTCTTAAGAGCATCCCACTCTAAATAACTTAGGGTAGATGCAATTTTCAACATTTCCTAATGATGTTCATTCTTCTTTTTTAGATCTTCAGCATTGAGGACTCTAGCAAGATCATCATAGTCAATAGTAATGGTATTTTGTGCATGATCTCCAAGTCCTCCTAGGTGTAGCTTCATCAAAATTTTTCATGCAGGAAAGATCTCTCTATTAATATTGGGTACCTCTCTCTTGGGCAACTTGATCTCTGACTTATAGTATCTTGAAACTATTTATCACAAGAAACCAATGCTCTAATACAAATTTTTGGAATAGTTTTGAATAACTAAGAGGGCGGGAGGTTGAATTAGTTATCCAAGGTCCAAAAACTCGAAATGAAACTTAATATTTCTTAACAATACTCATGCATATAACTTCTTCTTATAAACCTTGAATGCGTCCATTAGATCATTCAAAACATAAACTTGCAAATTACTATCATAGGTCAAATCCACTTTGCAAAAATATAAACATGAAAAAAAATAGAATAATTCACACATATAACATTAGGATTTTATGTGGAAACCCAATATGAGAAAAAACCACCAGTAACATGCTTCTAATTCTCACTCTTCTAAAGTGATTCCCTATGAAAGGCCAGCCCTATTAAAGGTTACAATACAGATTATTAAATATGACCTGGTTAAATAATTTCAATCACCCTATTAGGAGTGAGCCTTGTTAGAAGACTTTAGGCCATTCCATTAGAATTCTACCTAGTTAAAGGATTTACAAATGATTGTTAGGTAAACCTTAATCCAAAACATTTTAACTAAACTAATACAATTATTATAGTAATAAGAAGGCTTGATTTGATAAAAAAATACAACTCACTTTGCAAATTATAGATCTCTGTTCAGTCCTCCATTCTTCTTGGCTTCATTCACTTCATCTTTGATAGCTTGTTTACCCTTCAAGCATTCATCCTTTTAAGACTTCCTACTTTGCATGCCAATTGCAGACTCTTTCCTTAGGCCACCATATGAAACAACACCCTATACTCCTTGTCTTCTTTGGGATCTCACATATGCCAACTATTTTGTTTGGCCTTGCATTCCCTTATAAAGAGAATATAGATATTTTTCTACTCAACCACAATCATTCCTTTTAGGATTAGGTAGGATTCATTGAATCTAACCATCTTTTTGTTTTTGCTTCCTCTAGAAACTTCCTTTACAATCCTCCTTTAATTTTACTCAAAATGGTTTATCTTGAATTTAGTACCACTAGCTTATCAATATTATCTTCCATATGGTTCACATAATCCAATAAATCAAACTTGTAGGCTTAGATATATTGAATTCACAATCAAAACTCAAAATGTTGTCACTCAACATTAGTTTTCTTATGATGCTTAACACATACTATGTTACTTTCCATCCACTATCAAATCACTTGGCATGAACTAAAGTTTATTGATGCTTGCCATCAACTAAAATTTACTTAGCATCCACTAAGTTTCACTTAGCTTGGCAGTGTCTACAATTAACTAGACATATACTAAAAATCAACTTTTCTTGACTCCAACTAGATTTCTACTTCACTTACACCAATATTGCTCGGCACCTACTATGAAGTTTGTTGAGCATAGTAGATTCAATTCATTTCATGTGTTCTTCTGAACTTAATTGGTGTATCCATCCTTTTATAACCTTAAGTAGATAATCAATCCACTATGTTATCAATTTCTCAACTGATCTTTATACTTTTTTTCCATATCATATATCAACCTTTCCATTAGGGGCTCTTGTTACCTTATTTGATCAAATTCTCTTCATCAATCAAAAAAATGATAGTACTCTGATCAACTCAGCAATTGTCTCTCATGCAAGTACCAAGTTTCACGTTAGTGACAATACAATGATTGAAACACATTTGCATTCATGTATCAATCTTTGATCAACATTAGTTTGTTCGAATGGGTCAAAAGTGGTCATAGGATGACTTGTGACCCCTTTTGATGTATTTCATTAGAAGATATGTCCAAAGGGATACTAGGACCCCTAGGGACCTATTTGGTTTGATTGAATGGGTCGAAAGGGGTCAACGGATAATCTATGACCCATTTCAAGGAATTTCATGAGAACATATGTCCCTAGGGGTCCTAAGACCCCTATGGAACTATTTGGTTTGTTTGAATGGGTCAAAAGGGGTTATAGGATAACCTATGATCCATTTCATGACAACATATGTCCCTAGGGATCATAGGACACCTAGGGGCCTATTTGATTTGTTTAAATGAGTTGAAAGGAGTCATAGGATAATCTATGACCCCTTTCGATGCATTTCATGGGAACATATTTTCCTAGGGATCCTAGGGCACCTAGGGACCTATTGATTTGTTCGAACATGTTGAAAGGGGTCATAGGATAACCTATGACCCCTTTCAACACATTTCATGGGAACATATGTCCTTAGGGGTTCTAGGACCCTTAGGGACCTATTTTTTTTGTTTGAATGGGTTGAAAAGGGTCATAGGATAACCTATGACACCTTTTGATGCATTTCATAACAACATATGTCCCTAGCGGTCCTAGGACTACTAGGAACTATTTGGTTTTTTTGAATGCGTCAAAAGGGATTATAGAATAACTTATGACCCCATTTCATTGCATTTCATGACAACATATGTCCCTAGGAGTCTTGGGACACCTATGGACCTATTTGATTTGTTCAAATGGGTCGAAAGGGGTCATAGGATAACCAATGACCCCTTTTGATGAATTTCATGAGAACATATGTCCATAGGGGCCCTATGACACCTAGGGACCTATTTTCTTTTCTTGAATGGATTGAAATTTGTCATAAGATAACCTATTACCCCTTTTGATATATTTCATGATAGCATATGTGCCTAGGGGTCATAGAACACCTAGGGACCTATTTGATTTGTTCAAATGGGTCAAAAGGGCTCATATGATAACCTATGACACATTTCAACACATTTTGTTACAAAATATGTCCCTAGGGGTCATAGGACCCCTAGGGACCTATTTTCTTTGTTCAAATGGGTCAAAAGTCATCATAGGATAACCTATGAACTCTTTCGATGCATTTTGTGACAATATATGTCCCTAGGGGTTCTAGGACCCTTAGGGACCTAATTGGTTTGCTTGAATGGGTTGAAAGGGGTTATAGATTATCCTCTGACACCTTTTAGTGTATTTAATAAAACCATATATCCCTACGGGTCCTAGGAGACCTAGGGACCTATTTGATTTATTTGAATGGATCAAAAGGGGCCATAGAATAATCTATGACCTCTTTCTATGCATTTGGTGAGAACATATGTCCCTATGGGTCCTAGGAAACCTAGGGACCTATTTGGTTTATTCAAATGGTTTGAAAGGCATAATAGGATAACTTATGACCCCTTTCAATTTATTTCATGACAACATATGATAGAACCTAGTTTATTTCTTTCAATGGGTCAAAATGGGTTATAAGATAACTTATGACCCCTTTTGACACATTTCATGATAACATATGTTCCTATGGGACATAGGACACCTAAGGATCTATTTGGTTTGTTCGAATGGTTTGAAATGGGTTACAGGATAACTAATCACCCCTTTTGACGTATTTCATGATAATATATGTCCCTAGGATTCGTAGGACACTTAGGGACCTATTTGGTTTGTTTGAATGGGTCAAGAGGTGTAGTATGATAACCTATGATGCATTTCAATGCATTTAATGACAACATATGTCCTTAGGGGTCTTAGGAACCCTAAGGGCCTATTTGGTTTGTCCAAATTGGTTAAAAGGATTCATAGGATAACCTATCATCTCTTTCGATGCATTTCATGACAACATATGTCCCTAGGGGTCCTAGGACCCTTAGGGACCTATTTAATTTGTTTAAATGGGTCGAAAGGGGTCATAGATTATCCTATGACCCCTCTTGACACATTTAGTGATAACATATGTCCCTAGGGGTCCTAGGACACTTAGGTACCTATTTGGTTTGTTTGAATTGGTTGAAAGGGGTCATAGGATAATCTATGACCCATTTCCATTCATTTCATAAGAATATATGTCCGTAGGGGTCCTAGGGCATGTAGGGACCTATTTGATTTGTTTGAATGGGTCAAAAAAGGTCTTAGGACCCCTAGAGATCTATTTGGTTTGTTTGAATGGGTTGAAAGGGGTCATAGTATAACCTTTGATCCCTTTTGATTCATTTCATGACAACATATGTCTCTAGGGGTCCTAGGCCCCCTAGGGACCTTTTTTTTTTGTTTGAATGGGTCAAAAGGGGTCTTAGGATATCCTTTGACCCCTTTTGATGCATTTCATGATAACATATGTCACTAGGGGTCCTTGGACACCTAGGAAACTATTTGATTTATTTGAATGGGTTGAAAGGGGTCATAAGATAACCAATGGCCCATTTTAATGCATTTCATGACAACATATGTCCCTAGGGGTCCTAAGGACCTATTTTCTTTGTTTGAATGGGTCGAAAGGGGTCATAGGATAACCCATAACCCCTTTCGACACATTTCATGAGAAAATGTGTCCCTAGGGGTCCTAAGACACCTAGGGATCTATTTGGTTTGTTTGAATGTATTTAAAAGGGTCATAGGACTCCTAGGGACCTATTTGGTTTGTTCAAATGTGTCAAAAGGGGTCATAGGCTATGACCCCTTTTGTATCATTTCATGACAACACATGTACCTAGTGGTCTGAGGAAACCTAGGGACCTATTTGATTTGTTTGAGTGTGTCAAAAGAGTTCATAGGATAACTTATGACCCCTTTAGCTAAATTTCATGACAACATGTGTAGGACCACTAGGGACCTATTTGGTTTGTTTGAATGGGTCAAAGGGATTCATGGGATAATCTACAACCACTTTCAATGTATTTCATGACAACATATCCCAAGGGGTCCTAGGATACCTAGGAACCTATTTTGTTTGTTTGAATGGGTTGAAAGGGGTCATAGGTTATTCAACGCATTTCATGACAACATATGCCCCTAGGGGTCTCAGGACACCTAGGGACCTATTTGGTTTGTTCAAATGGGTTGAAAGGGGTCATAGGATAATGTATGACCCCTTTTAATACATTTCATGACAACAAATGGTCCTAGGACCCCTAGGGACCTATTTGGTTTCTTTGAATGGCTAGAAAGGGATTGTAGGATAACCTATGACCCCTTTTGATGCATTTCATGAGAACATATGTCCCTAGGGGTCCTAGGACCCCTAGGGACCTATTTGGTTTGTTCAAATGGATCGAAATGGGTCATAGGATAACCTATGACCCCTTTCAACACATTTTATGACAAGGGGTCCTAGGACACCTAGGGACCTATTGTGTTTGTTTTATTTGGTAATAATTAGATATATTACTATATTATATTTAATAATAATATATATTACTATATTATATAATAATAACAATATATGATTATATGTTAAATATAACCATATTAATAATAATCATATAACAATAATAACAATAATAATAATATAATAAATAATAATGATGATTATTGATTGCCCACACTTGCCAAATTTAGATTTCCTTCCAAAATTTGGGTGATCATTATGGTTACCCGATATGGGATTGGGTACCTGAAATATTGGCATACTTTTTAGCAAAATATTCTCTACCACTATAGACCTAACAATCATATTATTTTAGGGCCATTTTCATGGGATTGGAGAAAGAATATTTTTTGGAGCCCACATGATCAAAAAATTTGCTATAAGGTTTGATTAGGTGTCTAACACTGTTGTCTAAATGTGGAGTAGTAGTTGTCAAAAGACTAAGTGCAAAAGTAAGGTATTGCATGAAGACATTGCAACATATATGGAAGGGATAAGGTAAATCACTAAAGGAATAAACAAGGTATGTTAAATGTGAATCAAGTTGATGATGTATTGATCGAAGGTGAAATCATAGAGTTAGATAATTGATATGTTCAATTGGGGAATAAAAATGTACCAATTGATAATGATAATATTGGGATTGAAAATTTAGAGAATGAAAATTTACTATTTCATAATGTAAATGCTATGATTGACCATGTTGAAAATGAAAATGTATGGGACCATTACATATCTCCTAATTATAATTGACATGAAGGTCTTAGAACACCAAAATGGATAATTGAAATTGATGAAATGATTATTACCAATTTGGAAGGAAAATATTTATGGAGAATCATTCAATTATGGGCTTTAAGACTATATAAGATGTTTTTCAGCAACAAGACAATGGTGGAGAAATTTCAACTTTTTAAGTACTTATAAAAGATGTAAAAGGTGAGACCTATGCTTTCTGAATTGAAGATTCATGTCAATAAAAAAATGGAAAGAAATTCCATTATTGTGAAGAATATTTTTAGTTCTCTCAATTGCATTAGAAAAAATAGCACGGAGAAGGATAAGAGAACTACTCAAAGGGTTATTACAACCTCTTTAGTAAGTCATCATTTGAGAAAGGGTAGATATATGAGACAAACTTGTATTGACTTGAACATAAATCATACTATTGAGAACAACATTTAGTAGATGAGAGAGAATTAACGATCCTCTTCAAAATGAAACATGGCTTTTGGTGGGAGACTTCCACATTTTGATAAGAAGCTATCCGATGATATGAAGTAAGAAATTACATAGTTTTGGCACTCTAGCTCAAGAGTATCACCCAATGCTAAAGACATGTTGAAATTGATAATTGGCATGAGAGACTGCACACCACATCCTAGACATTATTTGGACATAAGTCAAACTATGTTTTTCAAATAATTTAGAGAGAGTCATCCAAGATTGCATATATCACAAAAGGCTTTTGAATCCTTCAAGCCATTTTATTGTGTGCCACTTAAAATTTGAAATACATGTTGTTTTAAACATCATGTGGTTTTTTGTATGCACCATGAACTATTATGATCCATCTATTCTACTTTACATAGTAAAGAAATGTTGGTGAATTGTGGTAGTAGTGGGCTTCCAAAATCATCAAGAGACTTGCTAGATCAATTTTTGTCTCCTAGAGTTGATGGTTCTATATTTTATAGAAATGCTTTCTTAAATGAGAAGTGTTCAGAATGTGGTGGCTTATGTGAGTTTGACACATGTTTCCATGAGGGGTGTGAACAAGATCTTGGGAGGACAATAGTAAACAAATGTTATATGAAACGGTGAAATACACATTGAAGAGTAGAGGTGAGGGCTCTAGATGTGAATTGGTTGCAAAAGAAATCAATATGGCTAGTTTTATTTCAAATTTCAAGACAAATATTTTCTACAAGTATGCAAGGCATAGTCACAGGTCTCAGTGGTTGGATCAACAATTTAGAATGTGTAAAGAGACTTTTCCCATTGGCACTATTATATCAGTTGTTGACATTGCAAAGAACTACAAATTGCAAACCCAAAATGAGAAAAAATCTCAATATTACAACTCCATTTAGATTGTTATTTTTGTCCATATAACATTTAGAAATGCCCCTAATAGTGTGGAAGATAATCAAAAGATAATTAGAGAGCACCATTTTTATAAGAGTTATGTTAGATCTCACTCTCACGAGTTTGTGCAACATTTTTTTGAGAATTATTTTGATTTCTTATAGGAGTATGAAATTTCTATGGATAGACATATCATTTGGTCAAAGAATTGCACATATTGATTCAATAATTCTCACATATTTTATTGGTTGTGTAGGATGCACATAGAGAGTGGGGTGCCTCATATTTGGAGCTTTTCAAGTTCATTCATGGGAAAGGGGAACATGATGGAGTAGGGGAATGTGTGAAGAGAGCTCTAGTTAAGGAGCAATTGAAGATATCAGGAGCAGAGCTTCTTGATGCTCAGAGCATTATTGATTGTTGTAGTTCAACATCATCACAAGGGGGATTCTTGATTCAAAAGTACACAAATTATTTTGGTTGGTTGAGGAAGGGTCCATTCATGATAGATCATATTGTGCTACTATTAGAGACTCATCAAAAATACATTCATTTTGGAGCACTAATTCTAGTAAACGGACCATTTGGACATGATAGCTTGATTTCTTTTGTCCTAGTTATTTTTAGTTTGAATCAAGTGAGAGGGTGGACACATGGGCTCCACATTATCTTATGTCATTATCTAGCATACCCTCTATCAAAAATGTTGACATGGAAAGTTAACTTGAGGATAACCATTTATTAAAACTTCTTCAGCCAGGACATGTCTTTGCATTGGTTGCATCAAAGGGGAATGATGAGAAATCAGATTATTGGTTAGCATGTTGTGTATGAGGTAAACACAAGCTTGCACAATCGATCATAGATGATGATGGATTCACATATCCTACTAGTTCAATTGTTATTTCTAGAACATGGTTGAGGACATACATGCTTAGAAGGAATGGAATTCATGTATTTGAAGACTATCAGAAGCACAGACAATTTCTCATATATTCACATCTTATTATAGAAACAAATGTGAAGTTTTTGAAGCATCAAGGAAGACCAAAAGTAAAAGAACTTTTCACTATTAATAATGCTGATCATGAAGCCTTATTGGAGACCCTAAAATAGAGAGAGGACCCTATAGGAACACTCAACTAGGTATATTTACTTCTTATGTTCTTTTACTCATAATGATTCAGAACAAATGATTATTTTTAATATGATTATTTACTAATATTTTTTATGATATTGGAATGTAGGTACATCATGAAGAGTATCCTTGCATGAAGACAAAAACTAAATAAGGAGCAGAATAAAGAAAAATATATTCTATTTTTGACATTATGATTCTTGACACTATGACTTTTGGTATGTATTTATTGATGTAATAATGATGAAACACTTGAGATATTATAAATGTAATCTTGTTGATTTACTATAAGAAACAAATATATTTTTACTTAATGTAATTAATGTGGGGAGGCCTAAAAATGATGATTTTAATTAATACTAAAACCAAACTTTGAAACCATTGATCTGGGAATCAAATTGTCAGCACCATTAGCTCTAGATGGGTAGGTTAACCCCAGTGACACCCTTTTTTTAGCCACAAAGAGCATACATCATTCATAGCCACCCCGTGCTGAAGAGTCTCCAAGGTAGTCTAAGTGTGTTTGGATGTCAATCTTTTGAGGGTCATAACTCGAAGCTTGTGGGCTCTATTGGTGAAATGTCAAATGCTACAGGATGTTCATGCCAATTCATAAAATAATCTATCTCATTTCTAAGAGATCACATTCTATTTGGATTTGGCACAAGGATCTTGCTCAATGCCAAAACTTGTAGTCTACCTTAGTTTATAGATGCATCACTATGTAACTTTGAAACCACTAATCTTGACATTGAATAGTCAGTGCAATTAGCTCTAGATGGGTGGGTGAACTCTAGTGACACCCTTGTTCTAACCACAAAAAGCCTCCAATGTTCATGACCACCCCATATCGAAGAGTCTCCAAGGTGCTCCAATTACATTTAGAGGTTGATCATTTGAGATTCGTAACTCGGAGCTCATGGGGGCTATTTTTGAACCATTGAATGCTATAGGATGATCATTCTAAGGCCTACAATAACCCATATTAGTTTTGAGAGATCACATTCTATTTGGATTTGGCACAATGATCTTGCTCAAGGCCAAAACTTACAGTGTGCCTCAGTTCATAGGTGCATCACTACGTAACTTTAAAATTGTTGATCTTGGCATTGAATAGTTAGGGCCATTAGCTCTAGATGGATTGGTTAACCCTAGTGACACCCATTTTTTAGCCATAGAGAGCCTCCAATGTTCACAGCCACCCCATATCGAAGAGTCTCCAAGGTGCTCTAAGTGCGTTTGGAGGTCAATTTTCTGAGGGTCATAACTCAAAGCTTGTGAAGGATATTGGTGAAATGTTGAATGCTACAAGATAGTCATATTGATGCCTATAATAACCTATCTCATTTTCAAGAGTCACATTCTATTTGGATTTGGCATAGTGATCTCACTTGATACCAAAACTTGCAATGTGCCTCAGTTCATAGGTGCATCACTGCATAACTTTGAAATGGATGATCTTGGCATCAAATAGTTAGTGTCATTATCTCTATATGGGTAAGTGAACACTAGTGACACCCTTTTTTTTCTATAAAGAGCCTCCAACGTTTGCAGCCACCCCATACCAAAGAGTCTCCAAGGTACTCTAAGTGTGTTTGGAGGTAGATCTTTTGAGGGTCATAACTCGGAGCTCATGGAGGCTATTGGTGAAACATCAAATGCTACAGGATGGTCATGACAAGGTTTAAAAGAACCTACCTTATTTCTAAGGGATCAAGTTTTTTTTGAATTCAGCACAATGATCTCATTCGATGACAAAACTTATAGTGTGCCTCAGTTCATAGGTGCATCACTACGTAACTTTAAAACCATTGATCTTGGCATTTAATCATCAACACCATTAGCTCTAGATGGGTAGGTAAACCTTGGTGATAGCCTTATCCCAGCCATGAAGAGCCTCCATTATTCGTGGCCACCACATACTGAAGAGTCTCCAAGGTGCTCCAAGTGCTTTTGGAGGTCAATCTTCTGAGGGTTGTAAGTTAAAGATCGTTGGGGCTATCAATGAAACTTTGAATGCTATAGGATTCTCATGCAAAGGCCTACAATAACTTATTTCATTTTTGAGATATCACATTACATTTGCATTGAGAACAATGATCTCACTCAATGTCAAAACTTGCATTGTGTCTCAATTCATAGGTGCATCACTGTGTAACTTTGGAACTATTGATCTTAGCATCAAATATTTAGTTTCATTAGCTCTATATAGGTGTTTGAACCCTAGCAATAGCCTTATTTCAACCACAAAGAGCCTTTATCATTCGTGGCCACCCCATACTGAAGAGTCTCCAAGGTGCTCTAAGTGTGTTTGGAGGTCATGTTGAGGCCTATAATAACCTATGTTATAGGGTAATCATTCCAAGGCCTATAGGATAGTCATGCTAAGGTCTAAAATAACCTATTTCATTATCAAGAGATCACATTCTATTTGGATTTGACACAGCGATCTCGCTTGATGCCAAAACTTGCAATGTGCCTCAGTTCATAGGTGCATCACTGAATAACTTTGAAATTGTTGATCTTGGCATTGAATAGTTATTTCCATTAGGTTTGGATGGTCAGGTGAATCATAGTAACACCCTTTTTTTGGCCATAGATACCTCCAATGTTCAGGGCCACCCCATACGAAAGAGTCTCCAAGGTGCTCTAAGTGCATTTGGAGGTCGATCTTTCAAAGTTCATAACTCGAGCTTGTGGGGGCTATTGGTGAAATGTCAAATGCTATAGGATTTTCCTATCAAAACCTACAATAACCTATCTCAATTCTAAGAGATCACATTTTGTTTTGATTTGGCATTGCAATCTCACTCGATGCCAAAACTTGCAGTGTGCCTCAATTCATAAGTGCATCACTACATAGCTTTGAAACCACTGATCTTGAAATCAAATAGCTAGCACTATTACCTCTAGATGGGTGGGTAAACCCTAGTGACACCATTTTTCTAGCCATCAAGAGCCTCCAACATTCATGACCACCCCATACTAAAGAGTCTCCAAGGTACACTGAGTGCATTTGGAGGTCGACCTTCTAGTGTTCATAATTCAAATCTCATGGGGGCTATCTATGAAATGTCAAATGCTACAAGATATTCATGCCAAGGCTTACAATAAAATATCTCATTTCTAAGAGATCACATTCCATTTGGATTCAGCATAGCAATCTCTCTCAATGCCAAAACTTATAGTGTGCCTCAGTTCATTAGTGCATCACTGTGTAACTTTGGAATAGATGATCTTGCCAACAAATAGTCAGAGTCATTAGCTCTAGATAGGTGGGTGAACCCTAGTGATACCCTCATTCTAGCATGGAGAGCCCCCAACATTTTCAGCCACCCCATACTGAAGAGTCTCCAAGGTGTTGTAAGAGTGTTTGGAGGTTGATCTTCTGAGGGTCATAACTTGAAGCTCATCAGGGATACCAATGAAATATTTAATGGCGCAAGATGGTTATACTGAGGCCTACAATAACTTATCTCATTTTTGAGAGATCAAATTTTTGTTTGTATTTGGCACATTGTTCTTGCTCGATGCCAAAATTTATAATGTGCCTCAGTTCATAGGTGCATCACTATGTAACTTTGAAATAGATGATCTTGGAATCAAATAGTCAGTATCACTAGCTCTAGATAGGGAGGTTAACCCTAGTGACACCCTTTTTTGGCCACATAGAGCCTTCAATGTTCATAGCCACCCCATACCGATGAGTCTCCAAGGTGCTCTAAGTGCATTTCGAGGTTCATCTTCTAAGGATCATAACTTAGAGCTTGTGGGGGCTATTAGTGAAATGTTGAATGCTACAGGATGCCCATGTCAAGGTCTAAAATAGCCTATCATATTTAAGAGATCATATTTCCTTTAAATTTGGCACAATGATCTCGTTTGATGCCAAAACTTGTAGTGCACCTCAATTCATAGGTGCATTACTGCATAACTTTGAAATCATTGATCTTGATAACTAATAATTAGTGCCATTAGCTCTAAATGGGTGGGTGAACCCTAGTGACACCCTTCTTCTAGCCACAGAGAGCCTCCATTATTCGCGGCCACCCCGTACCAAAGAGTCTCCAAGGTGCTCTAAGTGTGTTTGGAGGCAAATCTTATGAGGATCGTAATTCAGAGTTTGTGGGGGCTATCAATGAAATTTTAAATACTATAGTACATTCATGTCAAGTCCTACAATAACCTATTTCATTTCTAAGAGATCACATTCCGTTTGGTTTTGGCATAGTTATCTCACTCGATGTCAAAACTTGCAGTGTGCTTTAATTGATAGCTGCATCACTGTATAACTTTGAAACCATTGGTCTTGGCATTGAATTATGAGCACCATTAGCTTTGGATGGGTAGGTGAATCCAAATGACAGCCTAGATCTATTTGTGAAGAGCCTCCATCATTCATGACCACTACATACTGAAGAGTTTCCAAGGTGCTCTAAGTGTGTTTGGAGGTTGATCCTCCTAGGGTCGTAACCTAGATCTCATGGAGGCTATTGGTGAAATTTTGAATGCTACAAGATAGTAATATCAAGGCCTATAGTAACCTATCTCATTTCTTGGAGATCACATTCTCTTTGGATTCAGCATAGCGATCTCACTTGATGCCATAATTTGCAGTGTGTCTTAGTTCATAGGTGCATCATGCATAACTTTGAAATCGTTGATCTTGGCATTGAATAATCAATTCCATTAGCTCCAAATGGGTGGGTGAGCCCTAGTGATACCCTTGTTTCATCCTTAGAGAGCCTCCAATGTTTAGGGCCACCCCATACTAAAGAGTCTCCATGGTGCTCTAAGTGCATTTTAAGGTTGATCTTTTGAGGGTTGTAACTCAGAGCTCGTGGGGGCTATCAGTGAAATGTCAAATGATATAGTACGATCATACCAATAGCTAAAATAACCTATCTCCTTTATGAGACATCACATTATATTAAGATTTTTCACAACGATCTTGTTTGATGCCAAAACTTGCAGTGTGCCTCAGTTCAATAGTGGATCACTGCGTAACTTTTAAACCACTAATCTTAGAATTGAATAGTTAGTGCCATTAGCTCCAAATGGGCAAGTAAACCCTAGTGACACCCTTTTTCTATTCATGGATAGCCTCCAATGTTCATGGCCACCTCATACCGAAGAGTCTCCAAGGTGCACTAAGTGCATTTGGAGGTCAACGTTCCAAGGGTCATAACTCAAAGCTCGTGGGAGCTATCAATGAAACATCAAATGATATAGAACAATCATGCTAAGGCCTACAATAACCTATCTCATTTCTAAGAGATCACATTCCATTTGGATTTTTCATAGCAATCTCTCTCGATGCCAAAACTTGCAGTGTGCCTTAGTTCATTGGTGCATCACTACATAACTTTGAAAGCAATGATCTTGGAATCAAATCATCAGCACCATTAACTCCAGATGGGTGAGTGAACCATAGTAACACTATTGTTCCTACCACAAAGATTATCCAATGTTTGTGGCCACCCTATACTAAAAGTATCCAAGGTAATCTAATTGTGTTTGGGTGGGTGAACCATAGTGACATATTAAGGGTGTCGATGTTTGAAAATGTTACCCGTTTCCAATTATCCCCATGAGAACCTGACATATCTAGGGGCAGCTAACTCCTATTTTAAACATATCATTTCAGACATAGGGCCAACTATAAGGCATGGCCCTTCTTCTTCTTCAAGCTCTGCAAAACCTAGGCGGGTGGACCTACAGATTCTTTATATGGTACCAGTTGTCAAAGCATACATTGAATCTATTAAGAAGCAGATGAAACCCTTATTTCTCCTAATGGTTTATGAAACAACATAGATTCTACAATAGCCAGGTGCAAACCGATATTATTCATAAACTGAGTGAGGGTTTAAAAATTTTATGTCCACTTCAACATGAAGGGAAAAAGATTGATTTATATTGAGAAAAGACAGCATGTTCAATGCCTTATCCATTAGGGCAATACTACACTCCAGAATTATGCATCCTTAAACATCAATCAACATATGGCATATGTTAATACATTCATGTTCAATCTATTCAACTTATGAATTCGACAACAATATCCAATATAACCCCATACTTTCTCACATCTTTCTTCGTTGAATCTGCAACCTTGTCTAAAACCACAAGCAACTATATGAATCCTTGAGTTAAAGGCCAGCAAACTTCAAACATACAACTGGGCAATTGCAAATAGGTTCAAGATCTTTGTTCTTGAACATATAACATTACAAACTCAACAAGAAAGGAGATAGAATTATATTGAAATTCAAAACCTTCTGCACACTGTATTTATCTCCTTGAAATAAGTACATTAGGAATGCATAAAAAAAGATACAAGATCACACTACTATATCAAAACTATCTATGAAATCCATATGTTGTTCATACAAGACATGCTAGGTATGTGGCTTTCACAGCCTGAGCAGAGCTCTAGGAACTAGAAAAATAGAAAACCAACCAACCTCCAAATTCTAGCCTTGGGATCTCACTTAAATACTGTGAGATGCAACAAGCTTCAGGCATAGAGAACTGACAAGTGTCCCTTACAAAAGATATCACAAGTTTCTAACGAAAGAAAAAATAAAAATGATTAATAGAACATCATGTAGATCAAATATTCTCCTGTAAGCTCCTTTTCTATTACCACTGTTTGCTGATTCGGCTCCACCATTGATTTGTTGTGTGTGCAATTGCTAAGACTGCCCTATCAATGACAAAATCAACTCTGAAAAATATGCAACAACCTAGGCCCGAGGGGTTTTTTCAAGATGACTACTGAATGAGAATCATCTTTACTTCCCACTCTTTACTGATCATGCCAGGCTTTAGAAATAACAGAATCATTACTTAGCATGCAGTACAGAAGCCAAAAAATAATGTGGTTATTAAAAATAACAAAATATAGGGATGCTTTAATCCCCAGCCATGTTTGCTTCCTTAACCAACTTCTTGCCAAAATTTTCCATCTACTGACACAAAAAGGGGGGACACGCACAAAAATTGAAGAAGACTATACTCAAGGGTATAAAATTTTCCTCACCCTCTTCCAAAACTATGCACAGGGTCTCAAATATTTCTGCTACCCTGGCATCAAACTAAGATGCTTTGAAAATTTGTTTAAAAGATGATGTTTTTGCTAAAAAGGTTGTTAGCTTACAAATTATATTCCTTTTTCTTCTTACCACCTTGGTGACTTGACTACGACACCTGATTACTAGCTTTCCTCTCTTAAAAAACCATATACAGGCATACAAAGCTAACCATTTTCCTTTTCTGAACCATCCTCTAAAAATAAATAAATCATTTTTCAAAGTATCAGTGTCCTAGACCCAACTACTCTTAACGAACAATCCTTCCGCTATCCATACCCTCAGACTTAGTGAAATCTTTAGAAACATCTTTTCAATAAATCACCAGGACTGAAAATTGCAAAGGCTTATGGTATACAAACTTACCTGAAGCCTTTTCTTTTATCTCTGTAACTTCTGTATTTTATCCTTGAGGCAACTACTTGACACTCGTGCCAAATTTATCTCAATCCTAGCAATAATTTTTTTGTTCAGAGATGACTCACGAACTTCTACTCGCACAAGTTGATATTGGGAAAATCTCACTTGTTACACCCTGTTCTTTACTTTCACACGCAAAGGCTTTCATGTCTCATTAATAAGCATAATGATACCACCTTCAATAGTAAAATATGCACCGTCGATCTTGAAAATCTTATAAGTTGAAAATGTGAGCATGATGGCTTCGAAATCCACTAGGCAAGCTGGTCCGAAATAACCCAATCATAATTAGCCATGTGTGCAATTTATCTTTTAGTGGGTGCTTCTTGCTTCTAAGAAATGCAAACATGCAAGAACCGCAGATCTGAATTGAATCAATGACCTGAGTCCACCCCACATGTTAGGCTTGCGCATTCTCGCACTTCTTATCTTGCAAGCATGTTGATATAGCGGGTCAGTGCCCTCTGTCAATCTAAAGAAGATCAACGGTTGATGAAGAAAATCTTGAATAACCATTGCACTGTTCCTTTATCACAAACCACGTGACACTTCAAAATGGCATGATTTGGTTAATTGTGATACAGGTCCACAATCCTTTTACCCGCATTATAAAATCATATGGAGATAAAACAATGCAAGCAAATGCTAGCCCTTGATGCTGGCTTAGATCAACGGTGATTCAGAATTTCAATAATAGGCAACCCATCACAATGATCCTGACCAATGAGAAAATACCTTTTATTGCACGTGTTCTGACAAACCTGACCGCGGCATTCAAAACTTCAGCGCCCATGACATTGTTACTTCCTCACATTTTGGTCCCACTATGCCATGCGTCATAAAGTGGCACACCCGCAATATTTATCTACCTCTCATCTTGAAAATGCGGGTATGCCTCATTCAACGATCTCACACAGATTGACAATGTTCATAAATTGTCCTCTTCGCTCGTACGAACATCTCCTTGTGTCTTCATAAGGGACAAATGTCACTCATGCACTTGCTCGCATTTTGAAAATGCGGGCCAGCACCCTCCGTCAATTTGAACAAGATCTTCAATCGTCGAGACTTGCATTGTAAGTTTGAAAAGAAACTTTTTGGATTTAAAAACGTGTAAACCCTGATTACCTTAAAATTAAAATAGATTTAATCAAAACATTATTTCAAGTTTGCCTAAGGTTTAAAGAGGCATGCCCTGAGCAAGAAAATGAGAAGGGGCTAAAGGATTTCAAAGGACATGGTGGATTTGTATAAAGTAATAGGTTCTTGACTGAATTCTGCATTTTAAAATGGGGTAGAAAGCAGATTTAGGATTTGTTCAAAATAAGACTTTGTCATATAACTCAAAATGAAATATTACCATCATGGAAGGCTTAGGCAAACTAAATGAAAAGTGTCAGAGACATTGAACACCTTAAGGATTTCAAATGGATAGCCGAGTGCACATTCAATTATGGGCATTCATAGAGCTTAACTTTCTCAAAATTTCAAATGAATGCTCAAAATGGGAGTGCAATTTTGAGCGCCAACAGTGGCTCTGTCTAGGGAAGCATGTCTCTTGTGGGCATGGTAAGATTCTAGATCTCTGGGGGAAGCAGACCACATACTTGAAACAACAAAACTTCTCTCAAACAGCTTATTGAAAGCATGGAAACAACTACTTCTACTATTTACAAATGGTGACCCCGAGCCACCGAACTTCAACAAAATTGTTTACCTCTGTCATAAACATGATTCTCATCTGAACTTTCATGAGGTAAACTAAAATTTCTTCTCCTATCCATTTCACCAATCATATTATCATTATATAACAGATCACTTGGCAAAACAAAATCATCACTCTTACTTTCATAATGCATATAAAAACTTACTTCGTCCTCAACCATTTTCTCATTACGAAAGTTCTTATCAACATGGTTAAACATATCAGACTGAAACTGAAAACTCTCTTTATTTAATGACTCATGCATGCTATCATTTTCAAATATGAAGGCTTCATATTCAACTTGGGGAAAAGGATCACACATACCTTCAAACTGTGTATCCCTTTGCATAACTGGATAGGAATCAAATGAACAATCTGACTGATACTCACATATGTCATCAATATCAACATCTAAAAATAATTTAGGATCTTCAAATGATTTTTTGAGATTAGCAAGTGGATTAGTCATCACAATAAAATATTCATCATAAAAATCATTGCAAGGTATAGGAAAATTTTCAATAACCGTCTCATCAAACACCTTGTTATCATAATTAGATGCAACATCATGATCATATTCACTTTCAAACTCGGAAAAACATTCTGATCTCTTATAGCAGTAGGATAACATATCCTCATTAAACTCATTCTCAACTAAATATGAATTGTCCATGTGTTCTTCAGAAAGAGGATTGATAACTCCATGCAAAGCACCTTTGTAGACATTAGGACAAATGATGTGTTGATCAACATCAAACTCCTCACCATGTAACGGATTAGTGAAAACTTTAAAACCATTTCTAACATCACTGTCATGGACACTTTTAGCATATGAAGCAAAAAAATTAGAATCATATGAAGACTCAACATCCACTCTGTCAACGAAGCATGTAGAATACAAATCAAAGTTACTTTCATTGTCTCCATATAGGTGATTCAAATGTCTTGCAAGAAAATCATCGTTTATCTTACCAATAGGTGTTGATGCATTAATCTCAGGATCAATCACATACTGATCATCACTATATGCATCTTCAAGACATTTTTCTACACAATTAGGTAATATGTCCTTATATATAACCTCTTTGTCTTCATATTTTGTAGACACATTTTCTTCATAACTTTTAATCTCAAACTGATTTACACAATTTTGAAATGGAAACTCACTTTTCAAATTTAGAAATAGTACTCATACCCTTACTAGCAAGAGAACACTCACTTATGTCATTGCTCTCTTCTTCCCAATCAGCATCTGATTCACATGAAGACGCATATGTACTATCACAATCCTCTTCCTGACCTGAGCAAAAAGTCTCGTCATTGTCTTCACATGATTCATCTTCACAATATGTTGGATCAGCAATTTCATCTTTATCACTTGATGCATCACTTCCAGGTTCATCATCCTCACACTGAGATAAATACCTTTCCTCTTCCTGATTTGTTATGTTTTCAATACAATGTGAATCATCAATAGGAAAATGAATGACTAGATTTATATCTTGCCTGGATAACTCATCAAATGAATCAATTCTATCATTCACTATTGTAATACCATAAACATGTGCATTCAATTCAGCACGAATGGAATCATTTCTTCTTTGCAAAAAAAGAGATTTCATGCTCACATGTTTTTATTTTTGAATCTTCAACAAAACTATTTACAACAATAGGAGCGCTTATTTGCTGATCTGAAATTAAACATTCTATATGACATTTATTTGTTCTTTGCACCTCATCTTGCCGAAAAACATTTCTAGAGAAGTGACTCCGAGTAAAGCCATATTTTATGTTATTCTCAATCTCTATTGCTATCATGAATGCCTGATACAAAGTTCTAGGTTCCTTATCTCTCAACACATAGTTCATCTTTTTATCAAATGCACCGAGATAAACCACTAAACACATTTGATCATCTAGCTTGTAAATTTCAAGAATTTCATTTAAAATCTTTGCAAATCTGATATTAAATTCAGGAGCTAACTCACCATTCCTGATTTGAATTTTCAAAAACTTATCAAAATAGTCAGAGATGCTTACTCTTTCCCCAAACTGCATCATGAAGGCTGACACTAATTCATCACAGGATGAAACTGAACATGCTAGTAAGAATGAAAACCAGTCCCTAGCATCATCTTCTAAATTTTGAACAAACAATTTCATCTGAATGTCTTCATGAACAATTTCAAAATCACCGACCAAGTCACTAAACAACTGAACATGATGACTGGCTAAAATTTCATGGTTTCCACTAAACTTAGGTAAATACTTTCTGAGATCATAAGGCATAATATTTGGAAAACCATGAATACCATTAAAATTCAATGGCATATACCTCCTGGTAGAGATGGATCTAGGAATTTCACTAACAGGCTGCATACTAGATGAGATGAAACTCGACATTCTTCAACTCAAGACTCATTCATCATTAAATACTTTCAGAATTCATCATTTGTAGCAGATCTTCACAACCCTCTACCAAAAATACACTTCACAACTATAAAACAACAATTGAAACCAAATCCAGTGAAATGTACAAAACATAAAACTATTCTCCTCTTCTTTAGTGCTCAAACTTTGCTTGATGGAGAATACATATGTAGAACTAACTTTTATGGGAAAGAAAATTGCATGAAAGTATAAAATACCTCAAGTGTTGCTGTATGAAACCACTGATCTGCTAATTAGCCTGGTGCTAACATGAATTCCTCACACCACTGATCATAACCTTACAGAGTCGCCATCTCATTGAAGAGAGAAATGAAATCATAGCTGTGATTCGCATTTATCATTTCAAAAACTTTTAACAGCAAATCAAACAACACTTTGAAACTTACTAGTCAAAAACTTATAATAGGTCTCTCTTCTTGCTTGCAAATTCATCTAACTTTCAGATCTGCTTGATTCCACTTAAAACTCTCGAAAACAATTTATACATCACTGATTTACAATGATTCAGAGATCCTTTAGATAGAGTCGCCACTCACATATGTGAAAAATATTTTAAACATGATTCATAACACTACAGATCTGAACTAAAAATTCAACTTGAAAACTTTGCAAAACTTTTAAAAACATTTAAAAGAGAGAAAACATCTTTCACCAATTCTGACTCTGAATTACAGCAGTATTCTGAAAACAACAACCGGTTGACATGATTGAAGATGAACACTCTTAGCAACACAATTTTTATTCAACCTTGAAAAATACTGCTATAAGTGGATAAAAACCTACTGGGGTGCATGATTTGGAGTAAGAAAATTGGAAAGAACATCAGAGAACTTACTGCTGAAACTTTTTAATGCACTTCTCCTGCTATATTGAATCTCTTCTTTTCAAATTTTCAAGGTTTGTCTTAAATCTGATTCAATACAGTCCCCAGCAGAGTCACCATTTTGTTGTTTTTTGAAAATGTTACCCATTTCCAATTATCCCCATGAGAACCTGACATATCTAGGGGCAGCTAACTCCCATTTTAAACATATCATTTCAGACACAGGGCCAACTATAAGGCATGGCCCTTCTTCTTCTTCAAGCTCTGCAAAACCTAGGCGGGTGGACCTATAGATTCTTTATATGGTACCAGTTGTCAAAGCATACACTGAATCTATTAAGAAGCAGATGAAACCCTTATTTCTCCTAATGGTTTATGAAACAACATAGATTCTACAATAGCCAGGTGCAAACTGATATTATTCATAAACTGAGTGAGGGTTTAAAACTTTTATGTCCACTTCAACATGAAGGGAAAAAGATTGATTTATATTGAGAAAAGACAGCATGTTCAATATTCAGCAAAAACTTTAATGATCCTATGAACAACCAGTGCCTTATCCATTACGGAAATCCTACACTCCAGAATTATGCATCCTTGAACATCAATCAACATATGGCATATTTTAATACATTCATGTTCAATCTGTTCACCTTATGAATTAGACAACAATATTCAATATAACCCCATACTTTCTCACATCCTTCTTAGTTGAATCTGCAACCTTGTCTGAAACCACAAGCAATTATATGACTCCTTGAGTTAAAGGCCAGCAAACTTCAAACATACAACCAGGCAATTGCAAATAGGTTCAAGATCTTTGTTCTTGAACATATAACATTACAAACTCAACAAGAAAGGAGATAGAATTATATTGAAATTCAAAACCTTCTGCACATTGTATTTATCTCCTTGAAATAAGTACATTAGGAATGCATAAAACAAGATACAAGATCACACTACTATATCAAAACTATCTATGAAATCCATATGCTTTTCATACAAGACATGCTAGGTATGTGGCTTCCACAGCCTGAGCAGAGCTCTAGGAACTAGAAAAATAAAAAACTGACCAACCTCCAAATTCTAGCCTTGGGATCTCACTTAAATACTATGAGATGCAACAAGCTTCAGGCATAGAGAACTGACAAGTGTCCCTTACAAAAGATATCACGAGTTTGTAATGGAAGAAAAAAGAAAAATGATTAACAGAATATCATGTAGATCAAATATTCTCCTGTAAGCTCCTTTTCTGTTACCACTATTTGCTGATTCAGCTCCACCACTGATTTGTTGCATGCACAATTGCTAAGATCGCCCTATCAACAAAAAAATCAACTCTAAAAAATATGCACCAACCTAGGCCCGTGGGTTTTGTCAAGATGACTACTGAATGAGAATCATCTTTACTTCCCACTCTTTACTGATCATGCCAGGCTTCAAAAATAACAGAATCATTACTTAGCATGCAGTACAGAAGCCAAAAAATAATGTGGTTATTAAAAATAACAAAATATAGGGATGCTCTAATCCCCAGCCACGTCTGCTTCCTTAACCAACTTCTTGCCAAAATTTGCCATCTACTGACACAAAAAGAGGGGACACGCACAAAAAGTGAAGAAGACTATACTCAAGGGTATAAAATTTTCCTTACCCTCTTCCAAAACTATGCACAGGGTCTCAAATATTTCTGCTACCCTGGCATCAAACTAAGATGCTTTGAAAATTTGTTTAAAAGATGATGTTTCTGCTGAAAAGGTTGTTAGCTTAGAAAGTATATTCCTTGTTCTTCTTACCACCTTGGTGACTTGACTATGACACCTGATTACTAGCTTTCCTCTCTCAAAAAACCATACACAGGCATACAAAGCTAACCATTTTCCTTTTCTGAACCATCCTCTAAAAATAAATAAATCATTTTTCAAAGTATCAGTGTCCCAGAACCAACTACTCTTAACGAACAATCCTTCCGCTATCCATACCCTTAGACTTAGTGAAATCTTTAGAAACATCTTTTGAATAAATCACCAGGACTGAAAAATGCAAAGGCTTATGGTATACAAACTTACCTGAAGCCTTTTCTTTTATCTCTATAACTTTTTCATTTTATCCTTGAGCCAACTACTTGACACTTGTGCCAAATTTATCTCAATCCCAGCAGTAATTTTTTTGTTCAGAGATGACTCAAGAATTTCTACTCGCACAAGTTGATATTGGGAAAATCTCACTTGTTACACCCTGTTCTTTATTTTCACACACGAAGGCTTTCATGTCTCATTAATATGCATAATGATACCACCTTCGATAGTAAAATATGCACCATCGATCTTGAAAATCTTATAAGTTGAAAATGTGAGCATGACAGGTTTGAAATCCACTAGGCAAGCTAGTCCAAAATAACCCAATCATAATTAGCCATGTGTGCAATTTATCTTTTAGTGGGCACTTCTTGCTTCCAAGAAATGCAAACGCACAAGAACCGTAGATCTGAATTGAATCAACGACCTGAGTCTGCCCCACATGTCAGGCTTGCGCATTCCCGCACTTCTTATCTTGCGAGCATGTTGTTATAGCGAGCCAGCGCCCTCCGTCAATCTACAGAAGATCAACGGTTGATGAAGAAAATCCTGAATAACCATTGCACTATTCATTTATCAAAAAACACGTGACACTTCAAAATGACATGATTTGGTTAATTGCGATATGGGTCCACAATCCTTTTACCCGCATCATAAAATCATACGGAGATAAAACAATGCGGGAAAATGCTAGCCCTTGATGCTGGCTTAGATTGATGGTGATTCAAAATTTCAATAATAGGCGGCCCATCACAATGATCCTAACCAATGAGAAAATACCTTTTATTGCACGTGTTCTGACAAACCTGATTACGGCATTCAAAACTTTGTCGCCCATGACATCATTACTTCCTTGCATTTTGGTCCCACTGTGCCATGCGTCACAAAGTGGTACGCTCGCAATATTTATCTATCTCTCATCTTGAAAATGCGGGTATCCTCATTCGTCAATCTCACACAAATCGACGATGTTCTTAAATTTTCCTCTTCACTCGTACGAACATCTCCTTGTGTCTTCGTAAGGGAAAAATGTCACTCATGTGCTTGCCCACATTTTGTAACTTCCTCGCATTTTGAAAATGTGGGCCAGTGCCCTCCGTCGATCTGAACAAGATCTTCAATCGCCGAGACTTGCATTGTAAGTTTGAAAAGCAACTTTTTGGATTTAAAAACATGTAAACCCTGATTACCTTAAACTTAAAACAGATTTAATCAAAACATTATTTCAAGTTTGCTTAAGGTTTAAAGAGGCATGCCTTGAGCAAGAAAATGAGAAGGGGCTAAAGGATTTCAAAGGACATGGTGGATTTGTATAAAGTAATAGGTTCTTGACTAAATTCTGCATTTTAAAATGGGGTAGAAAGAAAATTTAGGATTTGTTCAAAATAAGACTTTGTCATATAACTCAGAATGATAGATTACCATCATGGAAGGCTTAGGAAAACTGAATGAAAGGTGTCAGAGACATTGAACACCTTAAGGATCTCAAATGGACAGCCGAGTGCACATTCAATTATGGGCATTCATAAAGCTTAACTTTCTCAAAATTTCAAATGAATGCTCAAAATGGGAATGCAATTTTGAGCTCCAACAAAGGGATTGCAGAGATCATTTTAGATTAAACATATATAATATAATTTCAAATTAAACATTCCATCAAAATTTTATAATAAAGGTTGTTAAATGTTCTTCACAAATTATTGCATTTGAATCAAATATAACAAACATGATCAAAATGAATGATATTCCATAAACATGAACAATACACATGATCCATGATAAATTGAACAATACTATACTAAATTAATATGTATATAATTTTGTATATAAATGACAAAAATATATATCAAAATGCATAGATCACATAGATCCATATTTAAAATGTAGTTGATCATTCCATCAAAATGTGTATGATATCAATGTTTTTATGTGGCATATGCCATCTCAAAATGTGTCATGACACATCCTATGACAACTATACTATCATATGTTGCTGGTGGATGATCAAAATGTAGCCTTTTTGTTGCACTATGTGGATCGGATGCCTCCTACATAAACAAAAAAGGAAAACCCAAAGTTAGACTACTAAATTTATATGATGTTATATATCTAACATTGAATTACTCAAATGTATAATCATCTTTTCTTTAATGAATATTTACAATATTAAAATTTCATCATAAATACCTCTCTTGTAGACCTCTATTTTTCAGATGGATCTACAACTTAAACTATAAAATTATAATTGATACAATACTAAATTTATAAAAATATAATCAAGAATTCAAACTACAACTTACCACTATTGACTCCTCCTCTGGATATATTGTCTACGTGAGCAAACATACAAAACTTTGACGTCCAGCCTCTTGTGCACTCAGTGTTTCCTATGAGATACAAAAGCCTAGTTGGTAGTATCATAGAAATCATTTTTGAATTTGTTTATGAAAATAAGGAAAGTAACAAATAAATGATACTTATACATATGATGGGGCTCTCTCTACAAATGGAAATGTCAGAGGGTCTGCAATGTTGAATCTTCCTGGACTTGTCACCAGTAGCCTCCTATATAATAAAGAATGTAATTAAATTTCATTACAATAAAAATTTTACAAGAATGCATCAATATTTAATCACTTTAAAAGCACCTAATTACCTTTCCCTTGTCAATGGGTTGTGCCTCACCCCCCACACTCTAACCCCACTAACAGATGATAAAAGAAAAATTAGAAACCATAGATGCTCCAATATCAAATAGAACAACAATAAGAACACAACATAATGTACCATAGACATCTCAAGGCCAAATGAAATAGTCAAGAGTGTGACATCATCAACCTATCTCAGCTCCTCCTTAGTCATCAACTAAACATGAATGAAGATCACATACATTTATAAGTCAGTATTGGTTAAAATTACTCTATTATAAAGATTAAATTTAAATCGCATATGTCGTAACAAAAAAATGTATACATGTATCGACACAGTAGGATCTCATGCCTTGGCATGCCCCTCCTCTCTCACATTAGGGTGTTTAGTTTTTGTACGTGTGTCTGGTGTATGTTCCTCCTCAAATACAAATTGATGCTCAAAAAGATCACCTATGGGACCCAATCAAATATTCTTGCACGTTATGCAAGTATGAGGCACACAAAGATGTGATGAGCTCACCGATGATGAACTCGCACCAGCATCATCAACACATGGAGGTATCACTAATCTAGCCTGGGATATCAATAGGCTACTCAATCTATGGATTGGCTCTAATAGTCTAAGAGATAGCCTCTGCAATAATATTAGGATGTTGCACTAGAGGAGGGGGATACATCAGTATGGGGGGAAAACTATTAGCTTTCTTCCATTGGACAAAAGGTCTATCCTAAGGAGCTCCTCCTCCTACACCCATCAGGGATAACTTTAAGGAACTCCCTCCCAAAATTTATAAAATTGTGGCGAATCACATGTCATTTGGGTGAAAAAGAATTAATAGTGTTGGAGAATTATGCGTCAATCGATGGATATTTGGTGGCAAATTTTTTAAAAGTTTAGACAATTTTTATAAAATAATCACGATTATAATTTTTGTTTTTAATAAAATTATTAATACTGATAGCAAATTATGTTTTGAAATATGGATATTATTTGGAAAATATTTTAATAACCAATACCTTTTTTATAAAAAATGGCAAAATTATTTTCCAAATAATTGAATTAATTTATTTGTTATGGTGAATGGTTTCCAGAAAGTTATGTTAAATGTATTATTTGAGAACTCAGATTGTCTGATGATCCAAGATCAATGGCTAAGGTTTAATTTCAAAAAAAATTTCTTGAAGGAAGAAGAATAGTCAAGGTAGTCACCAGAATGTTCACATGTATCAAGGTAAGTTGTCTATGAAGTACAGTGTACCCGAAAAGAATTAAATTCCATGTCAATGATAGTGACATTCTCTTGCTAGTACAGCCACTAACCACACAAATTGTGATGTGCTAGACTAGCGAAATTGTCTGCAGAGTCTAGTATACCTAGAAAGAATTAAATGCTACCACTAACCACACACCACTTCCCAAATTGTACAGCCAATTTTTGAAAGTTTTTTATCGACAGTTACCAATACCATTGCAGTTTAATTTATTTAAAAAATTAAATTTAAATTTTTAATTGAACCAATTTTTAATATAGATTTTGAAAAACTCATGAAATTAATGAAGTACAAATACTCCCATCAAAACATTGATGAAGTACTTTTAAATTGTTATCAACAAATAAACTTTACTTTTACATATTTAAATATTTTATATTGATAGAACATATCAGTTTTAAAAGGATATTATAAAATAAAATTTATTGATCTCTTAAATTAAAAACATGTTCTATTTATAACCTCCCAACACTAAATTACTTAGTGTGAGGCTTGAAATTTGACAATCACCCCTAATTCTGAGATAAATTTTGTATTAAGTTTAACTAGTTAAATGCCTTTAATATATTTTTAATAGTATGCACATTTTGATATGGGTTTATAGTGTATAACTGCATGAAAGGAAAAGTAAAAATATATTTTTAATAATAAAGGAAACATTTTAGCAAGTATTGCATATTTATTTGGTTCTCTAACTAATTTAAAATTAGAAATATTCAATTAGGTAAAAAACAAAAACAAAAATTTATAGTAAAGATATAAAATACTATCATTAAAATTTAGTCAAATGACTTTTACTTCTGTTAGTACTCGATATGGTCACAATTTAAAAGCTTCAAGTTTAGAGTTGTTGAACCACTTCGAACTGAAGTTCAAAGTAGTCCAAAATAGTTCGATGGTTCAAAGGTCCAAGTTGGTTTGTTGGTTCAACATGCAGACTTAGATGAGGCTTAAGGTTGTCAAGTTCAATGATTCAGAGCAAAGGTATAAGGATCATTTAATCCAAGTTTAGAGGACAATGATGAGTTATGGATCTTTGGAAAAGAGAGGTGGATCAACATATGCATGCACGCTGTTAGTTTGAAGTTTGGCACTTAAAGAGTCATCATCACGCAATGGTTTGGAGCCGTTCCAATGAGACATGACTTGTTGCTCCGGAAAGGATGCTACTTCTCCCAGCCAGTAAATGGATTTGCATGATTCCTTTCCTTTCTTCTAGTTCTCATGGTAGTTTCTCTTCCTACCTTTGTATATATATTGTAAATAAGTTTTTCTTGTGCGTAGTGTAGTTTGGAATAATGTGCAAGCTTCAGGCTTGCTAGTTGTTTTGGTTTGTTGTTGGTTTTGGTTTGTTGGTGTTGCCCTGCTCCCCTCCACCCTCTCTGCAAGCAACTCTCAGTCTTCTTCTATTGCTGACTCTATTTTCCCAATGGATAAGGCACTATTCTTTTCCCAAAGATTGTTGGAGTTCTCTGATTTTGCATCAAAATCAGTCCCGTAGTCAAAGCCCCTATTAGTACCCAATATGGTCACAATTTCAAAGCTTCAAGTTTAGAGTTGTTGAACCACTTCGAACTGAAGTTCAAAGTAGTCCAAAATAGTTCGATGGTTCAGAGGTCCAAGTTGGTTTGTTGGTTCAACATGTAGACTCAAATCAGGCTTAAGGTTGTCAAGTTCAATGATTCAGAGCAAAGGTATAAGGATCATTTGATCCAAGTTCAGAGGACTTCACAAGAAGTTCCACAGTTTCCAAATTCAATTTCAAATGTTGAACCTCTTCGAACCACTTCGAACTGAAGTTCAAAGTAGTTCAAAGTAGTTTAGAATAGTTTAATGGTTCAAATAACCCATCCTGCAGGTTCAATATAAATGAAGTTCAGACTCTGGGTTTCAAAATGCAGATTCGTTCATTAAAAAAAGTTCAAAGCCAGTACCAGTCCATGATTCAGAGTCAGTGCAGAAGTTCAAAGGTTGTAATTTGAAGATGCACCTTGATCAAATAACAAAATACCACTATGGAAAATCTTTGAAATTTCTTAATTCTAAAGTTCAACATTCAAGCTCAAAGATCAATTTCAACCCAAAGGGGGTACTTTCTTCTCATTTTCAAGTTAGATTGATCCAATCCCAAAAGATGAAGCCAAGAAGGAGTTATGTGGATGAAGATGGGATGAACTTGGGTATATAAAATGTGGAAGCCCGTGGCTGTAAGCTAGGAACTTTGCAGTTACTTTTGGCCTTTTCAGTGCTCTTCTCAAAGGTAGTTGGCTTACACAATTTGTCAAGGAATTGAAATTAATTTGTATCTACTAATACATGAAGGATCAACTAAGGTGGTCAAGTTATGTTGGTCTATTGCTCTCCAAGTCTGCGAGCACCGTAGGGAACCTGATGGGTTGATTATGTGCTATTTATCATTTGATCCAACTACTTACTTTGGATTACACAATGTGGTGATGAGCCTGGAATAAGCCTTTGTGCTTTCATGACCATTTGAGCACCAGTTAAATAGGAAGAGGTTGCGGTGAAAAGAAAAGAATTGAGTTTCAAATATGCAAGTTGGCAGACAAGATTATATTGACTCGAGATCAGCACGGAAATTGTTTGGACTATTATGATGCCTCTATAGAACCCATCATCACCCTAGAGAATTTATGCTACCATCTTGTTCAGGAGTAACAAGAGTTATTGCAGCAAAATAATGCCATTAACAAGGAGGCATGTTCAAAATGGTGTCCAATGATCAGTAGGGAATTTCAATTCAACAAGTCAAATTTTTTGACAGTCATATAGACCCTCAAACAGAGATCTGTAACTTTTGACTCGGGCATTATTTTCAAAATCGCCTTGGTAAGAATGTGGAGAACTAGGATTCAGAAACACATCCAAAATTTAGCAAGATCCAACAGTGGAATAATTAGTTATGCACCCCATAATCAGGCTTATTTTTACTGTCAGAATCATTTCCAATCCGCTCAGCATCATGAATATCTTATTTAAAATTAGATCATTCAAATGACAGGTGGCATATGCAAACTCTCTCACATAATGCAGATATATGACAGGTGTCTAAAATTAAAGTTTGGAAAGGAACAAATAAAATTATAATGTTTCATTAAACATTATAATTATCTAGATATATAAAAAATTTTGGGTTATAAACATATCTCTCGTATAATCTTTTCAAGACAAAATGTGAAAGATTATGTTTTATATTATAAATTTAATGACATATGTCATTAAGAGTTAATATTCAAATAAGAATTAGTGGGAGATATTGCAAAGGAAGACGGAAATGAAAGGTTTTTCAAGAATCAATTGCAAAAACTAAACAGTCACAAACATCAGAAAAGATAAATAGATTCCAGCAAATGTAAATGGGGTTCCACTTCTTTTCTGTGGGGGAGACTTTGGTGCTGCAGTACAGGAGAGTTTGGGCTAAGAATTCTACTTTTTCCTTACACGAGATTTTATGCTGCTGCAAAGGGGAGGGTAGAATGGTTAGATTTTTAGATAGGCAGATATTGTAATGACGGTAATTGGTAGATATGATATGGGTGTTTTAGTTTTTGCATGACTTTGTGCATATAGAGATTTGATGTCTATAAATGTATCTTCTTGAATATGGCTTAAAAACCTTGTGTTCAGGCATGTTAAGTCAGTATTACTTTGTGAATCCTGATTTATCAGTTCTAGATATCTGGTTACTGTCTTTACTAAAAATTAGTGTTATTATTCATTTCTACAGATTAGTTAAAGCATCTCTTTGTTGCTAGAAATAATCTATACCTCACAATCTAAGAATCTGTGAGAGATCCTTTTGTACTTTCGAGTAAAAGTGCAGGATATTTAAATTCATTAAAAATTTCACATGGGGAGCTATACCCAATAAAATTCAGAGGAAGGTTATTAATCTAATAATAACCTATCCAACTGTTGGTGCTAGTTTGTCCTCTCACTTGGGCATTCAGGGTCGGATTTGCACGCATTTCCTCGAAGGACAATCTGTTCACTAATAACTTCCTAAAAATAATTAAAATGATTATTTGTTAATCTAACTAGGATTCAAATGTGTTATATGATTAAAAAAATCATTTACAATTTTTTACAGATTTTATAATTCGCAAGTGTAACTTGAGAGCATTATATTTTTTTATTTAAATTGACAATTTATAAATTGAACTTATATTTCTAATTACTAATTAAATTAAAACTATAACGACAAATACATGCACTTGTTATTATTACCAATACAAAATGAACAAAGCTCAGATGATTGAAATGATAAACATTAATTACATGTAGATTATAGACAAAAATTAAAAATTAAAAATGAACAAAGCTCAGGTTATTTAAATGATAAACATTAATTACATATAAAATATTAATTACATGATTCAGACTACTGTCCGATGATAACATATCAATAGTTGAAGGTTTATTTCGGGACCAAATGTCTGGAATGAAGCCTTGACCTTGTTCAAGTCTTCGAAATGGTGACACATTTCTATCCAGTGTGTATCACTTAAGTTACAGGAGATAGTATATTGATGATGGATCATGTAGTGTGATCTGAAATGTCGATGGTAAATAAACACACACAATCGAATTTAGAAAATTTAGTACTTTAGTATATTGATCTCTTGTCACTATTAATTAATTACAATTTACAATTGGCCTTTTCCATCGGCTAAGCAGCTTCACACACATTACAGGACATGCCATAGTCCACTAGCAGTAGTAATATTATTCTTAATTAC
This sequence comes from Cupressus sempervirens, assembly GCA_028749045.1. Classification (NCBI taxonomy): domain Eukaryota; kingdom Viridiplantae; phylum Streptophyta; class Pinopsida; order Cupressales; family Cupressaceae; genus Cupressus; species Cupressus sempervirens. The sequence continues at coordinate 461,723,707 of CM053789.1, forward strand.
AATTGGCCTTTTCCATCGGTTAAGCAGCTTCACACACATTACAAGAAAATGGATGGTGTTAGTGTTTAATTACAATTGGCCTTTTTGGCACATACTTGCAATTATGTTCAAGATTTGAGAATATTTGCTAATTTAATGTAATTGAATTGGCACTTGGATTGGAAAAAAAAAAAAAAAAATCCCTGGCACCCTGCCCACCAAGCTTATTTATAGATGATTGAGCTACTTCTTTCATCATTGCTCATCTCATTTTTGGTAGTTGATAGGTTTGGTTTGTTTAGTGTTAGTTTTCTTAGCAGTTTGAACTTTGCAATAAAGATGGACAACCCTATTTGCCTGAGATGCACTTTGGAAGAGGAGCAGAAGGCCTTTCTAGGTCGCGTTCCTAAGGAAAACCTCTTGTCAATTTGCAATGAGGTTTTTCCATGCTCTGGTGTGAAGTTTGTTATTGCTACTGTCAAAATGGTTCTGGGGCGTGAGTTTTTGAAGAATGAGAATCAGTATTGTGTCAACAGTGACATTACATCATAATTTCTAGCCTCCCTGCTTGACCTCGAAGAAGCAAGGGCTGAAATTGTGGTGCTCCTGAGGAAGATTTTTAAAGTAGTATATTTGGGCGATGACATTGAAATTGTCGCTCATGTAGTTTTAGGAGTGGGGATCCCTTGAGCGGGTGAAGTCCACAAGCTTCTGGAACCTGGCCAGAATGTGGTCTTGCAACCATTTTTACTGGGCTTGACTGCTGGGCAGTTGCAACACCATAGGAAATGCGCACGAATTGGGTTGAATTTTCTTTGAAAATGGTTTTTCCTGGATGAAGTGGAAGATGGCAACCACTGGCTACAAGAATTTACAACCATGGTCAATTCTGGTGGTTTCTAAATTCTATGACAAATAGTACAGTAGTACTAGAGTCTAGGGTTTTCCCCTGATTTTGTAAATTTGTAAATTTCAAGAAATATCAATGAAATTTTTGGAGTTTCAGTTCCATATAAAATTGTATTTCATTGTTTTAAATTCGTATACTTACTTATGCAACATTACAATATTTTGCATTTTTGAATTTCCTATTGAATTGTTTATAAAAGCCTATGTGAATATAAAATATTATTTATAATGATAATCACTAATACATTTCCCCTAGAAACAAGGTTGCAGAGCAATGTAGTTCCTCCCTTAGACTTTACCTAATAGCAAGATATGTTATTATTAAAAAATTATGTGAAACTTCATTGGTTCATGATGAAAAAGGCAATGAAAAAGTTCAATTTTCTTCATTAAAAATACAAAAAAAAAAATCAACACCTCTATTTGTAAAATGTTATTCAAATATAGATATTTCAATCAAATATAGATATTTTAACTCTTTTAAATTGTCAATTTTCAAAAATTATTTTTTATATAGTTTAATTTCATATTTATTTTTATTTTTATTTGTATATAAGTTTAAATTAGAATTTAATTATTTTTATTTTTACATATCTAAATCAATGCTTTTAATAAATTTTCTTTTATTTTTTATTTATATATATAAATAATAATTTTATTAGATTATACATTTATTTAACATATATAATTTTTACTATATTGATATTTTTAATTTATACTTTAAAATACATAATATTAATTTTGTATCAATTTTAATAAAGTTCAAATTATTTAGCTTTGTATATTATCAACTTTATTTATTATAAGTGTGTTTGTTTTTTTTAAAGCATAAATGTTATTTTAAAATTAATTTATGTTTTTTTTTTATGCATTATATTTAACCTTAAGAATATTGTCCAGCTTCTGCAATTGAATAAAATTATCACTTGAACAAGATATATAAAACAATTTAATAATTAAAATTAATCAATTTAACTCTTTTTTTAAAAAATTATACAATTTTATCTATATCTCATGTATAATTAGTTGATAAATGTCTCTAGTATGATAAATGTTCTTTAGGATATCATCTAATTTTAATTTAGCATGATACTATTGTTTATTTATATATTCTTTTACTATTTTAATTAATATACATCATTGCAGTTATATAATTTAATAATATACTAACTACACTCGTAATTTAATGGGAGTGGGACCCACGACCCATAGGGCCACCACACCATTCACCGGTGCCGTTGGATGTTTATAGATCAATGATCGAAGTTGAGTTTCGGGATGAAAGGAAAAAGAAACCCTGTCATTTTAAAATGCGTCCCGAAATCATGACACGTGTCACTATTCAGTTAACACATTGACATAATCACATTCCACTTGCAGTTAATAGTGATGTTATGAATGACATTAATACATTATGACGGGTTAGGTAACACTAGTGGTCCACGATTCCACCCACATTTAAACTGAAAGTGTACTGTGTGACAAGTGTGACGACTATAGACTATAGAGTACAAATTGTACAATTTTAGCACGTTAAGTTTCATTAATTTTGCAGTTATACGTTGTCTGCAGATTTAGAAATTAGAAAAGAGTTACAAATTACAATTTACAATGTTACGGATTCTTAATTTCAAGGTTGAGGATTGTGGTCTGAGGAAAGCAACAAACTACAGTCTCTCAGCTCTCTGCAAAAATCAAAACTAAGGGCAACGTGAACGTGAATGGGTAAGTGTAACTACTAAAATCCTAAAAATTTATGTGCTGCATTTTAAATTTTACAACTTTACTGTTTATATTATATAAAAAAATTTAGTCTATAAGGTTTTAATTTTGAACCACCCCTGTAGGCTTGTAGCTGTGTTTAAATATTTACCACGATGGGCGAAACAAAAACCAAGAATAACATGGGAAAAATAACAGAATTCCACAATATGCTTAAAACACCAAGTTTCAGTGATTTATTCCATGATATACATGATCATGTTATTCATGGAAATAAGGGTATAATGGAGATAAGATTTGCACTTGAAAACAAGTGGAACGATCCAAATAAGGCTTCAAAACTTTGTTCATTTAACCCTCGTGTAAATGCAACTGCAAGTAAAATTGCAACGTGGGTAGCTGGGTCGGCACACATGGCGTTACCTCAAGTATTCCCTTGCCCAAAAATTGTTATGCTTTGCACCAAAAATTATGATGAAAATAGAAAATCAATTGTGAATAAAATTACTCTGGAGGAAATTTTGTCTATAACTGAGAGTGAATTTGCTAGTCTGTTTAACCTAGGGTTTCAACAACAACGGTCAAACATACATATTGACTTGGGAAAGCTAGCAGATGATTATGAAAAATTAGATGCAGAACAGAGAGATTCTTATATCAGAGGAATAACAATTGGTTGTAGGCTGAGTCCAAATCACATGCCTCCTTATGATTTTGAATTTTTTGTGCCATGGGCACAGGACAGTATTTCCTTGCTAGCATTTTGTTTGGGATTGGATAGTAACAAACAAGTGGATGCCAGCATTCTTGAAATGCTTTATCATATTCATTTTAAAAAAGAACTAGTAAGATATCATTATATTGAGCACATTTTTCGTTGCATGCAAGATCAATTACTAATTATTCAAAGAGGTTCAGAGAAGACATTTAGATTGACAACCTACTTGTGCTATCTTGTCCTAGCAAAGCATCGTGCATTATTTGAGGCAAATAAGCTTTGCAGTCAGACTCAAGGCCAAAATCCAATATATGAGTGGACACCTCAAATAAGGATGATTGATAATAGAAGGAACTACAACAATTTTGTAGACCTCTTTTTGGCACCAATGAACCATAAAATTACAGGCACTCCAATGCCTAGATTTCTTGTTACTTGTAGAAATTGCATTCAACTCAGAAGTGAACTACAATTGGCTGACTAGTACCTAATGGAAGAGAGCACTGTGTTAAGGTTTTATGGTTCATGGGTAGAACCCTACAAACTTCCAATACATGTAACAGAGAGGGTATTTGCACTGGAATGTGTACGACAAATGGAGAGCACAGATGTACTCTTTCATGGTTAGCAAAAGAAAATGATATTTCCCTCCTTGACATTCTCCTTTGGAGGGTTCGCATTTGAGAGAAGAGGATTCAAAGTGGCAGAAGCCTTTCTTTCATTTTTTTGATTTGATGTTGACAGTCACTGGCAGTATGATCCACTAAACATAATTGGAGCAAGGCTTAAGGGCATTGGGACTTCTGCAAGCAAATATCAACATGAAAGTATGCCTTTGATTGAAAAATTACAAAACATGGACTCCTGGGAGGAGGTCAAAAAATAGATGGAGAAATATGCTACTAAAAATAATATGTCAATACAAGAATTGTCATCACAAATAATGGCATTGCACAAACAGAAAGGAAAAGTGCAGGGCATGACATCATTCAATTTCTACAAGAAAGCTGATAAACCATCTACAAAACCTATTCCAAAAGAGCTAATGAATGATTGCATAGATGTTGGATGGAGTCAAAGAAAAATTTCTCAATTTTGGGAAATGAGGAAGAATCTCGGTGAGCCAAAGACCTCTTTAGATCTTGATGAGGTTGAAGAGTATACAATATTTGACAAATTGTGGAATAAGGAGCATCCACCTAAAGCACATCACAGTGATACTGATGATGATTATGATGACCAGGATTCTTTGAATCCCTCATCTAGTACACAAATTCAGAGAGGAGTTGATGCATCCACCAAACTTCTATATAGAAAAGGGGCAGAAATTGTAGAAAAAATGGGCTACCAAGGTTATGGTGGTCTGGGTCCCAGTAGACAAGGGGTTTGGTTACCACCTCAACCACCAGCTATAGCACCAAAACATGGTCAGAAACCAAGCCTTGGGCATGGAGATCAGTCATCAACTCAGTTAATTCCATCTACATTGGATTCATCTTAGTTAATTAAATTTACTCCTGCTTCATTTACAGTCCCACTTCCAAGCACTCAAATTCAATCTGAATCAATTGTCACTCCCACAGCTATAGATATCATGGGTACAACTAAAACTAGTGGTCCAAAAAGGAAATTGTATATAGATGCAAAAAAATTTGGTCCCGGAGATCAAGAAAGTGTAAAGAAGTAGAAGGTTATGACAAGTATTAGTTGTAGTAATACTACTAGTAAAACAACGCCAATGGTGACTGTGAGTCCAACAATTGCCCATCCTTCAGGAAAAAACCCTCAGAACAGTCCACAAACCCCACTAATGGTTCTAGGTGTTGGTTATCCTCATGGTATTCATGGAAGCTCGTACATCAGAGCAAGTGCTACTGCTATTTCACCATTCAAACATTCAATTGTCTCACAAAATCCTAATTTTCGTTACAATGAATTTGTAACTAACTATGAAAAATCAAAAAACAAGAATAGAAAAAATAGTAAGACAATGAAGATGGAAGCAATTGTTGTAGCTTGTGATGCAAAACCTGCAACCAACAGGTTATTTCCCACATATGACCCAGATAAAGATATGATGGAATTCATGGTTGTTATGCTCCCAGCTAGAGATAAAAATCAACCAGAGAGTTAGTTAGATCCATCTAAATTTCAAGTTAGCACCCTCCAAATGGATTTATCCAAAATTTAAAATGTGGACAAGATAAATGTGTCCAAAATGACCAACCAAGTGGTCTACAGTTCAGTGATGAAGTTGGAGAGAGAGAAAGGAAAGCTTCAGGGCACAATAGATAAGTTAAAGGCAGACCTGGAAAATGTAAAGGCAAGTGAGAAAGGAGCAGTAAACAGGTGCAAAGAATTAGAGAAAAGGATAAAAAATTCATCCTCTGGCTCTAAAGAAGCAACTGAACAGTAAGAACAAATGGACGCAGAACTGAAAACTCTAAGGGAAAATTTGGAAAAAATGGGAAAAAAAATCCAGGATGAAAAAGACTCTTCAACAAAGTTATACAGAAACTTGGAGAATGCTGCAAATGTAAATAGTAAGTTAAATAAAGAATTGGAAAATGAGAGGGTAAAAACAAAATAGTGGGAAGAGAAAGCAAAAGGGTGGGAAAATAAAGCAGAGCAAATAAGAAAACATAGTGAACACCAGTACTAAGAAATGAAAGAAGACCTAAAGAAGGCAAATGATACTATTAAAAAATATGAAAACGGCTTGAATGACCATGTAAATAATATAGTAAAGCAAATAAAAAATTACTTCTGGGGGCAAATAAAAACTTTTGTTGATAGGTTGTGTGATTGGTTCAAACTCTACAAAGCTCTTACAGATGTTTTTGGGAAGCTGAAAGAGCAACTTGAGGAGAACAAAAGTTTTGGTCAGAGAGAAAATTGCAAAGCGGATTATGGAAGAAATCAACAGCACTACAAACAAGCATTTGGCAAGCAAGGGAATTCAAGACTGCATTGGTTCAATAATAAAGGCGACCTCTGTATTTCATAAATGTCAAAAACTAACAAAAGCAGAAGAAGTTCTTGCTTTATTTGGGCCAAAGCTTGCCAAGATGAACAATAAAACAGCAAAATTGATATCTCTTGGTTTACCGAGTCCTGGACCTGATTTCTCAACAACGAGTTTCATTGGAAGAGAAGTTTACAAAAAAAAGTTCGAGGACCAAATAACCTCTGATTTAGGCAACCTTCCTTAGGACAGAACTCATGAAGGCATTGCAAAGTGCATCAAATCATTCACAAATTTGCATGCACCAGTGGAACGAACATTGCTTAAAACTCGCTCTTCCAAGTATGAAATGCTGATGAGAATGCAGGTCATTTACCATAAAATTAGAAAAATTTCCCTTCCAATCGAAGAAGAATGGAGCATATTACAGAAACTTATAGTCTGTATGTGAAAGTACTTTCAGTTTCAATCATCTCTATATCTTTACTATATATGAATGTCTTTCATATTATCCTACATACTACAGTCTAGACTCTAGAATTGAGTTTAAAGTAACAAGTTTGAACTTTGTTTTTTGAACAAGATCAATGTTGCAGTCTTCCAAATGCTATTGCCTATGCTAAAATTGCTAATTTACTAAATTGGCCTGTCAAATGCAGAAACGTACAACTAAAGTTGTAGAGATGTTGTAGACTTGTAGATGTCTTACTGATTTAGATTTTGAGACTTCACATTAGGCAAATTGACCTGAAGTTGTTGTTGCTCCCTTGTTTCTATAAAAGGGAATTTAGGGTCATTGGCTTACAAGAATTGTACTATATTAGCTGAATATTGCAAATGAAAACCATTAATAATTATTAATTGTGGAATTGAATCTATGATTCTATCTAATTTTCATGTTTTCCAATTCAATGTATGTTGAATAAATGAATAAAATAGAAAACAAGATTTCATTCAGGAATTTCAAATTCAAATATGAATGATCATTGATGACATGATATAAAACTACACTCTACAATAATAATATTCTTTGTTCTCACATTTTAGTAATGAAACATAATACATTCTAATTTCTTGCTTTTCTAAAATGAACATTGAATGATAGGATATCATATAGTAGTTAATAAGTTCAAAAAATACCTATTGGTTGCCACTACTAATTTAGCAAAAATTTTCTAAATTTTCAAATTCATTTGTATGTCATCATCATCATCCAATTCTGGTAGTCCAGTTGCTTCATTGTTCTCTTCATTTTCATTTGTGTCTTCTTCAACTTCAAGTTCACTCCCAATCTCATGGCCAGTGCCACTACCAACTATACTTGTCCAACTTGGAGTCATTGTAGGAGATTGGTTAATGGTGTTGCCCAATCCCACCCTTCTTCTTTTGCATCTTTTCTTCCAGATTTCCAATGCTTTTTGAAAAGGAAAAGTATTGACATTATGCCTAGATGTGTATACCCTCAAGAATAATTCCAAATTCGTGTCTAGTTTGTTTCTTAGCTTTGATTTTAGGAAGCCCAAACACTGAAAACTCTCTAATCCTCCATTGAACCCAATATCATGGTTTGACATAGATTAGCAAGCTTGAAGTACTCTAAAATTTTTTCACGCAACAATGTGCTCTATTTTAGTTTTGTCCAAAGCTTTGTTGTCGATCCCTCTTCATGTGGGTTACGCATTAAATGATATTGATGCTTCATGGTCCTGCCAAAGGTTCCTGATTGTTGTCTAAGAAGACCCTCATCTAATATTCCATTTATAGTCACTCCATTGAATTCTATAGATTTGCAAAATTCCTTTATTAAAATCAATAGCCTTCTACGATAATCTTCCTTATTGTTGAAGGACCAATATTGAGGAAACACAATTGCCATGGCCTCAAGCAGTTGATCATATGGGAATCATGATATTATTTCAAAGGAAACTCTATAGGCTATGTCCCTTGCAATAGATGCTATAGACTCGACGATCTTGGTAAACTCTTCCCTTGTAACTCTTGTAGCTCGCTTCTTTGGGGCACTGTAGTACATTGGTATCTGAAATCCCCTTACACAAACACATAAATCTTCATTTTCAATGATCTTTAAATAATTATCAGGATTGTCCAAATCTGTTAGTTTTTGCCAGTGATTAAATCTATCATCGGATAAATTTAGGTCAGTACGATAGAGACTATCAAGGGCTCGACATGACATTTTATGCAACTCAGCATATTCTACAATATACATGGCTCTTTTTTGGGCTTTTTTCATAATTAACCTCACTTCTTCTAGCATGGGAAGAAGAGATGCCAAAGTCAAAAGTGTCTCTATATTGCTTAACCTCCGAAGCAGGTCACCACATCTCTAATTTTTTGTATTGTCTCGATTTTCATACATCAGTCCAATCAAAGATTGATATTTGGAAAATACTTGATTCACTGGTCCATCCAAAGAGATCCATTTGGTATCAACATCTTTTAGAAGCTTGTTTCCATCAGTAATTCCATCAGCAAAGTGTTAAAATTCCCTAAAATGCTTGAGACTTCAACAAAAATATGCATACAACTCTCTTACTAAATCTTCAACCTTGTTTACTAAAGGAAACTTCTTCACAACTCTAAAAGCAAGATTCATCATATGGGCCATACAGTGAATGGCAACAACATATGGTGAACAAGAAGCCTGCATCTTTGTGCAAAGACCATTCCTTTGACCTTTCATTACTGAAGCTCCATCTGCTCCAACACAGACCAACTTCTTAGCTATTGTCAATTCATCCATAGCTCCATATTTAATTAAATTGCTCTTTACTAATTGAAATAAAGTTTCTTTTGTCGCATTGTCTCTCAATTTAGCAACAGATAGTAGATGTGGTTGGCAGACATTATTTTGTACAGTATAAACATGCATGCATAACCATGACATATTATCTATTGTCGTAACTTCGTCTAAGGAAAATGCAATAAAGGTTGACTCTTTTATTTTTCTTTGTACATCCTCTATTTCAACCTACGCAATACAACTTACCCATTCCCATCCATTTTTTATCGACCAATGACTGACTAGATAGTTAGGAACTTTCAAAAAGTGTAAAAAACCACTCATTTCTGGATAGTCTGTCATTGGACACCCTCTGCTCAAAATATAGAAAACATTACTTAATTGAACAGCTTTTCCACGTTCTTCTACTTCACTTGCTTTTGCAAAAATAGCATTAATAGAACCTTAAACTTCACCAAGATTCGTCTGAAATTTCTAAAACATATAATATTCTTCAGCATTCCTTTTATGATGACATTGCTCCTTTGTTTTATATCTTACCACTTTTGTTTCCTTACCATCTACAGTTGAGGTTTCATAAATCTTACCAACATGTTTCTCTATGGTGTCTAGTTTAAGCTACAACCACTTTTCCTTTTTATACTTCCAACTACAAATTGCACATATCCATTCTACTGGAAGCTCACCTACAATTGGATTGTCCACAGGCTCAATGAATGGATACTTTGCTGCCCAATCAAATTTAAATCTCCTGGCCATCTCCCAATGACGATCAGTTTTTTCTTTCGATTTTCTTCTCCCTTTAGTGTCACTGTTACTGTTAATTGCACCTTCATCATCACTAAAGTCGATTGATTCGTCTTGCTACTAGTTATTTACTGGATATTCTTTTTCAAGGTCATCTTCATTAGAGATATTAGGTTCTGCAACTCCATCACCAGATTTATTAGGCTCCCCAATTTGTTGAATGGGCTCTCGTGTCGGTTGAGATTGTACAGGCTCCTCTAATGATGTACCTTCCTTACTTTGACAACCATTGTTCGTCTACCCCCACCAAAGTATGAAGATATTATTTTGCATTTTGTTGGCCTCTCTTAGACATTTCCACCTTCATTAGTCCTAATCCTCTTCCTATTTAAATTTGACTGTGACATCTCCATCAAATTACGGCTGCAATAAAATACTATGGACTCATAGTTGTAGTCGTTTCAGTTCTCTACTGATCGCAATACTCTGAAGAAGGCTCCTTCTTTCGGTATGTTTCAATAATGAAACTCATGTCTTAAATAGACAACTACAAATAAACCATTTTCATTTTGGCGAATGGGCCGACTGTTACATATGATAAGAACTAATATTTGTGAAGCCCGCATAATTTAAAGTAATCGAGTGGGTGAATAGGGCAGGAATTTGGGACCCCATTGTGTGTGATGCATGGTGAATTGGGTCCTAAGACAAATTAAAATTTCACATAGGAAAATGGGAATTTGGCAAATGATGATCGTCGAAAGAGACTAGTATACAGTGTTTTCTTTTGCCAATTTCTATAGCCCAATCGGGACATATTCACCAATTGGCGACTAATCGCCACTAAAAAAATCCTTGACACCCATGTTGGGCCTCATGCTCCGGTAGTTCACCTTGAGGTGCAACACAAATTTGGCATACAATTTTTTAATGAAATAGAATGGCACTTCTAAATTTTCATGTGGAGGTTTGTTAAAAACCATCCACCAACGATCCCAAAATTTTGCACACATAGCCTTATTTGTGCACCATTTAATTGATAATTTTGCCTTTGTGCATTCTACTAGTTTACCAATTTTTAGGACTACAAAAAGGTTAACTATATCATCTTTGGTTACATTTAGGGCCGCAACCTCATCATAGTCCAACCCATCATCAAACATGACATGTATTTTCTCACAATAGTGAAGAGTGGCATTTTGCTCATTGGTAAGTGTTTGAATATTATCCACTATGGTGCTTAACATGGAGCCAATGTAGGTATATTGTTATATGTGGTTTGCAAAACCCTCAGTTTGACAAGATTTTCAAATATCAAAGCTTCAATTTGAGGAGGGTTTTGAGGTGGTAGGGCATCATCTGGGGGACAACTTTTAGGGGGTACTAGATTGTTTGGTGGAGGGTTACAAGGAACATTGTTTCCTGGCTCAGTGTCATTATTTGGGTCAACCATACCTATTAAATTGTAAAACATAATTTTTATTTTTAAAAAATCTAAATTTCAAGAATTTCTATTAAAAAAACATATTTTTTAACAAATTATATTTAAAATAAATCATTTATATTAAAATTCATTCAAATCATAAAAAATACAAAAAAAAAAATTACCTATATCTATTATTTGTTCCTAAATTTGATACCTAAAATGGAGCACCTCAAACAAAATAATGAATCTAAAACTGAAATGCCAAAAATTGCTCTCAATTTTTTTAATTTGATGTCATTGGTTTTAGGTATTCGATTTCATATCAAATACTCGATATGATATCAAGTACCTAATAATAGATCAGATATCTAAAAAGGCTTGGCCCAAACCTTTTAGCCTTGGTAGGATGGGTGGAAAATAGTTAGAGCAGATTTTGAAATGCTTTTAGACATTTTCAAACTCCACTTTTTGGCACACCATGATCCTACACATACCCTAGTGCATCACTTTTCTTTGACCTACATTCATGTGCTTGGTTTCCTATTTTCTTGCAATTAAAATAGTTATCAATAAACTTAGGTTTAGAGTTTTGCATACCATTTTTTCTTTTACAAATGTTGGTTGTATCCAAGTTTACCACAATGATGACAAGTAGGTTTTCCTTTGTATTTTGCATTTCTTTTCTTGCCACTCTTTGATGACTCTCCTTCGCTAGTATATTAATAGTGCTTCATATGTCCTTGACCAAAAGTATTACTAGATGACCTTCGTGATCCCATCAATTCTTCAAAGTATCTTATAGCTTCAGTTGTTTTGTTCATTCTTTCTAGTAGTTCTTTCTCAGATCTCAACTCATTTCTCAATTGATCACTCTATGATTTGAAATTTGTAATCTCCATGTCCTTTCTGTTTAACTCTTGGTTCACAAGTAACAACTAATTCATCATATCAAACTAACTGCTTGTAAGCTTTTGCACATCAAATGATCTTTTTTCAAGTCTGGTAGTCATTTTTCTTTTCTCTTCTTCATCCATGATCTTGTCTTCTTCAGCTTTCTTCTTTCGTTCAATCACCTCTCATAGTCTTATTGATTGAATTTCATGTTCTCTTTCAATTTCTTTGACTTCTTTACCTAGAATGTTGTTCTTCTCTAATAGATCTACTATAGTTGCATCATTGTCACCAATATTTCCATTGTTAAGCAAGTCTTCAACATCAACTTTCTTATATAGTGTATCATTTTGTTGAATGGAAATATCCTTCCTTTTCTTTAAGGATTTCCTTAACTCCTCTTTTCCTCTTTCAAGTTTTTGTAGTATGATCTAGATTTTAATCATGTAGTTCTCAATGATCTTTCCCAATTTGTGTTCCTCCATTTTTTATATAGATACCCTCAAGTTGTTAGAATTCTTTCAAGAGAACAAGGCTCTATTACCAATTATTGGAAGTTTAATTGGAAAACAAGATACTAAGAGAGGGGTGAATCAAGGTCTATAAAAATTTTCACTAATAAAAATAATAATTGTATTCACACCTAATCCATCTCTTATCTTATATCTCACACCATATAATCATGTAATGCTGAAATGGAATCTATGTAAGCATAACATCCATGAAAACATAAACTCATAACACAAATATTTTGATAACCCATAAAGACTTCAAGATGAAGGTAAAACTAGGGCGAGGATGAAACCCACAAATTTTTACTACTGCACAAAAATGTTCTCCTGTTAGGGCTACAATTTGATCATATCTATGATCTACCCTATGAGGGGTCTACTCTATTAAAATCTTTTAAGTCAGTTAGATCTTACCTTAATTAAAGGATTTTACACTTACAATGAAGTAATGACTCTATTAGGAGATTTAAATAGGTCTATTAGAACCACTCTATTAAGAGATTTTCTCTGACTTAATCTGTCAAAACTAGTATAGTACCTAATCCTTCGGTTTTCTCTAAAATTTATTGATGGATATCCTCTCTTCAGTATCTCAATCTAATCTCCTTATATGATATTACATGTTATGTTCTTCATTTCTAGGTTGTTCTATCTAATCTTCTTTAAGACTTAGCCTTCATTTTCTTTTTACTTAGCTCGTTCTCTCCTTCACGCTTGCCTCCACTCACTATTATGATCTTAGGGTTAGAACCCTTCTTATATAAATAATCGTATAAAGTTTTATATCATATTCAACAATCCAAATTTTATTATTTTATCATTTTACCCTTCTAATTTTCTAATTGGTTAATCTTATTTTCTTGAGATTTATGCTTTCTGACAAAATGTGTAATCTTCTCGTTAATTGTCTCTACAATATTTAAACATCAGGTAGAAGTTGGCTAAAATGACCTAAATAAGTTTTTGTGTCATTACAAATAATATGTCAAAATACAAGTTTACTCGACACTTGAATGTTCTAATGCTCAGACATAACTAACATTCATGTTGTCAGTCAACTTCTATACACTCAACAAATACTAACTCGCTCAAGATTAACTAACTTTCCAAATTCTTGGTCTCTACTGGGGTCCTCAAAAACCTTTGACTTGCTTGACATATGATAAAATATAAACAAGTCCTTTGTATCTTAGCCTTCTTTGGATGGCTCGATCATAGTGATGACTATCCAAAGTTGCCTTGGAAATGACTAAGAGTTAGACAGTAATAGGCAACTTGGGCTCAGAGATCAATAGAAGCTAGTACTAATAAAAATTGGATTAATGCAATAAAAGAATAATTAGCACAATTTTTTTTATAAAATGAAACTTGGGAGTTCATTCCTCAACCATCAAATAAGAATGTAATTGGTGCCAAATGGGTGTTTAAAAAGAAACGTAATGATCATGGAAACTTTGCTAGAAATAAGACTAGATTGGTACGTAAAGACTATGCACAAATTGAAGGAGTGTATTTTGGGGAGACATTTTCTACTATAGCTAGGTTGAAGCTATTCAAAGGTTTTTGGCATTTTTCAGCACATAAAAATTTTAAAGTTTGGCAAATGGATGTAAATTCATTATTTCGAATAGATTTTTAGAAGAGGAAGTCTATATGGAACAACTAAAGGCCTTAAGAATATGTGTGCATGCTCAAAAAGGCCTTGGATGGCCTTAAATGGGTATCTCAGGCATGGTATTCAATGCTTGATTAGTATCTCATACAATAGGGTCTATACAGAGGTAATGCAGGTTGTGACTTATATTTCATGTTTTTTGAAGACTAGGTCTTTGTTGTGGTTATTTATATTGATGACATAATATTTCATGTAAATGATAAAGTGTGTCATAATTTTAATAATCAAATACAATAAGCTTTTACAATGTCTATGTTAGGAGAACTTTCATATTTTCTTGGTTTTCAAGTCTCTCAATTGGATGAAGGCATTTTTCTTTCACAAACTAAATATACTAAGGAAATTCTTAAACAATTTAAAATGGACATGTGCAAACTTGTTAGTATTCCAATCGTTATAGGGTGTAAGTTAAGTAAAGATAGTAACTCTTCTTTAACAAATTACACATAGTACAGGTCTATGATTGGTAGTTTTCTTTATCTAATAGTTTCTAGACCAAAATTTATGCAATTAGTATGTATGGTTGCTCGGTTTTAGACTTCTCATCAAGTTTGCATGGAATAATTTATTATGGGATATTGTATCCACATAATGACAAGTCTACACTTGTTGCATATACAGATGACAATTTTGTAGGTTGTTTGGATGGTAAGCATAGTAACAGTGGTGGAGCTTTCTTTTTAGGCAATAGGTTGATAGCTCGGTTAAGTAAGAAAAAAAAAAAGATTATGTTACTTTGTCAAAAGTGGAGGCTGTATACATTAAATGGGCTAAATTACAAACACATAAGGCTAGATTTGAAGAATAAAAAATAAAAGAAGAGGAATGTCAATTGTAGACTATCTTTTAAGGATTGATAATGTTGTGAATGCAATTAAAGGTTTAGGTGAAAAAGTAAAAGAACCAACTTCTTTACAGAAGGCTTTAGGCTCTTTACCTTCTCAATATATGCTAAACTCTCTACTATAAAATAAGCTAAGGATCTTACCAAAATAGAAATAGATGATGTACATGGTATTCTAACACCATATGAAATGAGAATGGAAGGTGAAAGACAAAATAAAAGGTAAATTTCTATCAATGCAACTAAGAAGGAAGACAAAATTTTAGAGCTAGAAGACTTAGAAGAAGAACTAGAAAAAATGTTTATAAGGTTTGGTACAAATAAAGGGAAATCACCTATGAAATTATTTTAATTGTGGAAAGAGTGTTATTTTTTCTACCAAGTTTCCTAATTCTAGTAGTAGCAATGAGGAAGAGGGTTCTAAAAAGAAATCATTTTCTCACAAATCAAAGAGGTTTGCAAAGAAAAATAAAAGTGTGTGTGTTAGGAATAAGGTGTCTCAACCTTGTATAATTCCTATTCTTATTATTATTTGTTTTGTAAAATGTATTTTTGCAAATAATATGTAAATGTGAGTGTACATGTCTAGTTGGCATGTTGATCACTTACATGTGTCGGCATCTTGAAGTGTGTGAAGGAGATCATGGCTGAAATGGTTATGACGGATTCCTATGACGCATAAGAGCTATTTAAGGAATGAGCTATGACAGATGTAAGAGCATCTTATGACATGAGGCCTATTTGGGCACCCAAGAATGAGTGGTTGGTGTGTGTAAGAGAATATGCCAAAAATAGGTTGGTATGATGGATTCCCTTACACTTCTCTTATGACCACTATTTTTGGCAGATTCTATGACAAGCTATCATTGTCTATTCAAGGGATGGATGCCCCTTTCTTGGTATTGGATGTACATGTGGCATTGTGCATGTTTCTTGGTGGTTGAGCCATGAAAAATGCCCAACTCCTTTGTGGGCATTTTTTTGGGTCTTAAGATGTTCATAAAATTGGTATTGCATAGTGTAATGCAATAGAGTGATAGTTGAAAGTTTGCAGGTACTGAGGTGCTTCTGGAATCTTCTATCATTGATGTTGAACTTGCATTACAAGTGTATTGTAATATTGTGTTGAAGATAATACATTGTGCAGGTTCTGGAGGGGTGGGGTTGTTTTACCGAAAGGTTTTTCCCCACCAGCAAATCTTTGTGTTATGTGTTCTTTCTCTATCTATTTTTTGTATGCATGGTTGGCTGCAATAATGTTGTTTACATGATATTGAATTTGTAAGTGTAGAAGATTTTAAAAGGATTTGCACCATACTTTCCTAATGAGATTAGTGTAGGAAGCTATTTCCGCACTTGAGTTTCCTTACAAGTGGTATCAGAGCTTGATCAACTTTTGATCCTAGTTGTTGGGTAGGTTTTTTTGAGCTAATCTCAAGTTGAGTGGGAGTCTTGTGCAGAGTATCCTAAATCTTATATCCAGATTGAGATGGCAAGTTCATCATATGGAAGAATGGAGGTGGAGAAATTTAATGGCACTAATTTTGAGTTGTGGAAACTCAAGATGGAAGACATGCTGGAAGATCGTGACCTATGGGAAGCGACTACAAGTGCTACAAGACCAGCAACTATAACTCAAGCAGATTGGGATATCAAAGACCATAAAGCTAAGGGTCTCATAAGACTCTATTTAACTGATGCAATCCTTCTAAATGTTCTAGATGAGAAAACTGCATATAGTTTGTGGGAAAGACTTGGGGCCGTGTATCAGGCCAAATCTCTGGTGAACAAGTTGTTATTGAGGAAGAAGTTGTATTCTCTATGAATGGAGGAAGGTGGATCCTTAAGGGATCATTTAAATGTATTTAATCTGCTAGCTGCATAGTTGACATCTACTAGTGTAAAGTTAGAGGAGGAGGATCGTTGCTACACACTTTTGTGTTCTTTACCGGATTCATGGGACCATCTTGTGATGGCTCTCAAAAGCACATTAGTCACCTTCAAAATGGATGATGTGGCATCTTCGTTTCTATCGGAGGAGATGCAGAGAAAGGCTTTTTTTTCTAAAAAAGAAGCCCTTGTTTTTCGTGGGAGATCCATGGAAAGAGGAAAGAAAAATGACAATAAGGGTAGATCCAAATCCCATGGGAAGTCAAAGACTTCCAATAAGTCCAAGGAAAAATGTTGGAACTGTGAAAAGACTAGGCACTTTCATAAAGACTGTAAAGAGCCTAAGAAGAAGAAGAAAGCCTCAAATTCTAGTTCTGAAAAATCTCAAGAAGATGGCGATGCATTCATCATAGCTTTGGCAGCCCATGCGATGATGTGTGGTTGGTTGACTCGGGTGCATCTTTTCACATGACCTCTCATCGAAACTGGTTCTCAAGATATGAAGAGTTCGATGGTGGAAAGGTGTACTTGGGTGATGATTCTCACCTGAAGATAGTTGGACGTGGAAGGGTCACTATCAAATTTCCTGATGGACGAGTAAAGGGAATCAATGGAGTTATGCACATTCCAGGTCTAGCACGAAACCTATTATCTATAAGTATGCTGAACGATGTAGGTGTGCAAGTTGTTTTTTCGAAAGAAGGATGTAAGATGATTAGAGGATCAATGGTGCTTGCTAAGGGTACTAGGAGATGTACTCTGTTTTAGCTAGATGCATGTATTCCTCTATGTAACAGTTCTTCATCCTCACCGTCTGAACGAGCAGTGAAGAATTCTGTGATTATTGGTTCCGATGGAAATGCAAACACTTTGGAAGGAAAGCTTCTTGCAGAAAAGACAATGTTGTGGCATATGAGATTTGGCCACATTGGTAAGAAGGGTCTCAGAACCCTAAAAAACAAAAATCTCATTGAGGGGTTAAATGATTACAATCTCAAGTTCGACTTCTATGAACACTGTGTATATGGTAAAAAAAATCGTGTTCAGTTTTGCTCTAGTTCTCACAAATCTTTTGATGTTTTGGATCTTATTCATTCTGATGTATTTGGTCCTATAAAAGTTCCTTCGATCTCCAAGTCTGTATTTTTTGTATCTTTCATAGATGATTATAGTAGAAGGACATGGATTTATTTCCTTAAAAGTAAGACACAAGTCTTTAGTCGATTCAAGGAATTTAAAGCCCTTGTAGAGAATCAAACTAGTAAGAAGATTAAGTGTGTGAGAACTGACAATGGTGGTGAGTTTTGCTCAGCAAAGTTTGAACAGTTCTGTAAAGAACAAGGTATCAAGAGGCATAAGACAACTCCTTATACCTTGAAGAAAAATTGAGTTGCAGAGAGAATGAACAGGACACTGATGGAGAAGGCTAGGAGTATGCTTAGTGGAGCTGGTTTAGAACAAAGGTTTTGGGCCGAAGCTGTGGCCACTGCTTTCTATCTGGTTAACAGATCTCCTACATCAGCCCTTGTTGGTAAGACACCCATGGAGGTGTGGTCTGGTAAGAAGCCTTCAATTAGACATCTTCATGTTTTTGGTTGTGAAGCTTATGCATATGTTCCAAAGGAGAAAAGATCTAAGTTGGAAAACAAAGCTGTTAAATGTATTTTCATTGGGTACAGTGCTGGTGTGAAAGGATACAAGCTTTGGGATCCTGTGACTAGTAAGGTGTTGTATAGCAGAAATGTTATTTTTAGAGAGCTAACATCTTCTCCTATTGTACTACAACCAGATGAAAAAGAAAAGGAAAAAGATGTTGTTCAGTTGCCTCCTACCCCTGAGAAGACTGAACAGAGAGACCATGTTGGGTCTAATGATGAGGAGAGCTCTAGCAGCTCTGACAGTTCAGAAGAAAAGGAAGAACAACCTCAACCTCAGCCCTTGAGGAGATCCACGAGAGAAAGAAAGCAACTAGAAAGGTTTGGTTATTCTATGTTAGATTCCAGTTGTGCTTTTGCTTTGATTACTAACACTGATGAGCCTAGATCTGTGAAAGAGGCTTTGGGCATGGAAGATGTAGGTTCTTGGATTGAGGCTATGGATGATGAGATGGCTTCATTAGAGAAAAACAAAACTTGGGACCTTGTACCTTTGCCTAAAGAGAGAAAACCTGTTGGTTGTAAATGGGTGTTCAAGAAGAAATTCTATGCAGATGGCAGTGTTGAAAGGTACAAAGCTAGATTGGTTGCAAAGGGGTATTCACAGGTAGAGGGAATAGATTATGGTGAAATATTCCCTCTTGTTGCAAAGTTGACATCCATTAGATTTCTGTTATCTCTTGCTACATCATATGATTTAGAGATAGAACAAATGGATGTGAAGACAACTTTCCTTCATGGTGATTTGGAGGAAGAGATTTATATGTCACAGCCTGAGCACTACATTGTTAAAGGTAAAGAATCCTTTGTTTGCAGATTGAAGAAATCTCTATATGGTTTGAAGCAATCTCCTAGGATGTGGTACCTTAATTTTGATGCCTTTGTGTTGTCAATTGGATTTGTAAGATCGAAATCAGATCATTGTGTTTATTTCAGAGTTGAAAATGATCGCCTTCTTATTGTTGCATTATATGTTGATGATATGTTGATGTTTGGGAAGGGTAAGGGTATGATTTCTGATTTTAAATCTCAGTTGTCAGCACAGTTTGAGATGAAAGATCTTGGGGCAGCTAGGTACGTCTTGGGTATGGAAATCAGTAGAGACAGGTCTAATAGAAAACTTTGGTTGAGTCAGAGTAAGTATGTGAAGTCTGTGTTGGATAGGTTTAGCATGGCAGATTGTAGACCACTATGTGGTCCTATTTCTATGGGAACAAAGCTATTTGTAGATGATTGTCCAAAATCCCCTAGTGAGGTGGAGGACATGAGTAGAGTACCTTATGCTAGTGTAGCTGGTAGTCTTATGTATGCTATGGTCTATACTAGACCAGACATTGCCCAAGCAGTGGGAGTCCTAAGTCGATTTATAGCTAATCTTGGATGGATACATTGGGATGTAGTTAAGCGAGTATTCGGATATTTGAGGGGTACATCAGATTACTCCATATGTTATCATGGTAACTCTTTTGGATCTCTGCATTCAGTTTGTATTCATGGGTTTGTGGATTCAGATTGGGCAGGTGATATTGATCACAGGAGATCCACCGGTGGTTATGTGTTCACTATGTTTGGTGGTGCCATCAGTTGGATGAGTAAGCGACAACCTGCGGTTGCTTTGTCCACTACAGAAGCTGAGTACATGGCTACTACTCATGCTTGTAAGGAAGCCATTTGGCTTAAGAGATTGTGTTCTGATGTTGGTATTGATGCAGAATAGATTACTATTTGGTGTGACAGTCAGAG
Source organism: Cupressus sempervirens (assembly GCA_028749045.1). Classification (NCBI taxonomy): domain Eukaryota; kingdom Viridiplantae; phylum Streptophyta; class Pinopsida; order Cupressales; family Cupressaceae; genus Cupressus; species Cupressus sempervirens. The sequence continues at coordinate 461,744,147 of CM053789.1, forward strand.
TGTTATTTGCCTTGCGAAGAATCCAACTTTCCATGCCAGAACGAAGCACATTGATGTGCAGTTTCACTTTGTGAGAGATATGGTGGAAGATGGAAAGATAAATTTGGATAAGGTAGATACTGTGAAGAATATTGCAGATGCATTAACGAAACCAGTGGGCACTGAGAAGTTCAGATGGTGTTCAGAGTCTATGGGCCTTTCAGCCTATAGCGGTTAGTTCCTGTTATGTTCCTATTGCTCTTACAAGGTGTTCGACAAGTGGGAGAATGTTAGGAATAAGGTGTCTCAACCTTGTATAATTCTTATTCTTATTATTATTTGTTTTGTAAAATGTATTTTTGCAAATAATATGTAAATGTGAGTGTACATGTCTAGTTGGCATGTTGATCACTTACATGTGTCGGCATCTTGAAGTGTGTGAAGGAGATCATGGCTGAAATGGTTATGATGGATTCCTATGACACATAAGAGCTATTTAAGGAATGAGCTATGACAGGTGTAAGAGCATCTTATGAAATGAGGCCTATTTGGGTGCCCAAGAATGAGTGGTTGGTGTGTGTAAGAGAATATGCCAAAAATAGGTTGGTATGATGGATTCCCTTACACTTCTCTTGTGACGGCTATTTTTGGCAGATTCTATGACAAGCTGTCATTGTCTATTCAAGGGATGGATGCCCTTTTCTTGGTATTGGATGTACATGTGGCATTATGCATGTTTCTTGGTGGTTGAGCCATGAAAAATGCCCAACTCCTTTATGGGCATTTTGTTGGGTCTTAAGATGTTCATAAAATTGGTATTGCATATTTTAATGCAATAGAGTGATAGTTGAAAGTTTGCAGATACTGAGGTGTTGTTGGAATCTTCTATCGTTGATGTTGAACTTGCATTGCAAGTGTATTGTAATCTTGTGTTGAAGATAATACATTGTGCAGGTTCTGGAGGGGTGGGGTTGTTTTACCGAAAGGTTTTTCCCCACCGACAAATCTTTGTGTTATGTGTTCTTTCTCTATCTATTTTCTGTATGCATGGTTGGCTGCAATAATGTTGTTTACATGATATTGAATCTGTAAGTGTAGAAGATTTTAAAAGGATTTGCACCATACTTTCCTTATGAGATTAGTGTAGGAAGTTGTTTCCGCACCTGAGTTTCCTTATAGTGTGTCTTAAGAATGATATTACGGATAGTTGTGATTCTGATGGTTATGAAACTTTGTTTATGCCTTTAGGTTCTTGCTATAAAGAATCTAGAAATGGTGTATCAGGTAGAAATATAGATGATGAGATCGATCTTGAAGAAAAATCAGTGTGTTCTTCAAAAGAAATTAGTCATTTGAAGAGAATGGTATTAGGTAATGATCTTTCAAAAGATATTGAAACCAAGATTGAAATTATTATACATCTAAAAATTGAAATTGAAGAAAACAAAAGAAACTTATCTGTTAACCTTTGAACTTTCTCTTAAGAATGAAAATAATCTCTAAGTTGGAAAGTGATATGGTTTAAGAAATGAAATCAAGAAACTGGCTTTGATGCCTAATAAGAAAGTAAAGTTTACAAAAAGTTATAAAATGTTAAAGGATATGTTGGCCCAAGAACATGATAGTAGTATCAAAATAGGGGTAGGGTTTGAAAAGGATGAAAGTTCAAATAATGAAATAAATAAAATGAATTCTTAAAGAAAGAGGTGGTTTCCTATAATAACTTTCTCATTTTATGGTTATTGTAATTTATGCAACTACTATGGTCATAAAGTGATGAATTTCAAGGATATGCCAAGATGAAGGATTAGTTAGCTTTCTAAATCCAATTTTTTTTCATACCTTAAGAAATTCCAATTTAGTTTTCTTTAAAATGTCAAAATCTATGACACACTACAAGAAATTTCCAATTAAAAAATGTTGATTCGGGAAATAAGTCACTTAACAAGAAAGAGACAAATATGAAGAAAGAAAAGTGCACAAGTCCTTTTTTGATACAATGTTGCATGCTACAAAAGAAAATGTGTGGATTGTTGACAGTGGTTTCTCAAGCCTCATGACATGTAACATAAGAAAGTTCCCTACATTCCCATATTTGAATGGAGGTCCAAAACAATTTGGAGATGAATCTTCGATACCACTTCAAGGTAAAGGTTCCTTTAGCATAAATGGTATGTTAGAAGTAAACAACATATGGTTTTTTTATGGTTTAAAGTACAATTTTTTGAGTGTTACTCAGATGCGTGATAATGGTTACTAGGTAAATGTTTGTGAAATAAAAAAGCTTGATTCTGGAAAAGTATTTGGAAAAGGTAAAACTACTAATAGAAATGTTTATCATTTAAGAGAGGTAATAGGCATAAATTATTTGTTGAGTCAAACTGATGAGATTTGGTTATGGAATAGGAGGGTAGGTCATGTTAATTTTGATAATCTTGCAAGGATTACCTCTAAAATTCAATTAGATGCATGCATAATATTGTGAAGCCTAAAAGCATTGTCTGTAAGGAATGTTAATAGGGGAAGTAGAGTAGAGTAATTTTTATGTCCAAAGAATGTTCAAGTCTACAACTTCTTGAACTAATTCATACTACTCTTTGTGGACTCGCCAGAATTAAAGGTCTAAAAATGAGAGATCTTCATGTTTTTTGTAGATGACTATTCTAAAATGACTTGGGTAAGATTTCTAAAAGAAAAATTAGAAGGTTTTGAAAGATTTAAAAAATTAAGAGCTAAGGTTGAAAATAAAACTAATTATAAAATTAAGTTCCTTGGGTCTAATAGAAGTGATGAGTTTATGTCTAACAAATTTATTGCTTACTACGAAGAACGTTTAATAAGATAGTACTCTACATCTAAGACACTTCAATAGAATCGGGTAGTTGAACAAAGGAACAAAATGGTAGAAGAAATGGTTGTAACCTCACTTAATAATCAAATATTTCTGACAACTTTTGGGTACAAGCTATTGTACATAGTATTTAATGTTCATTACAGGGTTCAACTCATACCTAATAGTGAGAAAATTTCTTATGGTGGTTAAATACATTTTTAAAATGGAATAAAATATTATATTAAGTAAGATGGGGAAAGTCTAAGTAGTTTTAATTCAAAATGTGATGAAGGGTTGTTTCTTGGTTATTCAACTCGCAACAAAGAATATAAATGTTATAAAAATATATTAAATAAAATTTTTGAATATGTCATTGTAAAAAGCAATGAACAATTACACAAGGACAATTCAAATGATTATGTTGTTAATTTAAAAAATGTGTTTGAAGCTACTTTCAAATTTTCAAATGTTTCTAAAACCACTTCTATAACAAATATTTAAATGATGATGCTGAGATATATTGTGAAGATGCTAGCAAAATCTCTTTTGAGAATATTGTTGAGAAGATTCAATCTAAGTTTGTATACCGAAATCATCCTAAACAATAGATAATTGTTAACAAATATAATTGAATTCAAAATAGAAAAAAAGTTGTCAAGAACTATAATGAAGAAGCATATGTGTCTTTAATTCTTGTGATGGAACCTAAAACATATAAGGAAGCTAGTACTAATAATAATTGGATTAATGTAGTGAAAGAGGAATTAGCACAAATTGAGAATATTCAATCTTGGGAGTTGGTTCCTCATTCATTAGATCATAATGTAATTGGTTCCAAATGGATGTTTAAAAAAAAACTTAAAGAAGATGGAAAAACTGATTGAAATAAGGCTAAGCTTGTGTGTAAAGGCTATGCACAAATTTAATGAGTAGATTTTGAGGAGAAGTTTTATCTTCTAGCCAGGTTGGAAGCTTTTCACATATTTTTGGTATTTTTTAGCATAAAAGAACTTTAAGGTTTGGAAAATGGATGTAAAATCAACTTTTCTGAATTAGTATTAAGAAGAGGAAGTCTATATGGAAAAGCCAAAGGGTTTTTTTTGTGCAAGGAAATAATATGCATGGAGGCTCAAAAAGGCCATGTAAGGCCTTAAACAAACACCCTAGTCTTGCAATTCAAGGCTTGATGAGTATCTCCTACAATAGGGTCTTCATAAAGGTAATGCAGGTAGTAACCTATATTTCAAGTCTATTGAAGATTAGGTCTTTGTTGTGGTTGTTTATACTAATGACATAGTCTTTCATGGAGATGATAAAGTATGTCAAGATTTTTTTGATCATCTGCAATCAACTTTTGAAATGTCTATATTATGGGAGTTGTCATATTTTCTTGGTTTTCAAGTCTCTCAATCAAATGAGTCATTTTTCTATTGTAAACTAAATACATAAAGGAAATGCTTAAAAATTGTCAAATGGGAACATGCAAACCTATCAATACTCAAATGGTTACAGAATGTAAGTTAATTAAAGATGGTGATTCTCCTTCAATAGGTCAAACATATTATAGGTCTATGATATCTAGTAGCTTCTTGATCAAACATTATGCTAATGTGTATGGTTGCTTGGTTGTAGGCTTCTCCTAAAGTTTCTCATCTTAATGTAGTAAAATGTATTTTCAAACGCTTGTAGGGCACATATCATTATGGGCTATGTAAACCAACTAAGGAAATTTTTTAATTTGTTTCATATATTAATGCCAATTTTACAATTTTTTTGGATGGCAAATGCAATACAAATGGTGAAGTTTTCTTTTTAGGTGATAGGTTAGTAACCTAGTTAAGTAAGAAACAAGATACTTTGTCAACCACTAAGGTTGAATACATTGTTCCAGTTGCATGTTGGATGCAAGTTTTGTGGATGAAGTAGATGCTTATGGATTTAAAGGTTATGGTTGATGGTATGGTTCCTATCTATTGCGATAATACTAGCATGATTAATACTTCCAAAAATCCTATCAACTAACACCCTAACATCCTTTGTGCATTAGTCACTAGGTCTTAGGTTCTCATAAGCTCATAAGCCCTGACTACTAGTTGTTAGGTTAGGTTCCTAGGTGGTCAGGTAATTGGATCCCTAATACAAATCTCTCGGGTAACCCTTACATGTCAAGGCATTGTTTCCTCTTGGAAATATGTTTTACATAGGATTTGTTTAGTTTCTAAGAAAATTAATGTTGTTGAATTAAGTACACATCCCATGAAATCAATATATCATCAAGGTGGTAAATGTTTAACATTCACCTTGGCTTCTTACACACTCTACTCTATCTACTCCATCTTGAGCTCATATATAATCCAAAATTAGTTGTCAGGGGTGAGGGATATCGAGGCCGAGCACTGTGATTTTGGGAGATTTCTTGAGGGTGTTTAGAAAGAAAGTTGGGTGCCTTGAAAGAAGAATCTCTTTTAGAGTGGTGTGGTGCATGCAGGTGGTTTTCCTGTCTCTATTTCTTGTCCATAAATAGTGTGTGCATGCTCCATGCAATACAACCCTCAAGCACATAAAATGCAGATAGTTGATACAGGGACAATGGAAAAGATTTATCCAAAAAGTATCACTCAATCTTTATATATTTCAAGCATAGACACAATAGAAAAGTTATATATGAGCATTGGGGAGAATTATTACAAAATGCATGTATACAGGTATAGGAACACCATATCTAAGTGTTGGCTAAAGGCTAAGAAAGGAGGTAAATCCCAATTATGGAGTAAATTAAAGAGAGTTTTTTTTAAAGACCCAATTGATAAACCACTTTACTATACTAGGTAGTTGGGAATACTAGCTTTGAGAATTTTGAATTTTGGATGTGTAAATTTATCCTAGTTATTTTTGGAAAACAAGATCACATAGATTGGGCTTATATAATGAGTTCTTACATAGATGAGAGACTAAAGAATTTTCCTAAAACAATGGTCTTTAACCTATACTCAATATTTTCCTATGTTTTGGCTAGCCATCAAAACTCCTAGGATGGCTTGGAGGCTCTAGAGTCTCAATCTTACTCACTAACTAACTATAAGAAATTTCATCATCTTACCATCATTAATAGATAGAAAATTACTCCCACATCAATGATACAATTTTGACAAAAGTTGCTAGTGACTTAGATAGGAATCTTGGAATGAGAATCTCTCAAGAGTTAGCAAACATAATCAAAGAATTTGGAAGTTTCTATACTTATATTAATAAATTCACATATTTGAGGATAGGAGGTTTTGAAAAAGAACCATTTAAGTTCATTTTATTTCCCTCAAACTATTTTAGGAATTTCATTACCAAATGTTTGTAGTGAAAGTAAAATATCTCAATATGGGAAAGAAAGGATGCTCTTTTATTTTATCTGTCTTTTTACACTTGTGAAACCCCAATAATTGCAAAAAGAAGTGGAAAAAACATGCAATAGTTTTCATTTACTGTCTCTACTAGAAAGGGTGAAATTTGATAGCAAAGAATATGCTAGAATAAATATATATGGATCTAGGAGCTATTTACATAAGCCTAGTCTTAAAGATTTCTATGAAGGTTTCCTAGAAGATGTTGAAGTATTCATGAGAAGTTTTATGAGACTCACCTTTTAGAAAGTTAAATCTTTTGTAATAAATTTTTATATACCTTATCATGTACTAATGAAGGTGAAATTACTACGTAAGTGTTACTACTTTTCACAAACTTGTTGTAAGCCTAGTAGTAGATGCAAAAAGACAGAGTTCGCAAAGTGGAGTTGATGTAGAGCAACCTAATAAGAACAAAGAAAAATTAAAAGTTGTATGAATAGAATGAGACATCCACTCCTTCAAAAGAGAAAGCGACTTTTAATGACCTCGCTACTATATTGTAGAAAAACATGGAGAATAGCTTTTTTCACCCATTTTAGATTATCCCATCTTCCCCTACAAAAGGAACTCCTATCCCCACATAGTCTAGCAAAAACTAGTGCAAAATAATAATGAGAATGCAATGTCAACTATGGCTTCTCCTACATGGTCAAAGAGAGAAATGGACAAGAAAAAGAGGAAATCCACCATTACAACTAAGGAAGTTGACATAGTTTTCTTATCATTTTAGAGCTCATTTAAGGCCAAATGATCCAAGATGATGTCAAGAGTCATCATTGACCTTGTGTCTATGTGCAAGAAATAGAAGATCCCATCAAAGAAATGTGTATGGAATAATAGAAGTTGATTAAAAAATCACTCAAATTGACATGGGTCCATCTACTTAGAGGGTGAAGTATATCACATTGATTTCTCTGTCAATGCACTAATCGAAAGGGCTAGAAAAAGATAGAAGTTCCCATGAAAGAAATGTGTATGGAATAATAGAAGTTGATTAAAAAATCACTCAAATTGACATGGGTCCATCTACTTAGAGGGTGAAGTATATCACATTGATTTCTCTATCAATGCACTAATAGAAAGGGTTGGAAAAAGATAGAAAAAGAATCATGAGATGAAAAATCAACTACAACCTCTTAAAGAATATGTCTCCATGGTTGTTAGTTTGGTCAAAGGGGAAGCTTTAAGGTCCAGCCAGTTCAATAGTGATTCGGATATTCTTAACAATGTCAAAGGAAGTGTGGGGAGTGCTCAAGCTATAAGAGAATGGGTGGAGAAACAGTTTGATGCATGCTTGGATTATGCCACCAAACACTAACATCTTTTTGTTGGCATCACCATCAAAAGGAAGAAATTTGTTGAGGAGCTACATCAAATGAGGAAGGAATAGAGTACTACCTTTGTATTTTTGAGAGATTGTAGGTACAATGGCACCGAATCTCATTGTTTTTGTAGCTGAGAAAATAGCAGAGGATCTAAGAGAGCTAGACATTTTGGAATGGAAGTTATCCATTTATGATTATTACATGAGCTATATCAATAAAATCCTTGAACACTACTTTAGGAATCTGGTAGACCTTGATCATAACTTTAACACCTTGGAAGAGGATTTGACAGATGGATTTGATGAGAACACCAAGGAATTTGTAAAAATCAAAAAGAAATTTGAAGAGTATTTCACGATGAAAGAGGTAACCCTCAAGATTATAATTCAGATATTGTTTTAAGATGAATTAATTTGCAAATGGTCATGAAATCACTTGAAGATCTCACAAATACTAACCAAGATTCAAATGAGGTTAAGAAGGATCTAGCTAAGTGGAGAACCAAGCTGCAAATCACAACTGTGCCATGGAGTAGGGACAACACAAGCTATGTTACCAGATCTAAGGATTACTGTAAGAAAATAAAGGAATTTGAAGCAGTGAGGGATAACGAAGACACCAATGTGGTGGAGGCTTGCATATTGAGAGATAAAGAAATAGACAAAATTTTATTGAATTTTAAGTTTTGTTCTTTTATGTCAATTTCAAAGACTTGGTTTTGAAATGGTTATTAAAGAAACTACTTACTTTGTTTGAAATACTGGGACATTCGAATGTTTTAGGATCTTTTGGGCTTACTGTGTTTTACACTTAAGAACATAAAAACAAACGTTATTATATTATTGATGTGCTAAAAAGTGAAAAAATTAATCGAAATGTTTTGGTGAACTTTTTTTCATTTATGATCTTTGAATTATGATGTCCAATTGCATTCATTTTGGAAAGATGACATTGTATGCTTCGTGTTGAAGTTCCTTTAATGGGTTCCTACATTACTATGAAAGTGCAATAATATGATTTCAATGGTGATGATCTATATTTCATATTTTTTCTTTAATTTAGTTATGTTGGATGATTTGTTACCTTATAAGCTTTCTAGTGGAAAGCCATCCTTGTGTTGCTTTCTAGTTAAAAGCAAAGAAAGTATTTTGTTTATAATTATGTAAAGGTAACTACCACCTTTCAAATTAAGCAAAGAATCAATCATGGAATGGCTATTTGACTATAAATTTAGTTGTGGTAAAATTTGTCACGTATGTGGGCATGACAATATAAAGTTAGGTGACAAATTTGTCAACCAACGTCTAGATAGAGTAATTGTGTTAGAGAACAAGTTTTCAAGGTTTCTAGTTGAAGCAAGGGAAATTATAAAAAAGAAATGGAATGATTGCAATACAATCATTTTCAACGGGTTGAGGGATTATCTTTTTATGGTTGTATACAAACTTGTTTCACCATATGAATAGAAGGAAAAAATATTATCTCACATAGTAGTAATCATTGATCCTAGCTCAAGAGCCTTTACAACATTAAAAAAATTATTATACAAACCTTATTTGACTAAGATGTTGCTTTTAGATTTTAGCCCGTAGAATGTCATATTATGACTTGCAATTTATAATAAGACAAACTTAATAAATATTGTCAAACGACAATATACTCAAACAAGCTTGTCCAATCAACATTTGAACCAAAGAATGAGCAAGAAAGGTATGTGTAAAGTAAAAACTTGAAATCATATATGTTTGTCATTACAATTCACATGGACAACCTTTGAGGCTTCATTTCCTCAATTCTATCTATTTTATAAAACAAATTGCATTTACTCCAAATGTCAATCTTGAAGATGAAAAAAATGATGAATTTTACCACATCTTGAATACTTAATTATTAAAAACTTTTTTTTGTGTTGCACAATTCATTTTCATTACAAATAGACCTAACTTGAAAGAAGAAAGTTATTTTGCACCACATGCATGTAATTTAAACAATAAGTGGATGTTTCACATCCCTTTATAATAATTAAAACAAAATTTTGTCAACACTACACTATGAAGTGCAAACAATGTCAAAAAATGTAATTAGCAATTGTAGCATTCAAAATAACAAATCCCAAAAAACCTATAATAAATTTTGAGATTATCAATATAATGTATAAGATTAATTGATTGTATGACTACAAAAATATCAACCAAATTGGGCGCACACATTTGATAGGGAAGCAAAGGTTTGCATGTGGGCTTTGACAATTCACAACGAGCAAGGGAATTGGGTAATTGAGCCACCTAATCCAGTCTATGATCCCAAGAGTTCCTCAATTCAATTGGATCTTATGCAGATAAAATGATTGCATAAACAAACAATAGGGGATGAAATTTGTGATGTAATCTTTAAAGGATTTTGAAGTAGCTAGGATAGAAATATGTTGCACCACTAGGCTTCATTCATTCAAAATAGAAAAGATATCCATTATTTAATTTTCTTTGATATGTTTAGCATGAGGGATTCAACAAAACAATATATTCATTAATGTATAGTAATCTATATCATTACCTCAAAATAGCCTCATACAAGTCTTATGCTCACAAAAAAATTGCACCAATACCAATGTTATTTTTTGGGAGGAAACAATCTACATAAAAAATTTCTAGAAAACATTTAATAATATGCAATGGTGCCAATTAATTAGCAACAAGAACTATAAAAGTAGGTAGTGTGCATGTGAACATGTACACAACTATTTCGAAAATTGTGCTTGCAATGACTACACCTAGTAAGGAGAATAAATGCTAATAGATTGCAACAACTCAATCTTGTCACCAAATTACATAGTTTTGACTCAACCTCTTTACCCCCTTTCTTCCACTCCATATTAACCAGTTTGAACTTGTGAGACTTGAATAAGAAATATTTAAATTTATTTTTTCTCTATTAGAGTGTCAAGGAGACTACATAAAAAAATGAAATGATGGCATAAGACTTCAACACATTATCTCCATGTGAAAAAGGGAATGCCATGAGAAGATAATATAATTTAGGTCTATTACATGTTCAAATATTGAAGCACATTTATTTTTCCTTCACAAGAAATTTGAACACCCAAATGTTCATTTTTTACATGTGCATAACACATCTCAAGCAGTTCCCTTCTCTCATCAACTCATAAGCTTTATTTATCTCAAAGAAAGGCAACTCGTGTGTAACATATTCATCAACTTGAATTTCCTGTGATTATCATATAGACAAGTTTAGAATCAAATGAATAAACAATCTCTTCATATACACTAAATATTGAGATAATGCAATACATCTCATCAAAATAGATCATCGAATAAATAAACTTGAAATACAATTTCCTAATTAGTTTAATATATTCTATAAAGAATTGCAAGGCTGAAATCATCTATAAGAGCATAATTCATTGCAATCAAATTTGACATTGTGAAATATTAAAAATAGAAAAAGGAACAATATGTACACCATTTTTAAATTGACTTTTTGAATCCAACCACATTATCCATATCATTTAGAAAAAGTGTCCAAATTTGCCCTTAGAGCTCCTTGTGTACATGATTAAACAATTATTGGAAGCCGACTAGACCAACCAATGAAGAAAACAATATATAAACTTGTTGAACCGATCATTGAAGGAATCATATCCTAGTCTGAATCAAATACATTTCTCAAAAGGTGAAGGGCTCTCTTCTAAAATGTTAAATATTGATAATAATAATAATATTAAAACAACTTTGTCTTGATTCTAGTTCATCTTATTAAGATTTTAAGGGTTTTCTAAGGTTATTTTTAGAAAAGGATAATGTCTTTAAACTTTTGTGTCTTAAAATGTTCAAAATAATGCTGGAAATGCCTATATTCAAGGAAGTAATGCCACATAAAACTAAGGTTAATCTATCTAACCTTGGCAACACTTGTTTTTTCTCACATGCCTAAATGCCTTGATGGTTATCTTTCACAATAGTCATTCTTCTTCAAATTCTTTATCAAGTGTTATTTCCTATTCCAAAATCATTTTTATTAGAAATTTTGATGGTCTTGGTGGCAAGCTTCTTAAACATCTTTAATTTCAGGTTGATGGATAACAAGACATTGTCTATAGAGATCCATAGGAGTACCCTTTATATAGACTTGAATAGCTGACACATTGTCCACTTTCTTGTGAGGACTTTAAAGAGGATTAAACAATTGTCTATGGTCAATTTGTAGGTGATTTTATGTCAGTAACAATATTATTAATGGTAACTTGTGTTATTTTTGTAACATTAGCAATGGAAGCACGCGACGGCTCTGCAACTAGGGTTCGAAGTAGCTCTGCAACAAGTTTGGAAGGGGATCTAGAGGAGGAATCGGATGAGGACAATGATCCAATTGTGCATGTCCTCTCTTGTTGGTATATTATTTTTAGAGGGGGGGGGGGGGGGGGGGGTTTGCAGTTCATAGGTGTTGTGGGAAGGGGTTGTGTCTCAGCAGATGCTAAATGTTACCATTGTATTTGTGATGTTCCTTTGGGTATTGGAGATGTATTTTGGTGTAGAGGTGTCTTTCTTGTAGCTACAGGTCTAAACAAAGGTGTTTCACTCCTCTATTTAGTCTCCTCTATTTCAGAGTAGCCTTCTATGATTGAAGAAGTTACTCCTGTATGTGAGAAGCTCTAGGCTAAGGTGAGAATGTGGAGGCTTGGTTGTCAGTCTTTCTTTCCTTATGGCTATAGAATTGTTTTGCATTGGTGTGGTGGGATATGGTTGGTTCAACTTGGGGCCATAGATGTGTATGTTTCCCTTCTCTAGATGCCTCTTTTCTCTTGGCAAGTTCTCTTAGTTTCCCTACTTGAGGTGAGGTCCCCCTATTGTGAGATGGGGCTTTTCAACTTTTATCTAAAATGTGCTTTGTCCGTTGTGACGTTGAGCATATCATGATGGGTATGGATAGTTTGGGCTTAAAATGGAAGGTGCATTTCTATTGGTGATGGTTGTTGGGCTTTTTTGTATGGCTTTGGTCATGTAGTGCCAGGTTGTCGAGGAGGGTTGGTTTCCTTTGGCTGGAGATATGCTTGATGCCATGTGGTCTTGCTCTATTTTGTGGATTGAACCCTTGGTTGGGTGTTTTTCTATTGGAATTAGTCAATACCTTTTTTCTTGTTGTTGGCTCTACACCTTTTTTGAGTCTCAAAATTTTTATGTTGGTTCTAAACTTGTTTCTTCTAATGGAGAGGTTGTGTTCTTCATATGGCCACTTCAAATATCAAGGTTAGCTCTTATGTTGGCTCTTATTTGATCTCTACTGGGTCTACTGGTGCTTATGGTGTCACTAAAGTCGTTTCTCTTGGACCTATTTCTATTGCACCACTTGTGGTGAATGACTTGGCTCTCACTAGTAAGTATGCTAATAAGGTTGTTCCTATTAGTGCTTCTTGTGTGCCCTTAGTTGTTTCGATTAGATCTACTCATGTTACACCTACTTTTATTGGTTATATTCAAGATACTATTGCTAGGCCTCAATCTGGCCTTGGGATATACATGAAGGATTAGTTGGCCTTACAAAATGTGGTTGTTAAGGTTGAAGATGATAGGATTTTAATTTAAGGTAAACATTCTAAGTGTTGTTCGCTTTCTTTCAATATGACCCTTCGTTCTCATGAGAAGAGAGCCAAAGGAAAATCTTAATGTGTCCATTTAGTGCTCATTTATTTCCAAGTTGTGGGAGCCTGCATTCAAAATCCCAGGGACAGTTTGAGTTGTATTTGCCTCCTCTTATGACTGTCCCCTTTTTCACTTCTTGTTTAGTTGGTGCTTTTTGCTTTATCCTTTCTAGTTTTTTCTTTGTAAGTCATTTTTCAGTTGCTAGTTGGTAAGTGTTTTTTTGGTGGTAGTATTTTGTCTTGGTGGGGTCTAGTCTTCCCCTCATTTTGTATATACAAGGTTTTAAGATCTCTTCAAAACCTATTTTTTTCCATAATCAAAAACTTATAAAATATCATCTAAATATCTTGCTCACAAATAAGGAATTGACAAGAATTTTTTTAGAGCCTTATATACAATTGTCTTTTCAAAAGGTTTGGAACCAGTAGAAAACGTCAAAAAACTATCACCATCTTATCAATGAATCCATAAATGACACCCAAAAAATAAAAAGAATAGACCCCAAACAAAGCTTCACCAAACTTACTCCCATGTATTCTAGAGCTATTGTATTATGCCCAACATTTGTAAGGAATCATTAAACATTAAAATGAAATATTTATAGACTTAACTGTTATATTAGTTTTACAATCCTAATTAGTAATGCTTAATACAGAATGAAGATAATTATTTGAATATAAGAGGGTCTTGACTTCACATTGATTATTAAAGATATTTTAATGAATGGAAGTTACTAGTATGTTTAAACACATCCTATGATCTAAAATCACTACATTTTCTCTATGATAGCTTATGAGAGGCTTCTGCACTATTTTTGCAAGACATTTTCCCATTTCCACAAGATTCATATATGTGTTTGCATATAAACTCATTATCTTTCTTTTACATAGTCAATGACATACTTGTCCTTTGCCTTTGTGAATCAATTTTTATATTGAAACAATAACAATGTGATTTGGCAATAATAATGACGTTTGGAATATGTTTGCAAGTCCCAAATGGTTCAAAAAGAGCAAGAACTTGTATATTGGCCTTTGCAAATAATGTCTCATGCCTTTTTATTATAACGGGTTTTTGAAACATTACAAATAAAGGATGCTTTACTTTAAACCTAAAATAGTACTTGCAAAAAGTTTTAAAAGCCCCTTGTCAAGTACAAGTTTATTAAAAACATTACTCTGTCCCAAGGATGGGTTTCTCATGCATAGTCAAGCATTTTAACTTAAAAGAAAAGGCATGTAATGGGGCTTTAAAAGACTTACCACTGCATTAAAATCTTACAAAAGTTCACATAAAATGGTGAAATTTTTTAAATCCAAATTGCAAGTAAATGACACCTAAGATGGTAAGTAATGATTGATAAAAAGCATTTATTTCATGACTTAAGAGGCCATGGTGAACTTTTGTTTTTGTATTGGAAGCTTAAAAGCCCCACCTATAGGTTACTTAATTCCTCATTATCTCTTAAAATATAGCTTTGATTTAGGCCTAAGATAACTCAAAACAAGCGAAATATGAAAACCAAGAAACCTTGGACCAAAGTAAACCGAGAACAAACCAAATAATCGTAAAAAATAAAAAAGCAATTGAAGATTATTAAAAATCGAGTGCCTATATTCATGAAAGAAAAACTTGTCATAGAAAGAAAGACAAAGAAGAACTTCACGGAAATCTTCAAAAATGGCATCTGAAAGATGTAAGACTTAGGACAATTCAAGGGATCATTGATTGCCTCCGTAAAACATCATTTGGAACACCAAACTTAGAGAAATTTGCCTACGAATTCATGAGAAAATTGCGTAGGGTTGTTAAATTCTGTGAATTCAAAATTAAGGATAAGCTAAGATAAGGTAAGATAATATATTAATGTCCAACAAGAGACCACAAACGGGTCTAAGGGATT